>OZ020611.1:106250496-106584414 GCA_963971575.1 Liopterus haemorrhoidalis | reverse complement strand
ACATGCGTAGCTAAGGTACATTTTTGAGGATTTACCCGGCAATCTGATTTATGTTGTGTGATTCTATTTCTAAGTTTTTGGATTGAACTTCCCACATATACTTGTTCACATGAACAGTTTAACATGTAAATAGTGTTTTTTGTCGATAAGTGGTCAATCTTCTGTTTTAATTTTGTATTAATAACTGAAAGTTTTTTTAAGGGTTTATCTGCTATTACTAGGTTATCCAATCTAAGTACTCTTTTAATACTGTTAGACATATGCCCCATGTAGGTTAATGCCCTATATTTAATAGGTTCGATAGAAGAGGTACTAGACCCATGTAATTCAGGATTCCTATTACGTGAACTGGGTTCATCTGTATTTATGTTGAATAAAAGTTTATAAATTAAATGTTTAGGGTAAGAGTTTTCTATGAAAATTTTAGCAAGTTTAAGTAAGTTTTTATGTACTAGAGATTCGTCCGAAATTTTAATAACCCTATATTTCATGGTTTTAACTAGTGCAATTTTATATTTTAAAGGATGGAAAGAGTGAAAATTAAGATAACGGCCAGAAAAAGTTTTTTTAGTGTACCAATCGAACCTAAGTACGTTTTGAGGATCTCTAAATGCATAGGTGTCTAAAAACGGAACCCCTTTTTTAAGCACATCTTCTTTTTCTACAGTGAACTGTAAAGAAGGGTGGTATTGGTTAAATATGTTTAATGTGACATCTACCTTATCCTCAGGGACGGCTAAAAGTAGATCATCAACATATTTTTTGATGAAAGGGATTTCAAATTCAAGTTTATCTGTCACCTTTTTAAGTAGAGTATCCATAACGAATTGTGATAAGATTGGACTCAAGGCTGAACCCATAGGTAGCCCTTTTTTCTGTAAGAAAAATTTATTGTCGTAAACAAAATAGCAGGAACGATACAGAGTTTCCATGATCTCCATGAATTTAGATTTACTAATTTTAGTAACTTTTTTAATCTTTGGCCATCTAATTTTGATTTCGTTGGCAATAAGATCCCATGTAATGCTTGGGAATAAGGACACTACATCAAGGCTAATGAGCCTGTAGTTATCCGGTAGAACAGTGCCTTTTAAGTCCCTAACCAGGTCAAAGGAGTTGTTGACATAATATGGATTGTCTATATCGTATGTTTTTTTAAGAATATTGGAAATGAAAAAGGTAAGTTTTTTAAAAGGTCCGTCAGAACCGTCAATTATATGCCTTAACGGCAGTTCAGCTTTATGAATTTTAACGTTTGCGAACACTCTAGGTGGTAACGCGTTATGTTCTTTGAGGTCCCTACTCTCCGTATCTGAAATGTATTGTTTTAATTTTAAAGTCGAAATGATTTGGTTATTAGAATTTTGAAACGAAGTGGTAGGGTCTCTAGGAAGTAAAGAGTACGTACCCTCTTCGTTAAGAATCCCCTCTAATTTGTCTACGTAGTCCTGTTTATTCATTAAGACAGAAGTTTGGCCCTTATCAGCACGTAACAAAATGACTTGATTGTTATTTTTAAGAAAGGTTTTTGACCGAATGTATTGTTGGTGTAACGTGTTATATTTACTGTCCACCACGTTGTGGGTGCCCTTAAAATAGTTGGTGAGTAGGTTCGTGACTTGTGCCCTCTTAGTATTTTTAATATTTTCATCATGGAGAGCTAATATTTCTTCGACCTCACCTAATACTTTAAAGACATCCACCTCGCTGTGGTCAATAGGTAAGGAGAATCTACTACCCAAACTTAAAAAACTGGAAATTTCTGTAGGAACATCCGTATTAGAAATGTTCATAAACCAATTATCTAAAGTTTTGATTTTATTGTTACAGGAGAAATCATTTTTGACCCTAATGAACTTGCTGTGCAATCTATGCTTATTTTTATTCGTGATCTTGTTAAATGCAGCTTGCTGCTTAGCGAAAAACCGGTTATGTAAGTAATAAGGCAAAGATTCCACCACCAGTCCCCTAAGGTCGAAAATTTTTTTTTCCAGTGTTTTAATTTCGGAATGTACATTGTTAATTTCCAACGATAACAAACTGTGCCTCAACCTGTTATTAAATTGATGAAAGTCCTTGTTAGTATTCCCAAAGTTATCGCACATTAGACACTTTATATGTTTCTCGTAAGCTCGAACATGTTGCGGAGAGATCTTCTGTTGTCTGCATTTTATAAGGAACGTCCTTCTTGTTAATGATTTGGATAGTTTTTTGTTTTCTTTGATGTATTTCTTCATGCACTTCATCACTGTTTCACCATAATTGGTCCGAATTGTTTGAAAGAATCCCATGTTAACTGTAATAAAACCAGCACGGAGAATTTTTTGATCTTCTGTTGAGGCACTATCATAGGAAATTATTTGGGAAAAAGAAGTAAAGCGAAGGATAATGCAATTATTTCATAATTGATCCAATATTTCGTTTATTCTTCATAAACTTTATCAAGGATTTCTATAACAAAATGAACCGGTCATAAAAGCAAACACAAACTGTACAATTTCTTACCGAAATAGTTAAGCACGTCGCCAAGATGTAATATAAGTAAGTGAAGTTAGACCCATGGTGTCCAAAACAGTAAAAGAGTTGTTAAGAAACACTTGAATACATCAAAAATTGAAGAAAACAAGTTAAAGATGTTAAGGCAGATTTGACGCCATTTTAGTTACTGAGTCACATGACCCGATACGCAAGGCATTGTGGTTATGCCAGTAACAAGAAGAAAACTTCCTACTTCTAACCCCGGGAAAATATGAAATGTTTGACATCTCATGGATGTAAACAAGTAAAACTCCTACGAGGAGAAAAGTATAAAGTGTAAAAAAGTACATTTTGAAAATAATTTAAAAGGAAGGTAGTGAAAAAAGGATGGAGATAACCCACTAAATGTAAAATATGGAAGAACCGCACCAAAAATTTACCTGACATTTTTAAAAGTTAACAAAAACGAATAAATGTCATGTAAGCTTTCCGTATCGGTTCTGGCATTTAATACATTATGGAAGTGGTTAATGTAACACATTTCATAAAAAAATCTTTTAGAATCGTTGGGAAATCTATCCAACACCTTAGGATTATCAAAATCCACAACATGATTAGTGGAAGCTACATGCGTAGCTAAGGTACATTTTTGAGGATTTACCCGGCAATCTGATTTATGTTGTGTGATTCTATTTCTAAGTTTTTGGATTGAACTTCCCACATATACTTGTTCACATGAACAGTTTAACATGTAAATAGTGTTTTTTGTCGATAAGTGGTCAATCTTCTGTTTTAATTTTGTATTAATAACTGAAAGTTTTTTTAAGGGTTTATCTGCTATTACTAGGTTATCCAATCTAAGTACTCTTTTAATACTGTTAGACATATGCCCCATGTAGGTTAATGCCCTATATTTAATAGGTTCGATAGAAGAGGTACTAGACCCATGTAATTCAGGATTCCTATTACGTGAACTGGGTTCATCTGTATTTATGTTGAATAAAAGTTTATAAATTAAATGTTTAGGGTAAGAGTTTTCTATGAAAATTTTAGCAAGTTTAAGTAAGTTTTTATGTACTAGAGATTCGTCCGAAATTTTAATAACCCTATATTTCATGGTTTTAACTAGTGCAATTTTATATTTTAAAGGATGGAAAGAGTGAAAATTAAGATAACGGCCAGAAAAAGTTTTTTTAGTGTACCAATCGAACCTAAGTACGTTTTGAGGATCTCTAAATGCATAGGTGTCTAAAAACGGAACCCCTTTTTTAAGCACATCTTCTTTTTCTACAGTGAACTGTAAAGAAGGGTGGTATTGGTTAAATATGTTTAATGTGACATCTACCTTATCCTCAGGGACGGCTAAAAGTAGATCATCAACATATTTTTTGATGAAAGGGATTTCAAATTCAAGTTTATCTGTCACCTTTTTAAGTAGAGTATCCATAACGAATTGTGATAAGATTGGACTCAAGGCTGAACCCATAGGTAGCCCTTTTTTCTGTAAGAAAAATTTATTGTCGTAAACAAAATAGCAGGAACGATACAGAGTTTCCATGATCTCCATGAATTTAGATTTACTAATTTTAGTAACTTTTTTAATCTTTGGCCATCTAATTTTGATTTCGTTGGCAATAAGATCCCATGTAATGCTTGGGAATAAGGACACTACATCAAGGCTAATGAGCCTGTAGTTATCCGGTAGAACAGTGCCTTTTAAGTCCCTAACCAGGTCAAAGGAGTTGTTGACATAATATGGATTGTCTATATCGTATGTTTTTTTAAGAATATTGGAAATGAAAAAGGTAAGTTTTTTAAAAGGTCCGTCAGAACCGTCAATTATATGCCTTAACGGCAGTTCAGCTTTATGAATTTTAACGTTTGCGAACACTCTAGGTGGTAACGCGTTATGTTCTTTGAGGTCCCTACTCTCCGTATCTGAAATGTATTGTTTTAATTTTAAAGTCGAAATGATTTGGTTATTAGAATTTTGAAACGAAGTGGTAGGGTCTCTAGGAAGTAAAGAGTACGTACCCTCTTCGTTAAGAATCCCCTCTAATTTGTCTACGTAGTCCTGTTTATTCATTAAGACAGAAGTTTGGCCCTTATCAGCACGTAACAAAATGACTTGATTGTTATTTTTAAGAAAGGTTTTTGACCGAATGTATTGTTGGTGTAACGTGTTATATTTACTGTCCACCACGTTGTGGGTGCCCTTAAAATAGTTGGTGAGTAGGTTCGTGACTTGTGCCCTCTTAGTATTTTTAATATTTTCATCATGGAGAGCTAATATTTCTTCGACCTCACCTAATACTTTAAAGACATCCACCTCGCTGTGGTCAATAGGTAAGGAGAATCTACTACCCAAACTTAAAAAACTGGAAATTTCTGTAGGAACATCCGTATTAGAAATGTTCATAAACCAATTATCTAAAGTTTTGATTTTATTGTTACAGGAGAAATCATTTTTGACCCTAATGAACTTGCTGTGCAATCTATGCTTATTTTTATTCGTGATCTTGTTAAATGCAGCTTGCTGCTTAGCGAAAAACCGGTTATGTAAGTAATAAGGCAAAGATTCCACCACCAGTCCCCTAAGGTCGAAAATTTTTTTTTCCAGTGTTTTAATTTCGGAATGTACATTGTTAATTTCCAACGATAACAAACTGTGCCTCAACCTGTTATTAAATTGATGAAAGTCCTTGTTAGTATTCCCAAAGTTATCGCACATTAGACACTTTATATGTTTCTCGTAAGCTCGAACATGTTGCGGAGAGATCTTCTGTTGTCTGCATTTTATAAGGAACGTCCTTCTTGTTAATGATTTGGATAGTTTTTTGTTTTCTTTGATGTATTTCTTCATGCACTTCATCACTGTTTCACCATAATTGGTCCGAATTGTTTGAAAGAATCCCATGTTAACTGTAATAAAACCAGCACGGAGAATTTTTTGATCTTCTGTTGAGGCACTATCATAGGAAATTATTTGGGAAAAAGAAGTAAAGCGAAGGATAATGCAATTATTTCATAATTGATCCAATATTTCGTTTATTCTTCATAAACTTTATCAAGGATTCCTATAACAAAATGAACCGGTCATAAAAGCAAACACAAACTGTACAATTTCTTACCGAAATAGTTAAGCTTCTATCGAACCTATTAAATATAGGGCATTAACCTACATGGGGCATATGTCTAACAGTATTAAAAGAGTACTTAGATTGGATAACCTAGTAATAGCAGATAAACCCTTAAAAAAACTTTCAGTTATTAATACAAAATTAAAACAGAAGATTGACCACTTATCGACAAAAAACACTATTTACATGTTAAACTGTTCATGTGAACAAGTATATGTGGGAAGTTCAATCCAAAAACTTAGAAATAGAATCACACAACATAAATCAGATTGCCGGGTAAATCCTCAAAAATGTACCTTAGCTACGCATGTAGCTTCCACTAATCATGTTGTGGATTTTGATAATCCTAAGGTGTTGGATAGATTTCCCAACGATTCTAAAAGATTTTTTTATGAAATGTGTTACATTAACCACTTCCATAATGTATTAAATGCCAGAACCGATACGGAAAGCTTACATGACATTTATTCGTTTTTGTTAACTTTTAAAAATGTCAGGTAAATTTTTGGTGCGGTTCTTCCATATTTTACATTTAGTGGGTTATCTCCATCCTTTTTTCACTACCTTCCTTTTAAATTATTTTCAAAATGTACTTTTTTACACTTTATACTTTTCTCCTCGTAGGAGTTTTACTTGTTTACATCCATGAGATGTCAAACATTTCATATTTTCCCGGGGTTAGAAGTAGGAAGTTTTCTTCTTGTTACTGGCATAACCACAATGCCTTGCGTATCGGGTCATGTGACTCAGTAACTAAAATGGCGTCAAATCTGCCTTAACATCTTTAACTTGTTTTCTTCAATTTTTGATGTATTCAAGTGTTTCTTAACAACTCTTTTACTGTTTTGGACACCATGGGTCTAACTTCACTTACTTATATTACATCTTGGCGACGTGCTTAACTATTTCGGTAAGAAATTGTACAGTTTGTGTTTGCTTTTATGACCGGTTCATTTTGTTATAGAAATCCTTGATAAAGTTTATGAAGAATAAACGAAATATTGGATCAATTATGAAATAATTGCATTATCCTTCGCTTTACTTCTTTTTCCCAAATAATTTCCTATGATAGTGCCTCAACAGAAGATCAAAAAATTCTCCGTGCTGGTTTTATTACAGTTAACATGGGATTCTTTCAAACAATTCGGACCAATTATGGTGAAACAGTGATGAAGTGCATGAAGAAATACATCAAAGAAAACAAAAAACTATCCAAATCATTAACAAGAAGGACGTTCCTTATAAAATGCAGACAACAGAAGATCTCTCCGCAACATGTTCGAGCTTACGAGAAACATATAAAGTGTCTAATGTGCGATAACTTTGGGAATACTAACAAGGACTTTCATCAATTTAATAACAGGTTGAGGCACAGTTTGTTATCGTTGGAAATTAACAATGTACATTCCGAAATTAAAACACTGGAAAAAAAAATTTTCGACCTTAGGGGACTGGTGGTGGAATCTTTGCCTTATTACTTACATAACCGGTTTTTCGCTAAGCAGCAAGCTGCATTTAACAAGATCACGAATAAAAATAAGCATAGATTGCACAGCAAGTTCATTAGGGTCAAAAATGATTTCTCCTGTAACAATAAAATCAAAACTTTAGATAATTGGTTTATGAACATTTCTAATACGGATGTTCCTACAGAAATTTCCAGTTTTTTAAGTTTGGGTAGTAGATTCTCCTTACCTATTGACCACAGCGAGGTGGATGTCTTTAAAGTATTAGGTGAGGTCGAAGAAATATTAGCTCTCCATGATGAAAATATTAAAAATACTAAGAGGGCACAAGTCACGAACCTACTCACCAACTATTTTAAGGGCACCCACAACGTGGTGGACAGTAAATATAACACGTTACACCAACAATACATTCGGTCAAAAACCTTTCTTAAAAATAACAATCAAGTCATTTTGTTACGTGCTGATAAGGGCCAAACTTCTGTCTTAATGAATAAACAGGACTACGTAGACAAATTAGAGGGGATTCTTAACGAAGAGGGTACGTACTCTTTACTTCCTAGAGACCCTACCACTTCGTTTCAAAATTCTAATAACCAAATCATTTCGACTTTAAAATTAAAACAATACATTTCAGATACGGAGAGTAGGGACCTCAAAGAACATAACGCGTTACCACCTAGAGTGTTCGCAAACGTTAAAATTCATAAAGCTGAACTGCCGTTAAGGCATATAATTGACGGTTCTGACGGACCTTTTAAAAAACTTACCTTTTTCAATTCCAATATTCTTAAAAAAACATACGATATAGACAATCCATATTATGTCAACAACTCCTTTGACCTGGTTAGGGACTTAAAAGGCACTGTTCTACCGGATAACTACAGGCTCATTAGCCTTGATGTAGTGTCCTTATTCCCAAGCATTACATGGGATCTTATTGCCAACGAAATCAAAATTAGATGGCCAAAGATTAAAAAAGTTACTAAAATTAGTAAATCTAAATTCATGGAGATCATGGAAACTCTGTATCGTTCCTGCTATTTTGTTTACGACAATAAATTTTTCTTACAGAAAAAAGGGCTACCTATGGGTTCAGCCTTGAGTCCAATCTTATCACAATTCGTTATGGATACTCTACTTAAAAAGGTGACAGATAAACTTGAATTTGAAATCCCTTTCATCAAAAAATATGTTGATGATCTACTTTTAGCCGTCCCTGAGGATAAGGTAGATGTCACATTAAACATATTTAACCAATACCACCCTTCTTTACAGTTCACTGTAGAAAAAGAAGATGTGCTTAAAAAAGGGGTTCCGTTTTTAGACACCTATGCATTTAGAGATCCTCAAAACGTACTTAGGTTCGATTGGTACACTAAAAAAACTTTTTCTGGCCGTTATCTTAATTTTCACTCTTTCCATCCTTTAAAATATAAAATTGCACTAGTTAAAACCATGAAATATAGGGTTATTAAAATTTCGGACGAATCTCTAGTACATAAAAACTTACTTAAACTTGCTAAAATTTTCATAGAAAACTCTTACCCTAAACATTTAATTTATAAACTTTTATTCAACATAAATACAGATGAACCCAGTTCACGTAATAGGAATCCTGAATTACATGGGTCTAGTACCTCTTCTATCGAACCTATTAAATATAGGGCATTAACCTACATGGGGCATATGTCTAACAGTATTAAAAGAGTACTTAGATTGGATAACCTAGTATTAGCAGATAAACCCTTAAAAAAACTTTCAGTTATTAATACAAAATTAAAACAGAAGATTGACCACTTATCGACAAAAAACACTATTTACATGTTAAACTGTTCATGTGAACAAGTATATGTGGGAAGTTCAATCCAAAAACTTAGAAATAGAATCACACAACATAAATCAGATTGCCGGGTAAATCCTCAAAAATGTACCTTAGCTACGCATGTAGCTTCCACTAATCATGTTGTGGATTTTGATAATCCTAAGGTGTTGGATAGATTTCCCAACGATTCTAAAAGATTTTTTTATGAAATGTGTTACATTAACCACTTCCATAATGTATTAAATGCCAGAACCGATACGGAAAGCTTACATGACATTTATTCGTTTTTGTTAACTTTTAAAAATGTCAGGTAAATTTTTGGTGCGGTTCTTCCATATTTTACATTTAGTGGGTTATCTCCATCCTTTTTTCACTACCTTCCTTTTAAATTATTTTCAAAATGTACTTTTTTACACTTTATACTTTTCTCCTCGTAGGAGTTTTACTTGTTTACATCCATGAGATGTCAAACATTTCATATTTTCCCGGGGTTAGAAGTAGGAAGTTTTCTTCTTGTTACTGGCATAACCACAATGCCTTGCGTATCGGGTCATGTGACTCAGTAACTAAAATGGCGTCAAATCTGCCTTAACATCTTTAACTTGTTTTCTTCAATTTTTGATGTATTCAAGTGTTTCTTAACAACTCTTTTACTGTTTTGGACACCATGGGTCTAACTTCACTTACTTATATTACATCTTGGCGACGTGCTTAACTATTTCGGTAAGAAATTGTACAGTTTGTGTTTGCTTTTATGACCGGTTCATTTTGTTATAGAAATCCTTGATAAAGTTTATGAAGAATAAACGAAATATTGGATCAATTATGAAATAATTGCATTATCCTTCGCTTTACTTCTTTTTCCCAAATAATTTCCTATGATAGTGCCTCAACAGAAGATCAAAAAATTCTCCGTGCTGGTTTTATTACAGTTAACATGGGATTCTTTCAAACAATTCGGACCAATTATGGTGAAACAGTGATGAAGTGCATGAAGAAATACATCAAAGAAAACAAAAAACTATCCAAATCATTAACAAGAAGGACGTTCCTTATAAAATGCAGACAACAGAAGATCTCTCCGCAACATGTTCGAGCTTACGAGAAACATATAAAGTGTCTAAGGTGCGATAACTTTGGGAATACTAACAAGGACTTTCATCAATTTAATAACAGGTTGAGGCACAGTTTGTTATCGTTGGAAATTAACAATGTACATTCCGAAATTAAAACACTGGAAAAAAAAATTTTCGACCTTAGGGGACTGGTGGTGGAATCTTTGCCTTATTACTTACATAACCGGTTTTTCGCTAAGCAGCAAGCTGCATTTAACAAGATCACGAATAAAAATAAGCATAGATTGCACAGCAAGTTCATTAGGGTCAAAAATGATTTCTCCTGTAACAATAAAATCAAAACTTTAGATAATTGGTTTATGAACATTTCTAATACGGATGTTCCTACAGAAATTTCCAGTTTTTTAAGTTTGGGTAGTAGATTCTCCTTACCTATTGACCACAGCGAGGTGGATGTCTTTAAAGTATTAGGTGAGGTCGAAGAAATATTAGCTCTCCATGATGAAAATATTAAAAATACTAAGAGGGCACAAGTCACGAACCTACTCACCAACTATTTTAAGGGCACCCACAACGTGGTGGACAGTAAATATAACACGTTACACCAACAATACATTCGGTCAAAAACCTTTCTTAAAAATAACAATCAAGTCATTTTGTTACGTGCTGATAAGGGCCAAACTTCTGTCTTAATGAATAAACAGGACTACGTAGACAAATTAGAGGGGATTCTTAACGAAGAGGGTACGTACTCTTTACTTCCTAGAGACCCTACCACTTCGTTTCAAAATTCTAATAACCAAATCATTTCGACTTTAAAATTAAAACAATACATTTCAGATACGGAGAGTAGGGACCTCAAAGAACATAACGCGTTACCACCTAGAGTGTTCGCAAACGTTAAAATTCATAAAGCTGAACTGCCGTTAAGGCATATAATTGACGGTTCTGACGGACCTTTTAAAAAACTTACCTTTTTCATTTCCAATATTCTTAAAAAAACATACGATATAGACAATCCATATTATGTCAACAACTCCTTTGACCTGGTTAGGGACTTAAAAGGCACTGTTCTACCGGATAACTACAGGCTCATTAGCCTTGATGTAGTGTCCTTATTCCCAAGCATTACATGGGATCTTATTGCCAACGAAATCAAAATTAGATGGCCAAAGATTAAAAAAGTTACTAAAATTAGTAAATCTAAATTCATGGAGATCATGGAAACTCTGTATCGTTCCTGCTATTTTGTTTACGACAATAAATTTTTCTTACAGAAAAAAGGGCTACCTATGGGTTCAGCCTTGAGTCCAATCTTATCACAATTCGTTATGGATACTCTACTTAAAAAGGTGACAGATAAACTTGAATTTGAAATCCCTTTCATCAAAAAATATGTTGATGATCTACTTTTAGCCGTCCCTGAGGATAAGGTAGATGTCACATTAAACATATTTAACCAATACCACCCTTCTTTACAGTTCACTGTAGAAAAAGAAGATGTGCTTAAAAAAGGGGTTCCGTTTTTAGACACCTATGCATTTAGAGATCCTCAAAACGTACTTAGGTTCGATTGGTACACTAAAAAAACTTTTTCTGGCCGTTATCTTAATTTTCACTCTTTCCATCCTTTAAAATATAAAATTGCACTAGTTAAAACCATGAAATATAGGGTTATTAAAATTTCGGACGAATCTCTAGTACATAAAAACTTACTTAAACTTGCTAAAATTTTCATAGAAAACTCTTACCCTAAACATTTAATTTATAAACTTTTATTCAACATAAATACAGATGAACCCAGTTCACGTAATAGGAATCCTGAATTACATGGGTCTAGTACCTCTTCTATCGAACCTATTAAATATAGGGCATTAACCTACATGGGGCATATGTCTAACAGTATTAAAAGAGTACTTAGATTGGATAACCTAGTAATAGCAGATAAACCCTTAAAAAAACTTTCAGTTATTAATACAAAATTAAAACAGAAGATTGACCACTTATCGACAAAAAACACTATTTACATGTTAAACTGTTCATGTGAACAAGTATATGTGGGAAGTTCAATCCAAAAACTTAGAAATAGAATCACACAACATAAATCAGATTGCCGGGTAAATCCTCAAAAATGTACCTTAGCTACGCATGTAGCTTCCACTAATCATGTTGTGGATTTTGATAATCCTAAGGTGTTGGATAGATTTCCCAACGATTCTAAAAGATTTTTTTATGAAATGTGTTACATTAACCACTTCCATAATGTATTAAATGCCAGAACCGATACGGAAAGCTTACATGACATTTATTCGTTTTTGTTAACTTTTAAAAATGTCAGGTAAATTTTTGGTGCGGTTCTTCCATATTTTACATTTAGTGGGTTATCTCCATCCTTTTTTCACTACCTTCCTTTTAAATTATTTTCAAAATGTACTTTTTTACACTTTATACTTTTCTCCTCGTAGGAGTTTTACTTGTTTACATCCATGAGATGTCAAACATTTCATATTTTCCCGGGGTTAGAAGTAGGAAGTTTTCTTCTTGTTACTGGCATAACCACAATGCCTTGCGTATCGGGTCATGTGACTCAGTAACTAAAATGGCGTCAAATCTGCCTTAACATCTTTAACTTGTTTTCTTCAATTTTTGATGTATTCAAGTGTTTCTTAACAACTCTTTTACTGTTTTGGACACCATGGGTCTAACTTCACTTACTTATATTACATCTTGGCGACGTGCTTAACTATTTCGGTAAGAAATTGTACAGTTTGTGTTTGCTTTTATGACCGGTTCATTTTGTTATAGGAATCCTTGATAAAGTTTATGAAGAATAAACGAAATATTGGATCAATTATGAAATAATTGCATTATCCTTCGCTTTACTTCTTTTTCCCAAATAATTTCCTATGATAGTGCCTCAACAGAAGATCAAAAAATTCTCCGTGCTGGTTTTATTACAGTTAACATGGGATTCTTTCAAACAATTCGGACCAATTATGGTGAAACAGTGATGAAGTGCATGAAGAAATACATCAAAGAAAACAAAAAACTATCCAAATCATTAACAAGAAGGACGTTCCTTATAAAATGCAGACAACAGAAGATCTCTCCGCAACATGTTCGAGCTTACGAGAAACATATAAAGTGTCTAATGTGCGATAACTTTGGGAATACTAACAAGGACTTTCATCAATTTAATAACAGGTTGAGGCACAGTTTGTTATCGTTGGAAATTAACAATGTACATTCCGAAATTAAAACACTGGAAAAAAAAATTTTCGACCTTAGGGGACTGGTGGTGGAATCTTTGCCTTATTACTTACATAACCGGTTTTTCGCTAAGCAGCAAGCTGCATTTAACAAGATCACGAATAAAAATAAGCATAGATTGCACAGCAAGTTCATTAGGGTCAAAAATGATTTCTCCTGTAACAATAAAATCAAAACTTTAGATAATTGGTTTATGAACATTTCTAATACGGATGTTCCTACAGAAATTTCCAGTTTTTTAAGTTTGGGTAGTAGATTCTCCTTACCTATTGACCACAGCGAGGTGGATGTCTTTAAAGTATTAGGTGAGGTCGAAGAAATATTAGCTCTCCATGATGAAAATATTAAAAATACTAAGAGGGCACAAGTCACGAACCTACTCACCAACTATTTTAAGGGCACCCACAACGTGGTGGACAGTAAATATAACACGTTACACCAACAATACATTCGGTCAAAAACCTTTCTTAAAAATAACAATCAAGTCATTTTGTTACGTGCTGATAAGGGCCAAACTTCTGTCTTAATGAATAAACAGGACTACGTAGACAAATTAGAGGGGATTCTTAACGAAGAGGGTACGTACTCTTTACTTCCTAGAGACCCTACCACTTCGTTTCAAAATTCTAATAACCAAATCATTTCGACTTTAAAATTAAAACAATACATTTCAGATACGGAGAGTAGGGACCTCAAAGAACATAACGCGTTACCACCTAGAGTGTTCGCAAACGTTAAAATTCATAAAGCTGAACTGCCGTTAAGGCATATAATTGACGGTTCTGACGGACCTTTTAAAAAACTTACCTTTTTCATTTCCAATATTCTTAAAAAAACATACGATATAGACAATCCATATTATGTCAACAACTCCTTTGACCTGGTTAGGGACTTAAAAGGCACTGTTCTACCGGATAACTACAGGCTCATTAGCCTTGATGTAGTGTCCTTATTCCCAAGCATTACATGGGATCTTATTGCCAACGAAATCAAAATTAGATGGCCAAAGATTAAAAAAGTTACTAAAATTAGTAAATCTAAATTCATGGAGATCATGGAAACTCTGTATCGTTCCTGCTATTTTGTTTACGACAATAAATTTTTCTTACAGAAAAAAGGGCTACCTATGGGTTCAGCCTTGAGTCCAATCTTATCACAATTCGTTATGGATACTCTACTTAAAAAGGTGACAGATAAACTTGAATTTGAAATCCCTTTCATCAAAAAATATGTTGATGATCTACTTTTAGCCGTCCCTGAGGATAAGGTAGATGTCACATTAAACATATTTAACCAATACCACCCTTCTTTACAGTTCACTGTAGAAAAAGAAGATGTGCTTAAAAAAGGGGTTCCGTTTTTAGACACCTATGCATTTAGAGATCCTCAAAACGTACTTAGGTTCGATTGGTACACTAAAAAAACTTTTTCTGGCCGTTATCTTAATTTTCACTCTTTCCATCCTTTAAAATATAAAATTGCACTAGTTAAAACCATGAAATATAGGGTTATTAAAATTTCGGACGAATCTCTAGTACATAAAAACTTACTTAAACTTGCTAAAATTTTCATAGAAAACTCTTACCCTAAACATTTAATTTATAAACTTTTATTCAACATAAATACAGATGAACCCAGTTCACGTAATAGGAATCCTGAATTACATGGGTCTAGTACCTCTTCTATCGAACCTATTAAATATAGGGCATTAACCTACATGGGGCATATGTCTAACAGTATTAAAAGAGTACTTAGATTGGATAACCTAGTAATAGCAGATAAACCCTTAAAAAAACTTTCAGTTATTAATACAAAATTAAAACAGAAGATTGACCACTTATCGACAAAAAACACTATTTACATGTTAAACTGTTCATGTGAACAAGTATATGTGGGAAGTTCAATCCAAAAACTTAGAAATAGAATCACACAACATAAATCAGATTGCCGGGTAAATCCTCAAAAATGTACCTTAGCTACGCATGTAGCTTCCACTAATCATGTTGTGGATTTTGATAATCCTAAGGTGTTGGATAGATTTCCCAACGATTCTAAAAGATTTTTTTATGAAATGTGTTACATTAACCACTTCCATAATGTATTAAATGCCAGAACCGATACGGAAAGCTTACATGACATTTATTCGTTTTTGTTAACTTTTAAAAATGTCAGGTAAATTTTTGGTGCGGTTCTTCCATATTTTACATTTAGTGGGTTATCTCCATCCTTTTTTCACTACCTTCCTTTTAAATTATTTTCAAAATGTACTTTTTTACACTTTATACTTTTCTCCTCGTAGGAGTTTTACTTGTTTACATCCATGAGATGTCAAACATTTCATATTTTCCCGGGGTTAGAAGTAGGAAGTTTTCTTCTTGTTACTTGCATAACCACAATGCCTTGCGTATCGGGTCATGTGACTCAGTAACTAAAATGGCGTCAAATCTGCCTTAACATCTTTAACTTGTTTTCTTCAATTTTTGATGTATTCAAGTGTTTCTTAACAACTCTTTTACTGTTTTGGACACCATGGGTCTAACTTCACTTACTTATATTACATCTTGGCGACGTGCTTAACTATTTCGGTAAGAAATTGTACAGTTTGTGTTTGCTTTTATGACCGGTTCATTTTGTTATAGAAATCCTTGATAAAGTTTATGAAGAATAAACGAAATATTGGATCAATTATGAAATAATTGCATTATCCTTCGCTTTACTTCTTTTTCCCAAATAATTTCCTATGATAGTGCCTCAACAGAAGATCAAAAAATTCTCCGTGCTGGTTTTATTACAGTTAACATGGGATTCTTTCAAACAATTCGGACCAATTATGGTGAAACAGTGATGAAGTGCATGAAGAAATACATCAAAGAAAACAAAAAACTATCCAAATCATTAACAAGAAGGACGTTCCTTATAAAATGCAGACAACAGAAGATCTCTCCGCAACATGTTCGAGCTTACGAGAAACATATAAAGTGTCTAATGTGCGATAACTTTGGGAATACTAACAAGGACTTTCATCAATTTAATAACAGGTTGAGGCACAGTTTGTTATCGTTGGAAATTAACAATGTACATTCCGAAATTAAAACACTGGAAAAAAAAATTTTCGACCTTAGGGGACTGGTGGTGGAATCTTTGCCTTATTACTTACATAACCGGTTTTTCGCTAAGCAGCAAGCTGCATTTAACAAGATCACGAATAAAAATAAGCATAGATTGCACAGCAAGTTCATTAGGGTCAAAAATGATTTCTCCTGTAACAATAAAATCAAAACTTTAGATAATTGGTTTATGAACATTTCTAATACGGATGTTCCTACAGAAATTTCCAGTTTTTTAAGTTTGGGTAGTAGATTCTCCTTACCTATTGACCACAGCGAGGTGGATGTCTTTAAAGTATTAGGTGAGGTCGAAGAAATATTAGCTCTCCATGAAGAAAATATTAAAAATACTAAGAGGGCACAAGTCACGAACCTACTCACCAACTATTTTAAGGGCACCCACAACGTGGTGGACAGTAAATATAACACGTTACACCAACAATACATTCGGTCAAAAACCTTTCTTAAAAATAACAATCAAGTCATTTTGTTACGTGCTGATAAGGGCCAAACTTCTGTCTTAATGAATAAACAGGACTACGTAGACAAATTAGAGGGGATTCTTAACGAAGAGGGTACGTACTCTTTACTTCCTAGAGACCCTACCACTTCGTTTCAAAATTCTAATAACCAAATCATTTCGACTTTAAAATTAAAACAATACATTTCAGATACGGAGAGTAGGGACCTCAAAGAACATAACGCGTTACCACCTAGAGTGTTCGCAAACGTTAAAATTCATAAAGCTGAACTGCCGTTAAGGCATATAATTGACGGTTCTGACGGACCTTTTAAAAAACTTACCTTTTTCATTTCCAATATTCTTAAAAAAACATACGATATAGACAATCCATATTATGTCAACAACTCCTTTGACCTGGTTAGGGACTTAAAAGGCACTGTTCTACCGGATAACTACAGGCTCATTAGCCTTGATGTAGTGTCCTTATTCCCAAGCATTACATGGGATCTTATTGCCAACGAAATCAAAATTAGATGGCCAAAGATTAAAAAAGTTACTAAAATTAGTAAATCTAAATTCATGGAGATCATGGAAACTCTGTATCGTTCCTGCTATTTTGTTTACGACAATAAATTTTTCTTACAGAAAAAAGGGCTACCTATGGGTTCAGCCTTGAGTCCAATCTTATCACAATTCGTTATGGATACTCTACTTAAAAAGGTGACAGATAAACTTGAATTTGAAATCCCTTTCATCAAAAAATATGTTGATGATCTACTTTTAGCCGTCCCTGAGGATAAGGTAGATGTCACATTAAACATATTTAACCAATACCACCCTTCTTTACAGTTCACTGTAGAAAAAGAAGATGTGCTTAAAAAAGGGGTTCCGTTTTTAGACACCTATGCATTTAGAGATCCTCAAAACGTACTTAGGTTCGATTGGTACACTAAAAAAACTTTTTCTGGCCGTTATCTTAATTTTCACTCTTTCCATCCTTTAAAATATAAAATTGCACTAGTTAAAACCATGAAATATAGGGTTATTAAAATTTCGGACGAATCTCTAGTACATAAAAACTTACTTAAACTTGCTAAAATTTTCATAGAAAACTCTTACCCTAAACATTTAATTTATAAACTTTTATTCAACATAAATACAGATGAACCCAGTTCACGTAATAGGAATCCTGAATTACATGGGTCTAGTACCTCTTCTATCGAACCTATTAAATATAGGGCATTAACCTACATGGGGCATATGTCTAACAGTATTAAAAGAGTACTTAGATTGGATAACCTAGTAATAGCAGATAAACCCTTAAAAAAACTTTCAGTTATTAATACAAAATTAAAACAGAAGATTGACCACTTATCGACAAAAAACACTATTTACATGTTAAACTGTTCATGTGAACAAGTATATGTGGGAAGTTCAATCCAAAAACTTAGAAATAGAATCACACAACATAAATCAGATTGCCGGGTAAATCCTCAAAAATGTACCTTAGCTACGCATGTAGCTTCCACTAATCATGTTGTGGATTTTGATAATCCTAAGGTGTTGGATAGATTTCCCAACGATTCTAAAAGATTTTTTTATGAAATGTGTTACATTAACCACTTCCATAATGTATTAAATGCCAGAACCGATACGGAAAGCTTACATGACATTTATTCGTTTTTGTTAACTTTTAAAAATGTCAGGTAAATTTTTGGTGCGGTTCTTCCATATTTTACATTTAGTGGGTTATCTCCATCCTTTTTTCACTACCTTCCTTTTAAATTATTTTCAAAATGTACTTTTTTACACTTTATACTTTTCTCCTCGTAGGAGTTTTACTTGTTTACATCCATGAGATGTCAAACATTTCATATTTTCCCGGGGTTAGAAGTAGGAAGTTTTCTTCTTGTTACTGGCATAACCACAATGCCTTGCGTATCGGGTCATGTGACTCAGTAACTAAAATGGCGTCAAATCTGCCTTAACATCTTTAACTTGTTTTCTTCAATTTTTGATGTATTCAAGTGTTTCTTAACAACTCTTTTACTGTTTTGGACACCATGGGTCTAACTTCACTTACTTATATTACATCTTGGCGACGTGCTTAACTATTTCGGTAAGAAATTGTACAGTTTGTGTTTGCTTTTATGACCGGTTCATTTTGTTATAGGAATCCTTGATAAAGTTTATGAAGAATAAACGAAATATTGGATCAATTATGAAATAATTGCATTATCCTTCGCTTTACTTCTTTTTCCCAAATAATTTCCTATGATAGTGCCTCAACAGAAGATCAAAAAATTCTCCGTGCTGGTTTTATTACAGTTAACATGGGATTCTTTCAAACAATTCGGACCAATTATGGTGAAACAGTGATGAAGTGCATGAAGAAATACATCAAAGAAAACAAAAAACTATCCAAATCATTAACAAGAAGGACGTTCCTTATAAAATGCAGACAACAGAAGATCTCTCCGCAACATGTTCGAGCTTACGAGAAACATATAAAGTGTCTAATGTGCGATAACTTTGGGAATACTAACAAGGACTTTCATCAATTTAATAACAGGTTGAGGCACAGTTTGTTATCGTTGGAAATTAACAATGTACATTCCGAAATTAAAACACTGGAAAAAAAAATTTTCGACCTTAGGGGACTGGTGGTGGAATCTTTGCCTTATTACTTACATAACCGGTTTTTCGCTAAGCAGCAAGCTGCATTTAACAAGATCACGAATAAAAATAAGCATAGATTGCACAGCAAGTTCATTAGGGTCAAAAATGATTTCTCCTGTAACAATAAAATCAAAACTTTAGATAATTGGTTTATGAACATTTCTAATACGGATGTTCCTACAGAAATTTCCAGTTTTTTAAGTTTGGGTAGTAGATTCTCCTTACCTATTGACCACAGCGAGGTGGATGTCTTTAAAGTATTAGGTGAGGTCGAAGAAATATTAGCTCTCCATGATGAAAATATTAAAAATACTAAGAGGGCACAAGTCACGAACCTACTCACCAACTATTTTAAGGGCACCCACAACGTGGTGGACAGTAAATATAACACGTTACACCAACAATACATTCGGTCAAAAACCTTTCTTAAAAATAACAATCAAGTCATTTTGTTACGTGCTGATAAGGGCCAAACTTCTGTCTTAATGAATAAACAGGACTACGTAGACAAATTAGAGGGGATTCTTAACGAAGAGGGTACGTACTCTTTACTTCCTAGAGACCCTACCACTTCGTTTCAAAATTCTAATAACCAAATCATTTCGACTTTAAAATTAAAACAATACATTTCAGATACGGAGAGTAGGGACCTCAAAGAACATAACGCGTTACCACCTAGAGTGTTCGCAAACGTTAAAATTCATAAAGCTGAACTGCCGTTAAGGCATATAATTGACGGTTCTGACGGACCTTTTAAAAAACTTACCTTTTTCATTCCAATATTCTTAAAAAAACATACGATATAGACAATCCATATTATGTCAACAACTCCTTTGACCTGGTTAGGGACTTAAAAGGCACTGTTCTACCGGATAACTACAGGCTCATTAGCCTTGATGTAGTGTCCTTATTCCCAAGCATTACATGGGATCTTATTGCCAACGAAATCAAAATTAGATGGCCAAAGATTAAAAAAGTTACTAAAATTAGTAAATCTAAATTCATGGAGATCATGGAAACTCTGTATCGTTCCTGCTATTTTGTTTACGACAATAAATTTTTCTTACAGAAAAAAGGGCTACCTATGGGTTCAGCCTTGAGTCCAATCTTATCACAATTCGTTATGGATACTCTACTTAAAAAGGTGACAGATAAACTTGAATTTGAAATCCCTTTCATCAAAAAATATGTTGATGATCTACTTTTAGCCGTCCCTGAGGATAAGGTAGATGTCACATTAAACATATTTAACCAATACCACCCTTCTTTACAGTTCACTGTAGAAAAAGAAGATGTGCTTAAAAAAGGGGTTCCGTTTTTAGACACCTATGCATTTAGAGATCCTCAAAACGTACTTAGGTTCGATTGGTACACTAAAAAAACTTTTTCTGGCCGTTATCTTAATTTTCACTCTTTCCATCCTTTAAAATATAAAATTGCACTAGTTAAAACCATGAAATATAGGGTTATTAAAATTTCGGACGAATCTCTAGTACATAAAAACTTACTTAAACTTGCTAAAATTTTCATAGAAAACTCTTACCCTAAACATTTAATTTATAAACTTTTATTCAACATAAATACAGATGAACCCAGTTCACGTAATAGGAATCCTGAATTACATGGGTCTAGTACCTCTTCTATCGAACCTATTAAATATAGGGCATTAACCTACATGGGGCATATGTCTAACAGTATTAAAAGAGTACTTAGATTGGATAACCTAGTAATAGCAGATAAACCCTTAAAAAAACTTTCAGTTATTAATACAAAATTAAAACAGAAGATTGACCACTTATCGACAAAAAACACTATTTACATGTTAAACTGTTCATGTGAACAAGTATATGTGGGAAGTTCAATCCAAAAACTTAGAAATAGAATCACACAACATAAATCAGATTGCCGGGTAAATCCTCAAAAATGTACCTTAGCTACGCATGTAGCTTCCACTAATCATGTTGTGGATTTTGATAATCCTAAGGTGTTGGATAGATTTCCCAACGATTCTAAAAGATTTTTTTATGAAATGTGTTACATTAACCACTTCCATAATGTATTAAATGCCAGAACCGATACGGAAAGCTTACATGACATTTATTCGTTTTTGTTAACTTTTAAAAATGTCAGGTAAATTTTTGGTGCGGTTCTTCCATATTTTACATTTAGTGGGTTATCTCCATCCTTTTTTCACTACCTTCCTTTTAAATTATTTTCAAAATGTACTTTTTTACACTTTATACTTTTCTCCTCGTAGGAGTTTTACTTGTTTACATCCATGAGATGTCAAACATTTCATATTTTCCCGGGGTTAGAAGTAGGAAGTTTTCTTCTTGTTACTGGCATAACCACAATGCCTTGCGTATCGGGTCATGTGACTCAGTAACTAAAATGGCGTCAAATCTGCCTTAACATCTTTAACTTGTTTTCTTCAATTTTTGATGTATTCAAGTGTTTCTTAACAACTCTTTTACTGTTTTGGACACCATGGGTCTAACTTCACTTACTTATATTACATCTTGGCGACGTGCTTAACTATTTCGGTAAGAAATTGTACAGTTTGTGTTTGCTTTTATGACCGGTTCATTTTGTTATAGAAATCCTTGATAAAGTTTATGAAGAATAAACGAAATATTGGATCAATTATGAAATAATTGCATTATCCTTCGCTTTACTTCTTTTTCCCAAATAATTTCCTATATATATATATATATATATAATATACAAGACAAAACAATATACAAGATAGTGTTTTATTCATTTATATATATATATATATATATATATATATATATATATATATATATAAGGAAGAAATAAAAATTCTTGAATACTCGTCAAAAGTTTGACAAATTTAGTTTCACAAAATGGCGCCTCACGCCATTTTGATAATTTTCAATTAATAGGTTTAAATTATTTTCTATTTTACCATTTATACTAATTTATCAATTTTCAAATTTACTCATTTTGTTTTGTTAAAATAATACTTTTCTTTTTTACTACTTTTTGTATTTTACAATTGTAATTTTTATTTATAGACTGAGGATGACTGGATTTACCAGTCGAAACGTCTCTTGATATTTTATTAATAAACTTTTGACGAGTATTCAAGATTTTTTATTTCCTCCTACATTTTTCGTCAAGAACAACAATCTAACTATATATATATATATATATATATATATATATATGGTGTATCAAAATAGAGAAAACACAATTTTTCTTGAAATTGGGAAAATTTTGAATTAAAATTTAAGAAAAAAATTGAATAGTAGTATTTAAATTTTTCCTAATAAACAAGAAGTACAGGATATCAAGGACAATTTTGAATTTTTAAATGGGAATGTATCAGTGGCGGCGCTAACTCTTAAAATCTGGGGGGGGGGCAAAAAAATTTGAGTAAAATTCGGGCGGGGCAGGAAATATTTTTTTATCATTTACATATGAAAATACAAGTAATAAAAAAAAAAAAGATCCTCACTCCTAAAATATATTTTTTTCCAAGTAATTCTAGGGGGGCCAACTGGGAACCAGTGCAACTTTTAGGGGGGCCCGGGCCCAACGGACCCCCCGCTAGCGCCGCCACTGGGATGTATGTCATATTGGTTATCTATAAAGATATTGAAAAGAAACAACTTTTACTTAAACATTTGTTTAATATCTTTTACGGCTGACAAAAACTGTAATATGTTTATATGACGGGTATATTCTCTATTAACAACTTGAAGGTAAAGTATTTTCATTTACAAGTGTTCAAAGTGCCTTCCATTTTGATTTAAACACATTCGCGTCCTTACTCTTGAGTTATCTGTAGCTCGGAGAGTAATAATAAATTTTTCAAAAATATTGCACTTTCAAGTCGTACTTACGCGAACCATTGTCATAGAAACGCATTAACCAACACATACACTTTATTTGACCTTATATAGTTAACTTATAGTCTGTTTCTTTGGTTTAAGCGGAACTAGATTTTCAAATCTAGTAATTTTAATCGATTCAATGAAGATTTTGATCATTTTGTTTAACAAAACCCCATTTTAATCATTACAAAGTTAACTAGTGACAATTTTAGAAAATTAAAATTCCATTTAGTTTTGCTTAAACGTTTGAAATAGTTGTCAAAATGTAGTTTAAAATAGTTTAAATTAGTTGTCAAAATAAGTATATTAGATATAATAATAAACAAAATATTCTATTATATTTTCATGCTTCGATCTTGTATGACTTCGCGGCCCCCAACGAAGCCTTCACGCCCCCCCGGTTGAGAAACGCTGCTCTAGACTGAGGATGACTGGATTTACCAGTCGAAACGTCTCTAAATATTTTATTATAATAAACTTTTGACGAGTATTCAAGATTTTTTATTTCCTCCTACATTTTTCGTCAAGAACAACAATCTAACTATATATATATATCTTGAATATATATATATATATATATATATATATAATAGATCCATTAATTACATACAACGAAAAGAGCAGTTTTTAACAGTGATATTTTTGAACGAATTACTCGTACTATTTAAGTTATTACCGTGTTCATATTATATTCATCACTAGAATACTAAACAGTTACTTATAATACTGGTAATTGCACAAATAATTATATCAGAACGTTATTTTTAAAAGAAAGTAAACATTAATTGAGTGAGATTTGCTGTTTTACAGTCAATATTATTCGTTTGTATTCGTCTGTCATGACGATGATTGATCACATTCAACCATAAGTAATCGGGCAGGGTTTAACTTGCCTTTTTTTATAATGAAACTGCATTAATCATATTATACGAATGGAACTTTAAATGGAAAAATCTGATTTTCGCAAAGCTCTGCTTTTTCAGTATGCATTTATTTTCAAAGGAAAGTTTCAGATTTGATATGAGTATTTTAGATTTTACCTGAATCGTACCTACATAAAGATCTTAAAACCAGATTGTTGCAATCGAAACCCGGGATAGTGCGTATAATATATAAATAAACAAGAGAATTTATCGTACAAAAATGTTTTTATCTATGACCATTAAATATTAAATGCATTATGTGTCCAACTGTAAATTCACAAAATAACTCATAGTGCACGCCGTGTATAATGTGACGCGCATACGTGCTCACCCGTGATTCATGAATATTTTATACACGGCTGGTTTTTTTAGTTAGTTGGTTAATTAAAATGTTTGGCGCTCAGCAAAGACTGATATTTACGCCTCACACAGTTCATCTTTATAACTAGAATATTATTTATAAGTTATTAATAAATGAAACACTAAATAACACTAAATTAAACAATGCTGTAGGTAACAATCAGCTGATGGTTTTACGTTTAGAAATTCTGTTTTTTATTTGAATTTACTATTTTCTTAACGATAAAATTATATAGACAGGCCTGACAAGAGGGGGTAGCCGGGGAAAATTCCCGGGGCCCCCGGGTGTTTGGGGCCCCGGAGTCAAGAGCCCTAGGAACGACCTGGCATCGGGGCAAAAAGTGTCAGGGGCGCGTGGCCGTCACTCACTTGTATTTTGGAAGTGAGACCTTTTTTTCTAATCACTTGTATTTTTAGAAGTGAGGACCTTTTTTTTGTGCTCATCACTTGTTTTTTGTTTGTGAGGGACCTTTTTTAGGTCCTCAGTTGTATTTTCACCTGTATTATAAAATAAAAATTCCCGGATATAGAATTGATCATTACCCGGGGCCCGCAAAGAGTCTTTCTCCCCGGGGCCCCAGAAGTCCTCTCGGCGGCCCTGGTTGTACATAGGTAAGATATTGTATTGACTCCCATTTATATATATATATATATATATATATATATATATATATATATATATATATATATATACATTGGCTATATCACATTCAGATGATTACAACCCGCTCCTACGGCTCGAGTGGTAACTTTATCCTCGTGCAATAAAGCCTGCATTATATGCGTGTTAAATAAAATATTATAATTGGCATTCCAGGATTTAAAAAAATCAGAAATAATACTTTTGCTGTACATTTGTACATAAATATTTAAAAAAGTATGAAAAATCACATTCATATTATTATTTGTAAAAACATAATTATATAATGTAATACATACAGTCTGTTCCAAACGGTTAAGCGGAACTAAATGGGAATTTAGTTCTATTAGGTTGTCACGAGAAGGGACCTTGCTTGGGTTATTTAATTTTTCATGTTGGGATGTCAAAATTTAAAATTCCAACAATGAAACCATGGAAACGAATGACATATGTCAAAATTAAATATTTTTTTTTAGATATTTTAATGACAAAAAAATAAATAAATGGGAAATTTGTATTAATAATGACACAAAAAATCAAAATATAAAGAAAATGACATTTTAAAATGATATTAACCTTAACCAAAAAATGTTTATTGTAAGTATGATTTACAAAGCTTAAACAAAACGGCCGAAAGGCACGATTTAAACGATGAAAGTAACTAGATTGCAAAATCTAGTTCCCCTTAACCGTTTGGAACAGACTGTACGTAAGTTAAAAAAACTTGTACTTTTTTATGTTTCATGTTTAAGTAAAATAATAGAACTAAAATTATGATTACGTTTTATCACCATAAAAAAAAATATTTTTTCTGTTTTTCAATTATGTTTTCCCCCCTAATTTATTCCTATATTAATTATTATTTTATTCACTTTTTAAAATAGGTCGTACAACGAATACATAATTTTGATTTCGGGTTGCTTAAGTAAATACTTAAATGAATACTTGACTGAAGCTGATTTAGAACTTTATGCTCAATACCGAAGATCTAGTTGAAGAAGAACCCTCGACTAGCTCGGAAAAGATGACAATGACTTTAAAAAATCTGAGCGAAGGATTAACCGGCCAATAAGCTTTGTGGCTTTTCGATCCATTTATGAAAAGAAGTTTGATTTTAAAATGAAAAATGGACGAAGCAACTTCTGAATATCAATCCGAGTTAAAGGCGGCGAAACAAGAAAAAATAACAGTTCTTTAAGCCCATACCTAAACCTGAAAACAATTAAGTTTTGAGTTGTTAAAGCAGTCTAATTAATAGTTTCTTGTAATCATTTATCTTTTTTCTTTTTTGTAGTCTTGAACCTATTTCCAATTATTCTATACATTTTACCATTTCCAAGCAAAAACGCGAAAGACAAAGACTAAAAGAAGTACTTTTCATTCGTAAATATCTTCTATTCATATTATGTAATTGAATTAATGAGATTTTAGATCCCAACATACACGTTACTTATGGACAATGGCGTACTGTCATAATTTTCTGCTATAAGTTCTCTAAGTATTTATTTATTTGTGTGCATAATTAATTTTATAATAATAAATTACATATGTATAATAGTGTTTGCGTTTGTATCTCCTATCTTTAGCTTCTTTTGAAAATATCAAGTTTGGTATTTTTTCTTTTTGAACACAGGACACTACACAGCTGGAAACTATTGTCCGCCATTTTGAAAGACCATCTTGGTCTTTCCAAATAACATTTAATACAATGATTTCGACTCACTGAAGAATAAATAACTGAATAACCACATGAACTCGATGATTACAATAATAATATATTTATTCTTGCCTTTATTAGTTGTAAGCACTTTTACTTATTTAATCAAAAAGTGTACATGCATTCTAAATTTCAACTCTGTTGAGCTGTTTGGCTGGACCAGAAATACGCACTGCACAAACAGATAAATAAATAAACGAGTGATGGTTTAATAGTCTCTTGATTATACGTACGTAATTCTAAAAACGAGTCTCATTTATATTTTATTTTTTTATTTATTTATTTATTTAATGGCTTAAGCTAAATTTCATTATCCATTTGCATTCGTACATGATTTGATAAGCCTTTTCGTTTGAAAAACAAAATTCCTCCTACAGAGTAATAACGTTTGTGTGTTTTCAGTGAAATGAAAATTCCAGCTAATTGCTTGTTTTTCAAACCAGCATCCGGCTAAAGCCATAACAGCAAAAACCAACAATAAAAGCAAATAAATATATAGCTGGTGCAAATGTACAAACCCCAATAAGACGCTTATGGTTTCACGGTACGACAAGTAAGTTGTCCAGGCGTTAACCACACTTGAGATGACATTATTGTTCATTATACCAGGAGCTGTATGGAGCAATGCGCGCCCGGGAATTGTTCGGTATGTGTTAACTGGCGCGCTGCTGCTCAATGAAAAGAATTAGTGTGAGAGGCTCCTGGCCTGATGATAATTACCGTCAGACCTACACGGATAAATGGATCAGAAAGATTAGTGAAGGACGGATATAGTGCGTGAAATGCTGGGGAAGTACAAGGAAATGGGGGATGATATTTTTAGATTATAGTTACAATTTGATTGATATTTTGAAGGTAAAAATTATTTATTGGAGAAATGTTGGTTTCGAAAATTAGATATGGATAGCACATTTCCAAATATTATAGGTATTTTCAATCAGGTGAAATATTAACTTCACTCATACCACCATCTGTTATAATTTTTTGTTTTGTTTCACTAATTGCTCGGCTGGCGATATCCAAATCTTTTGCGATTATTATTTATAATAATAATAATAATGTTTATTGCTCAGTAGATCTTTCATCTGAAGACATAGAACAAGTTAGTAATCAGTACTATATATATAAATTAAAATACAATATTTATAGAAATCTGAAAAATATAAAGGTGAAATTGAAAGTGGACATCAGGACTCTTTTCGTACATATTTAATCTATGACTGGGAACTACTAGTAATTTGTTGGCGTGCCTTGTCTCATAAGTATGATTAAGGCTGCGTATAACCCCCAGAGGTTACCAATTTCTTATACAAAACTAACAATCTGAAATAAGACTAGTATCAATCTATACATAAAATTTTGCACCGAAGTTTTTTCTATCTAATAGGATATTTTTAATTGTAGACACATTTATTGTAAAAATATTATCGCTCAATAACTTAATAATTGACATTAGTAACATTGTTCTGTAATTTTTTAAATCTATTTATTGGTTTCAAATAACTTTTATATTTGTATAGTTTTGTGTAGAAATGTTCAAATAATACGTCAACATTTTTTTCGACTTGATTACTTATAGTTTAGAACCCTCGTCGAAAAATATTATACTTGATGATAATGGAATGCCACTTGGTACACGTATTCTTCACAAAAATTAAATGTTTTTTACCCCTAACAACTATTTTGTGAACCGCGGCAGATTGAAGATGACGGCAAATATAGACTACCAAGTACAATAACTGTAAGTAGTTTTCATAATAGAACAAAATATTTTTTAAATAAATGTAGAATGAAGCTTTAGCTACAATTTGCCGCATAGTACGCAAATATGCGTCGATTGGTTTACAAGGTGGCGTCTATAATGCAATTTGCTTATTTACAATTACATAAGAGTTTTTTCTACAATTTCAAATATCCTATTATGGTAGATAGATAAAAATTCGCTGCAAATTTTGATATATATATATATTGTTATTAATTTTGTTTCAGATTATTAGTTTTGTCTAAGAAACTATTGAGAACTATAGGGTTGTGTGCCGCCTTAAGTTAAATTTACTTTTATTTTTAAAGGCGTATATTAGGGTTTCAAAGATATATGTATATGTACCGTGTATATATATACACACGGTAGACGGAGTATTTCTAATTCTTTGAATAAATTTTTGCATGATTTTCTGCTTAAAATGAGAACTGCAAATTTTTGCAACTTGAATATACGCATGGCCTCTGAAGAATTACCCAAACAAATTATGCTATGCGAGAGTAATGAGTGTATATTTGAAAAGTAATATATTTTACCGGTCTTCCCGCTTGTAATATTTACAATTTTTCGGAGACAGTAGCATCTTTTTGAAATTTTGGAGTTTATTATATCTATGTGATTTTTTCATTTTAATTTGTTATCGATCACAATACCTAAAAACCTTGATTTACATTTTCTAGCGGTTGAATAATGCTGTTAATTATGGTGTTTGTTTCTTTCTCATAAACCAATGCGTAATTCATTCATCGTAAACCAATTATTCAGATAACTTAAATTATTATTTGTTTTTGTAATAATGGTGTTCAGAGATATATCGGTTTGCAAGCAAGATGTGTCATCTGCAAATTGAATTACAACACGATTATCAATTCCATCAGGGAAATCATTTACATAGAGCAGCTATAATAGGGGCTCAAGAATACTTCCCTGAGGAACCGAACCTGATAGTGATTGTTTTTTTGAAAATTTGTCTTTAATTTAAACCACTTGTAGCCTCTTTTTTAGATATGTAGAGACCCATGTATGTACAGTACCTCTTATTCCTAGATTATTGATCTTATTTAGCAAAATATCATAGTTTACATAGTCAAATACTTTCGTTAGGTATGCAAATATTGTAACAAAACTTTTATTATCATCTATATTTTCATAAAGATAATTGGTACATTTATTAACAGCGTGGATGGTTGAAAGTTTTTACGGGAGCTAAATTGATTACTATTTAGTATTTTAAGTTTTTCTAAGAATGTATAGATCCTGTTCGCAACGCATTTTACTAACACTTTCGACAATACTGATACCAGTGGATAGGCTAATAGTTTTTTGTATTACTTTTGTTGCCTTTTTTAAAGACGGGTTTTTTTATGGAGGTTTTCAGACTACTAGGAAAGTTACCATGTTTAAGGGAAATAAATATAAGAACGGTTGAAGATTATATGCAATACTCCAAAGTTTTACTATTTATAACGTCTGTACCTGTACAGTTGATGTTTGTTATTACAATATAAAGAGCAGAAGCTAAAACGTTTGTTATGCTCAAGAACACAAAAAACCAAACATACGTAAGAATTGTATAGATAACGTACATTTAGTATAGAGAGTTTGCAAGTACTTGATGGACAATGCTGACATGGTGCTTTCGGGCAAAACATTCCTAGGTCGAATACTCGATTGGTCAGGAAATTTTGCTATACTCGCTTTCTGTACTTTTCATAGTTAAACTTCATAGATTGACCCTTAAGACTTTGGTCGGCGTTGATGGAGTATAGAGGCGACATGTCCGTAGAAAACTTGCTTGTTGTTGCTCTGTACATCTGAATGAGGTCACCTCAAACTCTGCGCACTGCAAGAGAGAGCAGATTTAGCCGGTCAAACCGCTATTCGAATGAAAGAGGTCCGAGGCATCTTGGAAGACGAGTGACTCCTTCCAGTAATAAGATGTCACGTTGAAAGTACAGGGACCAAACAACGAAAGGAAACTCAAGGAGTCGACGGACATAAGACAGATACATTTGGCAGAATAAGCAAGGGGTTAGGTAAGAAAATGCTTTCTTAATAATGAAGAGGGATTTACTTGCTCTTTTAGCTTTAGATGACGTATCTAGACCATTCTAAGTTAGGTATAATGGTAATACTCAGATCAACCGAAGAATTAACATGTTAAACGGCTATGTCGCTGAGGTGATATTGCGTGTTTGTGTTGTTCCGCCTAAGATGTAATACACTTGGACGTATTTATCATTAATCTGGGCACAACCTTTGTTGTGGCATAATACTTTGTTTTTAAACAGGATGCAGCCAATCTCGCTTCGCAATGGTTCATGTTTCGGATGTAAACATAAATAAGGGACGTATTATAGTTGGATCAAATATTATATTAGTATTAAGGTACCTACAGACGGCGTGGCAAGTCATGGCTAATGTTTATACTTGTCTAGCTCAGCGAATCGTGTGTAGGGGATACAAGTCACAAGTCACAGCCAACGTAGGCTGGGCTTGCCGCTGGCCGGTGTTCGCTTCCTAGGCGGTATTCTATCACAAATCAAAGGAGTTTGACCAACATCGGTGCAGACTTGTACATGCATGTTAGCACCGTACTCATGACGCGCCGTACATACTTGTCATCACATCAGTCGAGTGTGTTGTGCTCAAAAGGAAAATTATAACCCTTTTTTCGTAATTATGAAGTCTACTTAAAGTAAAATTTTTTTAGTAATTTTTTGTTCTTTTAATCTAATTTAAATAACAAAAGCAAGGTCGAAGCTGCGACCATAACCTCACTTTCACTGCCAGATGCCCTTTTACAAGCGCTGGCCCATGTTTGCTATTTTTGTACTTAGCCAGCACGAACGCTTCGTCCGCCAGCGCTACATGTTATGGCTAATGTCAAAACTAGAAGCTGGCGAACGTTGGCACACCGTCTGTAGGCACCTTTACACTGTACCGAATAGATGAATTTTAAATTATTCTATATCAAAAATAGAAAATTCGAATACCTATTCTTGCAACTTATTATACAAGGCAAAATGAAGGAGATCCTATGACTTGAGAGAAGAAGAATTTGAAGAATTTGAGAGAGAAGAAGAAGAATTGAAGAATTAACTTGAATTAAGCCGCCTGCCTTCATTCTTCCTTGGGACAACGTTCAGTAATAAACGTAATTTTTCATAGGCACTGCTCTTTCTTCAAAAGGCTTAATTAATCATAATGATTTTTACTGGTGATGAATGTAAGTTAAATTTTAGGCCCGATGAGCAAACATGAGTGACTTATCTAGTGTATAACAAACTTAGGATCTTATAGTCATTTATTAAATCAAGGTAACTCGTGCACAAACTTACAACAATCCATCATTTTGATACATAAGCTTTGTTAATTACCCTAACCTGGTACGTGAAAATACGCCTCCTAAAACTTGCTATTCGCATTTAGATACTAATCTACTGTAAATATCCTATAAATCGTTACGAGATTTAAGGTGAAAAGCTGGTGTCAGATAACACATAGTACATTCCTAATGCGATACCACATTTTCACCAGTTCGATACGAACGGAATATTTCTACATTTCCTTGCTTTTCAAGTACCTACTTGTTTTACGTTATGTTTGGGTTGTTAAAAATTATAGCAAAGGAAAACGCTGGTCAGAAGCACATTACTTCTTGATATATAATGCTAAAATGAGGTTTAAATTTTTGTTTTCTAAGCACGAATTCTCAACGAGATAAATTATGTAAAAGATGAGGTCGCATTTAAGTATCTGAATTTCATCAATTTTAATGTTCCTGGATAACATGGGTTTTTTAGATATTATTTCACATATATAACTATTTTGTTCTCTGTCCGTTCGTTCTACTGAAGAATTGTGACCTATGGCGTATTTATGTTCTTTATTTTATCTTTCCATTGACTGCGATGTTTGTGGCTTAAACCTTAATAAGAAATTTTAATCTGTTTAGTACAGGTGGTGCAGGTTAATACAGAATGTAAAAAGAGCCAAGAATCCTCATTCATACTTTTAGAATCTCTATAGCGACAAAAAAAAAAAAAAAACAATAAGTATTTCGAAACCAAACGAGCAAAAAATTTATTTCGGGACAAAGCGATAAAAACAAAATGTATTTTGAGTGAGCTAGCAATAAAATAATATATTTAGAGACCCAGTAAGCAAAAAACATATTTCAAGTCATATTTGGATATCTAAAGAACAAGATCTCAAAGCCATACGTTACCGACTCCTGACCAAGTAGGACACTAACCACGAAGCATTATTAATAATTTAAACGTTGGTTAAATGGAAATTTCACTTGAAGAATTTCTCTTTAACCAACGTTTAAATTATTAATTGGGTAACCGACGTTTTATTGTCGCCAATATTTAGAATAAACTATTCCAGTTGTACATTTGGAACCAGTTTAACGTAAAACGTTGTCCGTACCTCATGCCGAAAGAAAGTTTACACTCCTGGATGAATAAACATCGTCCGCTGGTTTAACCTTTTTCTTTCAGCCCTCTATACGCAAATAACTATTTAATCATGCCAGTGACAAAGGCCATTGAAGAAAGCATATTCTCCGTTCAAAAAAGCGTGTTTTTTTTTTTTTTTTGTTTTGCTCAACTACTTGCATCAAAATAAAATGAGTATCTTATCATTATTCAAATCTGATATTTTAAACTCGATGTATTAAAAACGTTATTGTCGATAAATTGATGGAAAAAAAGCAAGGAAAAAATCCTGTAAGAGTGAAAGACATTTTATTATAGCATGGATTGTGATTTTTCTAACTATAGATCAATCTAATCACGTGGTCAGCATGACGTCACCTTATGGCTTAGAGGAATCAGAAATTGTTAGAGGCATATTCTGCCATATTAAATAGACGAAATTAGCATTATTTAAATTTGGTACCTTTAATTGTGTTGTTTTTATGTCTACGTTGTTTCTAAGGTGTTTATTTAGTATGTCAGTGAGAATTAATAATTAAGTTGTTAGGGTGTAAATAAATGTAAATCTTTATTTTAAATCTGAAATTTTACGGTTAAGCAATGTTATAATTTAAGTTACTCTAAACATAAATAAGAATTGTCGAAATACCGTCTTATTGTTTTGATGTTGGTGTACATCAAATGCTACAAAAAAACAAGAATTAAATTTTTTAGAATACAAAAAAAATGTGTTTTAACCCTCTACTGCCCAAAATCGGCTCGAGGCGGATCATATATAAAAACATATAAAAGTACAAAACGTGCAAGTTTCATCGAAATGTCCGTGGCCACCTACAGACGACTGCACAAAGAAACACTAACAAACGCCGATTGAGCAAAATTACAAGTATTTTTGCTAAAAAGAATCAATTAAAAGCAATAATTTACGTATTATGGATGTTCGCCTTAAGTTACATACTAAAACAAAAAAAAAACAAAAATACATAACTAAAGGGATTGTAATTCTTGGATATTAAATACACCAGTAAAAAAAGGAATTATTGTTCTTATTTCACCCATTTAAACCTTTATGCATATATAAACACTCTTGGCACTATCTGCCTAGTTCCGACTCAGGGCGCGCTTGTCGTTTAGCATTTCTTGAGAATTTTAGCATTAGTGACCCTCCTTTAGCCTAGTGTAATTTTTTGATCAAGAATAAAATTGGTGCACTAGACGGTCAAGAAAACAATAAAAAGCTTTTTATCAAAGCACAATAAACTTTATAAAATAAGAGGTAACAAATGATTACAAGCCACAAGAAGAGCATATTTTGATAAACATATATATGCTAGAGTTTGCAGTATTTAAAATGATTAAATGACATAAATATCACTCAAATTTTTATACACAACATACATAATATACACTTAACCTATAAAAATAGCCGATTATAAAGCACTATTTGTAGCCCACAATTAAATGTTTTATTAAATATTAAACGGTGTAGTTCTTTATTATTGACGTAAATAGTAGTATAAAAAAGTATAGAAAAATATCTATAAGCACGTAAATACATTGAACAACTAGTAAATATAACATAACAATTACATTAGTAAACATCAGTCTTGTACCTCCAATAGTTTAGACATTTGGTGAGTGCCGTCGGCTTAAGGCTTTATCACACTTGAGTTAATATTAACGTCTAGACTTGGAAAATTAAAGTTTTTGCAATCGAATCGAAGTCATTTGTGTCTGAAAGTATGAAAAAAACTAGGTTTTTAAAACTAAGCAAGTTTTTAAAACTAGGAACATGATTCAATTCCTCCATCTTTCTATCCAGGTTTTTAAAATGCGCATGCGCCCATGGGTCTGTTATTTCGCTCTCAGCTGATGCGTCTTTGTCTTTTGTTTACGTTGAAGTTAATTTGTTGTATAGTTGATATTTGCGGGTATAGTATTTAAAAAATTAAATTATTTTCGAAGAGGAACTAATTAATTTAGCGAATCCTCACATAAAACTGTCAACTGTCATAATATCACGATTTACACATGCGCAAAAGAATTTCCAAAAATATTCAAATAACGTGTGATAAGTATAGACCTAAAGAATTGAATCCCGAAAAGAAACTGATTTTTTTTTTTTTTTTGAATTGAAATCGTTTTAGGCCACATTTCAGCCAACATCCATAAGCTCTTGTTTCATACAAATTCATTTAAATGAAAAAGTCAGTGGCGAAAGGAGACCTCCGTTAGACTTACCCTCCCGTAAAAAATAATATAAAAAAAAATAAATATTTTTTTTTTTAAGATTTAGGTAAACTTACACAAAATTACATCAAATTATGTTTTATACAAATTTTTGTTCAAGGTTTGGTTAACTAGTTATGATTTTTAAAAAATTTAGAGTTTAATAACTTCCGTTTCCGATTTCAGATCATCATAAAAAACAATAGGTTCTTCCCAATTAACAGGAGAATATTTTACCGTTTTTAGAATTTTGTCCGTTCTGTACCAACGTTCTGCACCCGTTCTGAACGAACTCTAGGTTTTTTAGATTCCCTGGACCATGAAACATGGTCATTAGTCAAAATCTCAACATAGAAAATTTTCGCGATTACAATACATGCCCCTTTATAGGTCGGGCGAGTTAAAAACATGCGCAATTTTTTTCTCGTACCTTTTCATCCAGGATAACTGCTGTAAGCCACAATCGTAAGATATGGTAGAATTAATAAAATTAACCGCCTACGGCTCAGGTGGTAAACTTCATCCTCGTGAAATATAGTCTCAATTATATGCTTGTTAAATAATATACTATATTTTAGGCACTTTTTAATACAGTTTTTATTTACACAAGCAAGCTAAGTCTTCCATTTTTCATTTTCTCTTAATACTACATCGCGAATTTGAAAAATATTTCAAAATATAATCACATAATAGTATGGCTGCAAAAAGTGCATCAAGAATATAAGAGATGTCAAATAGTTCTTTTCGTAGATAAAGAAGACATTACATTAAACTAAACTTACAGACCACTATATATATATAAATCTGTGGTTAATAGAATTTAAACGAGCCAGTGATATATTGTTAATGATAGTATATTATAAAAGTATTGTTATGATACTGGGTGTGCATCATTAGTGGAAATGGTCCAGTCACGCTGAGAGAATACTTAAAGCAAGGAAGGTGTGAATGCATGTAGGTGACAAGCTAGCTTGATTAAAGTGTCTTACCATCACGGTAATAAATTTATTTCTATAAGGGAATACTAATTGAAGCACAATTTGATTCACTTATCAATTCAGACTTGAGGTTAGATCATTATCATAGAAATTGACGGATAAATAACTTTCAGGAATTCATTAAACTTCCTTATATGGAATCTTTGTAACTTTATTATTCTTAGAAAATTATGGTGGGACAATTACGTTTCATGAACAATAACGGTGTTTAGTATGTGTCTTGGAAATTATTTTAGCATTCGCAGTATGGAATCCTTGCTGATGTTAGAACAAAACATTATTATTTCAAACAAAGGCTTTATAGGTGTTGCATAAAATTATGGACATTAAAGAAATCATTTAAACTAATTTTGGTGATTTTCATAATATGTATTTGCAAATATTCTATTCTCACAAATGGTTGTTCAACATGCTAAAATAAACACGGGGGAAATGCTATGGGGAATTGCTATGACAAAATATACACGGACTCGTAAGTTAAAACATATTTGAAGATTAATTTTCGTCGCTAAATCAAGTATTAAGAAATATCATTTAACGCTATGTATAACCCGCAGAGATTATTAGTTTCTTATACCAAATTTACGATTTGAAATAAAATTGAAGTAATACTTAGTGACAATCTTTTTTTTTACATCGGCCTATTTCTGCAACGAGGCTAATCGCCGATACCATGGGGCGAGCTCCTACAGCTGGATGAGGGGTGAATGATTGTGAAATGATAGTAATGTAAACATATTATTCTCGACCGAATAATATCACCAACGTTAGTGACAATCTGTGTATCAAAATTTGGCACCGTATTTAAATATAGCGAATTGGATATTTTTAATTGTAGAAAACATTATTGAAAAAATGTTATAGCTCAATACCCTAATAGGAGGACTTCTGGGGAGAAATTTTCTTTGCGGGCCCCGGGCAATGATTAATTCTATATCCGGGAATTTTTATTATAATACAGGTGAAAATACAACTGATGAGCACAAAAAAAGGTCCTCACTTCCAAAAATACAAGTGAGTGACGGCCACGTGCCCTGATGCCAGGCCGTTCCTAGGGCTCTGACCATGACTCAACCACCCGGGGGCTCGGGAATTTTCCCCGGCTACCCCCCCCACCGCCCTCTTGTCGGGCCTGATAATAGGTATCACAAAACAACGTTCTGTAAATTTGTAAATATATTTGTGGGTTGCAAACAACTTTTATATTTAAATAGTTTTATACAGAAATGTTCAAATAAAACGTTAACATTTTTTTCTACATGATTGTTTATAGTTTAGAACCTTCGTCGAAAAATATTATACTTGATGATAATGAAATGTCACTTGGAACACTTATACTTTACAAACATTAAATCATTTTCACCCGCAGCAATTATATATTGAGATACACGGCAGATTCGACGTGGCGGCAAAAGTAGATTACCAAGTACAATAACTATAAGTAGTTTTCACAATAGAACAAAATTTTTACAAACGTATTTGTAGCATAAAACTTTAGCTTTAATTTGCCGCATGGTACTTAAATATGCATCGAATGGTTTACGAGATGGCATTTATAATGCAATTTGTTTATTTGCAATTACTTGCCAGTTTTTTTTTTTTTTTACAATTAAAAATATCCATTAGGTAGATAAAAATTCGCTGCAAGTTTCATGTATAGGATGTGACTAATTTTATTTCAGATTATAAGTTTGTATAATAAACTATACGGTTGTGCGCCCCCTTAATGCGTTACAGCAGGAATCCCAAAACTTTTTTGGTCAGATATTATTTTTATTAACGGACAATAAATATTTGACGATCAACAGAGAAGTTTTATATTTATATAGAGATATTTTTACCAGAGTCGAACCCAAATTTATTTTGTTCCAGTTTACGGGTACATTCCAAGTAAATGTTTTTCGTTCCAGTTTCGGTTTTGGTTCGTCTAAAAATTTCGGTTCAGTTCCGGTTCGAATAAAAAGTTAAAATCGAGTCTAACACCAAATATCTACCGGTATAAATTTTGGTTTAATTTTATTTACCAGATTCCTTTCAATTATAAAATTGAAAATAGAAAAGAAATAGAACTTAATTAAAAATTTTATTGGCCAAAACGAAAACAAACAACAATTTAGGAACATAAAAATGAAAATAGACATACATTTTGCGCATAAATAAAATAAAATTCTAACGAATTAGGAGGAAATTACAAAAATAATAAATAAGGCACAGGGCCGGATTAAGGGGGTGTCAAGACAGTCAGTTGTCTGGGGCGCTAGATGCAAGGAGTGCTGAATATTTTGGTTGAAGACTTATTTTTGCTCAACAAATATCTTTGACAGCAATGAACAACTTAATTTTCAGCGCCCTTAAAAATTTTATCAGCTGGCTAGTAACTTCAAATTAATTTTTGCGTAATTATGCAATCTGGAGGCGCCATATAAAGAGTCTGCCCGGGGCGTGAGTACTTTAGTCCGACCCTAATCACACACAGTTCATATAATCATAATTATAGAGAAGAAAACGGAATAACACAAACTTTTTCCTACAAAAAAATAAAATAAATAAATAAATAAATGAAAATTAATTACAGTTCATTCAGTTGTAAAAATAATATTTGAAATAAAAATAAATTAAAAATCGATGTTTAATCGGCACATTAATATGTTCTTCAAATTTGCTGCTGATAGATTAATTCATTTATCAGTCAATATAAGTTTTAGTAGTAAGAAAGCGATTAATTAACTAACCCAATTTTTTGTTTTTTAAATTGGACCGAAATTAGTTTTTATTAACATTTCGTTCCGGTTTCGGTTTCTGTTTTTAAATTGGGCAATTTTACATTCCGGTTACGGTTACGGTTCTGTTAAAAATTCCAGTTAATTTCGATTTTCGGTTCGGTTCCAGTTCGACTCTCTGATTTTAACCAGACTTGTGCAAAATCCACATTAAAAACATTAAACACTTAAGAACGTATATGCTCTGATCATAACACATAGGTAAAAAATACGAATATACATACCCGTGTAAATATATATGCATATAGGTATATGTAATACACATATGAAACTTTATAGGTCATCTCAAGACAAAAATCATAGAATTTTTATGTAAAGAAATATGTGACCTGACCGAGCAGTATTACTATTCGACCATAGTAGAACGATAACGGCTATAAATAGACCAACTTTAACATATTCTCTGTAAGATAGTTGTAGATAATAGATCATATCTAGAACGAAACAGCGTTAAAACCTATCTTATCGGAACGATCTATAACGTCACACACACTAGCCAAATGAAATATGGAGAGACAAATGCTTACTGATAGTTTTAGTCGTATATTGCAAATACGTGAATGCGATTTCATTGTTTATATATTTTAGCATGAGAATTCGTGCTTTGAGAACAAATTTAAATGTTATATGATAATGCCTTTTATGAATAAATGTAAATAGGAAATATATGGTGCTCATAGTAGTGAAATTCAAAAACTTTGGTTCGAAATTTATAGTCAACGACGATAACAAATTGAATTTAACTGGCTTAACTCACTTTATTTTAAATGAGTTTAATCCTCCGATTAAACGATGCATTTTTCTTGCCACAAGACATCGAACCAACGAGGCATACAACAAAACGAAACACAAATATTTGCTGTGTGCGAAAGTTGTAGTCATTTTTTGAACAATTATTTAAAATTCAGATACATTCCCGCCGTTTCGTGTTATTGAATGGTTGCAATGGAAACTTGTGATATGTTATGATTTAATGATATACATTACTTAACAATACTGAACTCGATGAACCCCGAAAAGCTGCATATTCGGGACTATGTTTGGTATGACTTCTACAAAGCAGAAATGCCGCTAAAGCAGGCGAATCAATTTGCTTTTTTCATGGTGAAGATGTGTCTCACAATACTTACAAATATGGGTTTCAACGTTTTACGGGCGGTACTTGTGATGTGACCGCTCTGGAACGGTGCGTTTAATTGAATTGCAGTATATTTGTATGACAAATCCATCGTAGGCGCAAGTCGCGAAACAGTTTGTTATTATATGAGTAGAGAAAAATTCGGAATCTCGGAAAGTAGATGCTTCCGGATTATCATTTGCTCAAGCTGATGTAGAACTCTTTAGTTGGACGTTGCTTTCGAGATATCACTAAAATACGAAAATGGATCGACGCTTTCACTAGCTAAATCGATATTCGCGCAGAAATTCGAAATTTACCCGAGGTATGAAATATTGTATTTAACTCGCATATAATGGCTAAACTACACACGGTTCGGCTGGTAAACTTCAACCGCGTGTAATATAGCCTAAATTATAAGCTTGTTAAATAAAATACTATTAACCCACATAGAGGAAATATAGTTAGACTAAAAACACAACAAACAAAAACTATTGAAGAACTATTGTAGAACTATTGTAAACAAGAACTTAGGATCATAAAAAATAGAAATTACAAACGCAAGTATTTATTTATTTATTTATTTGATTTAAGTCGTAAACAGGACGAGCCCAGAAACTACGACTACAAACATTTTATATAAATACATAACATATATATATACAATTTATACTTTTAATTATAATATATAGGTATAGCAATAGTGACAAAAATACATTAAACTTATTCAAGTACACTGGCTAGAGTGGCTTACATTGCTAGAAGTTACAATTTTACAGATTTATTAGTTTTTATTTTTTATGTGTACGGTTAATGAGGTGTAATTGTATTTAAATAATAGTTAGTAATTGTGATCTTGAATGTTTTGAGAGAATCATGAAAAATATCTAAATCCAAATCAATACAAAAATTATTGGATGTACCAACCGATGAACTCGGGAGTTCTGCATAGAATTTGTTCTGGCAAATTGCTGATGAAAGAGAATTTTGTTTCTGAGACTTTTTGTTTTAACATTAACCGTTATTTTATTTAGGAGTGGTATGCAATCTATTTGACCAATTATTAATTTCTTTAGATACAATGAATCGGATAAATTTCTTTTAGCTTGTAGTGTTAGAATTTTGAAGTACGCACATGAAGTATTGTATGCATTTCCAGAAATAGGACATCTGTTGGATAAAAATCTTGTAAAACATTTTTGAATTCTTTCTATCCTATGTATATTCACATTATACTGTGGAGCTACAAAAATTTACTTGGCTTAAAACATACGAGTTAGAAAATAGAATTATGGGCTTAGTGTTTTGAAAATGTTTACATGATCTGATAATGATTCCTAACATTTTGCACGCAGACGTTACTAATATGAGCATCAAATAAAAGTTTGTTATCAAGTAAAAGTCCCAGATCTTTAATACGCGAAATGTATGGCCCGCCAAAAGGTACTAAATGCGGCCTAAGAACTAAATATAAAAAAAAAAAGAAATAAAGATGAATGCGGCCTGCGACTTAAAAAAGATTGCCGACCTCTGGTATATATTATACATTACGTTTCCGTGCGGAAGGAGATCTTGAAATCTAGTGACTTTTAATGATTGAATGGAACTTTGAGACCCATGGTTTTAACATAGCAAATCGGGCTTTATAAGACTTGTAGCCTATTCCAAACGTTTACGCGGAACTAAATGGAAGTTGTCACGAGCTTACTTTTTAATGATTGAAGTGGGCTTTTGCTAAACAAAATGATCAAAAGCCTGATTTAATAAATAAAATTTACTAGTTTTCAAAATCTAGTTCCATTTAAACCAATGGAACAGGCTATATGTAGGTTAAATATGTCAGTTCTATTAAAACTTTATTTTTAAACAATAAATTAAATATTACCTTAGCAACTGTTGCTATAACATAACAATATGACATGACAATTTAAATAAAAATTTATCACTTGAAACATAAACTGACATATTTAGGACAGATTAGCCAACATTAAGAAAATTACTTAATATTTGAGATGTAGACCAGCGTTTCTCAACCGGGGGGCCGTGAAAGCTTCGTCGGGGGGCCGCGAATTCATAGATCGAAACATTAAATTATAATAGAAAAACGCTCAATTTTGCAAGATATATTCATAAATATATGACATTTATATTCATTAAAATATACCTTTTAAACAAAAATAAAATAAATTATACTTATTTTGACAACTAATTTAAACTAATTAAAACGATTCTCGTTGGAATACTTTTAAGTAGGTACGACTTGAACATGCAATATTTTTTATTATGGTCCGAGTTACTTTTAACTAAAGAGTAAGGATGCGAAAGTGTTCAAAATGGAAAGCAACTTTGAACACTTGTAAATAAAAATATTTGCAAGCTATTATAGGTAACCGTAACAGATATTAAAAACATATTTATGTAAAAGTTGTTTCTTTTCAAAAGCTTTATCCAAATATACCCATATCCTTCTCTCTCTCTCTCTCTCTCTCTCTATCTCTCTCTCTCTCTCTCTCTATCTATCTATCTATCTATCTATCTATCTATCTATATATATATATATATATATATATATATATATATATATATATATATAGGGGGGCCGCAGACAATATTTACGTTATTTTAGGGGGTCCCATTAAGGTTGAGAAACACTGATGTAGACAACATTTGAGAGACATGCAGATAATATTAAAAAAATAATTTAGTATCTAATCCCGCAAGAAGCTACAAAAAAAAACAAATAATACCGCTGCACGTATTTAAACCAAATATTTTTGTTACAATGTGAACCTAGGCTAATATTTCTTGTCATAAACCATGCATTTTTTTATCTAGAACAAAAGGGAAAATCAATATGCGGACAATTTTCTTGTCACCGTTTCAAATGTAACAGGACATTGGTTTGAGCAATCGGCAATTTGAATGAATAATGTACTTTGTTATACTGCTCCGGTTCTACTGTGGCCCCTGGATTCAACGATCTATATAAATCAAGTAAAATTATATGACATTCTGTGGGAATCGCACATGCATCTCCTACTTCCGGTCGGCAGCGGTCGCCGATTGAAATGGCCCCTAATGACGACTATATGTGACAATACCCACCAATATTTGTTAAGTGCGTCCTGACACAAAAAATATTTGTTGTGGTGCCCAATATCATTAGCCCTATTGTTATGGATCTATTTGATAAAAGAGGAAGCTTTTAGATAGATAGAAAATACTAAAACATTTTTCGTCTGCAGATATTTTGTTTTTTAACCAATGGGATAATGGTATTGAAATCTTTTAACTATTAAGTTGGAGTAGTCTAATATTCTTATCTATATCAATAAAACTGGAGGCTATAACTGTTACTTTATTTTTTAGGTCTCATATTTAGTTTCTAAGCGTTTCAGATGAATATAAGACAATATTCGCAAAAAAAGATCTTTTTTTCTGTTTGTCCGAGATTCATGCAAAAACGACATATTTCACGCTAATTTGGTATGATGATAAAGTAAAACCAAGATTTAGGTACAAGATAAGCTACAAGATAAATCAACATTTTTATTTTAGGGGGGCGTTTAGGTGTTAAACCTGTTTTTTAAAAAACCTGAAATATCTCACTTATTATTGACTTCTAATGGCCGGTTTCATAAAGCAATGATAAATTTTAGCAACGCTGTTAAATTTTAATTTCGTTATTAAGTACAGTTTTGCGACATAAAACAATGTTAAATTTAGCAAAGAGTTAAACCCTCTGCTATTTTAACATAGGTCTGAGGCTGTGTTCAATATTTCAAATGATTAGGCGGAACTATATTTTCAAATCTAGTAATTTTTACAGAATGATTGAAGCTATTGATCATTTTGTTTAGGAAAAGCCAACTTCAATATATATATATATAAAAATAACTACTGACAACTTACAAAAATGATAATTCCAGTTAGTTCCGACTAATCGTTTGAAATAGCCTGTAAGTTATAATAAATATTTTAACACACAAAATATCAGAAATTGGAAAACTTGTGTATAAGTTTTATTAATATTTAATAATATCGTAGATTATAACTTATAGTTGATAGGTAATGGGATTCGGACTAGTCAGAAAATAAAACAAAATTTATTAACTTCGCTAACGTTTCGATTTAATTTAAATCTTCATCTTCACTTTTAAATTAACTCAAGTTGATTCATATTTATTCACTATCAAAACCTTTTTTATAAGCTTCATTTTATAGATATTATGTTTAGAATAATACGTGGGATACAAAAAAAAAAAAAAAAAATGGTCAGAGTGTACGTTTTGACGTACGAGCGCTATTTGTGTTGTTTACAATAATTTGAAAAAAATCATCTCGGCTAAAAATGGAATTAAATCGTGAACATTTTCGAGCGATTATTTTTTACAACTTACGACGTGGATTAACCCAACAATAGTGCATCGATGAACTTAATTCGACTTTTGGCGATGAAGCACCATCAAGGACTATTGTTTACCGATGGTTTTCCGACTTCAATTGTGGCCGTAGTTCGCTCAAGGACGAATTTCGTGAAAGTCGTCCAAAATCAGTTGTTGTTCTGGAAAACATTGATGCTGTGCGTGAACTGACACTGCAAGATCGTCATGTGACTTATCGTGAGATTGAGGTATTCTTGAACATTAGTGGGACTAGCATATATTCACTACTGCATGAATAAGTGCCTCAATCGGAGTGGAAAAATTGGTTCAAACGCATGCAAAAGTGTGTTGATCTTCATGGGGAATATTTTAAAAAACAATAAAGCCACTTTTGTTGATAAATAATTGTTTTTGATCTCAAATCCCGAAATATAAAAGGTAACCCTCGTACAACATTAAATTATTTACTCCAATAACGATATTAATTCATTCATATGTACGACTCTGAATAACTGTCAACGTCGACTTGAAAGAAAACTGTTTGCAATGGAAATCTAGTGACGTCCTAAACCAAACAGAACGAATGTCAAAGAGCTTCTATCTTCTTACACGCTGAATTCTTTTTTGAAATAGTGTATAGATCAATAAAAAGGAGAATTGGAAACTTTGTTAAGTTTAGAAGTTTATTATTTTATTTATTTGAGGTTGTTTATTTAAGTGCTTGTGTCTATTTTTTAGGTTTTTGTAGGTATGACCAAAAAACCCTTATATCGTCATTTTGTCGTCTGTCTGTCTGTTCGGTAAAAATTGTAGCCAAACGGCTAAACCTAGAGAGTTGAAATTTGGCATGCTTATACAACTCTTTGACCCGTATATAGGAAAAATACCAAAACATCTAAAAAACATAAACAAATAATAAACTTAAAAATATAAACAAATATCTGCTGCTTTGATAGTGTAATATCTAACATACTCGCGTTCTAATTTGCAAACTTAAGTTCGCTCCGCTCTCAAGGCAATTTTATTTTTTGTTTTTTTTTGCATTTTTATTTTGCTTAAATTATTTTTTCAAATTTCTAGTTCTATTTGGGCAAATATTGCATTTAATTTTTAAAAGCGTAAATTTGAAAACCAGTGGAAATTGTTGAAATTGAATACATGATATCAGAAGGGCGAGGTTATGACTTAAAACAACCAATGGAAGACATAGGCGCAATTTTCAAAATCTTAATGAACCTTGCTATATAAAAAAGAAAAAAAATACTGCACATATTTAGAAACCTAAATAATGGTATTAGGCATCCGAATTAAAATTAACAAAAAAATATTTTAACATAAAATTTGTTTTGGCATCCCAAATAATCATCATTCACTTACTAAATTTGCGAAACCCTGAAATGTGTGAAAATTCACACTTCACTTCAATTTTTAAGTTTATAAAAAAATAAAATAATAAGTAAATAAAAAAAAAAAAAAACTAACTGTTTAAGGCAAAGGTTTAAATTTGCTCAAAGCTCTATAACAAAATTTATGTGAGTAGTTCTAATATTCCAAAATTTTTCTAGGTCTACTCTGACGATTTTTTTTTTTTTGAATCACGCGTATTTTTCTAAACATAATATCTATAAAATGAAGCCTATAAAAAAGGTTTTGATACTGAATAAATATGAATAAACTTGAGTTAATTTAAAAGTGATTGAAAGTAAGTATTAATCAAGTTTGAACAACAAAACATTGCTTTTAGTTTAAATTGTGATCATTATAAATAGGTATTTGTGGTACTTGTTCCATTTTGATAAGTTGTTGTAATGCATGTTTATTAACTTCATCAGGAATAAGAGGAATCTCTTCATTATTGTAATTTGCGATATTGTACAAATCAGCTGTTGATATAATTATAGACTATAATTACATATATAACTACCTGAACAGAAAATCTACATTTTCAAACTCCGAAACAGTCTCCAAATGTATTCTTTGTTTTTATAAATGATCTTTGGTATAAATTTTCTGGTACGGTATTGGATTCACTAAGTAGAGTAAAAAGATAATTTCTATTCGGGTAGACTCTTCTTCAACGAGTTGTCGAACCGTACTGCTATTAAATATTGTTGAGTCGTGTGTTGAGTGAGGCCATCTTTCGAAAACATTAATAATTTCAAGATTTGCACTACTTATTCAATGTACATTTAAAAAATATATATTTGTGACAACTGTGATACACTTAACCATCTCTTCCGCCTGGAGACTGAATATTTGTACGGATACCATCAACAGTCTCTATGACACGTGGAAACCTTGCATTTTCATAAAATTTATTCTGTGTTATTTTTATCTTTTAGACCAGTGTTTCTCAAGCTTTTTAATGTGAAGGCACCCCAAATAGATTATATAAAATTTCCGGCACCTCCATCAAGCGCATGGAATTATAAAGACATTTTATTTATCTTAGGAAAATATTTTTTTTTTAATTAAAAAGATTTTCTTTAAATGAGAACAAAATATACACATTTTTTTTTTACATAATTCCTTCATATTTGGGCGTATTTTGGACAAACATATTCGCGTTTCATGTTCTACCGACTTCAATCTTTCCTTTGGAATTAATATCCAAATGGATTCTAATGAAAATTCAGAGTATTTCATTAACAACGTAATCTCTCTTCTCCTTTATAGTATAATGCTAATTTATTAGGATTGGATGATAATTCCACGAACAGATTTCGTATCCATCAAAGCTATCCATCTCTGGAAAATAATGGCAAAACTGTGTTCCTAGTAATGTGAAGTGTTCATAGTTCAAGTTAATTAGGTTTTTTTTTTTTTTTTTAATTATTGTTTTTGTAAACATTTCCAAGTTGTCTTCATTGACTTTTATTTTCCAAAATTCTAGCTTGTATTTAAAAGTTCTAATTTTATTGGACGATTTTAACAAATTCCTTCCTTGCATGCTAGAATTTACTTTATTCAATTATTTAAATATATCGGTTATATAAGTGAATTAAGTACACCAAAATTCATTTTTCAACAATTCACAAAAAAAAGTTTGTTTTCTTGTTCAAAAAAGCGAGTAGTTCTACTTTTCGTAAACACAAATCAATACTCGTTCTTTAGAAATACTCAGATTCAAGTTCTTTACACAGTTTTGCGAACACCCGTAATCTAAAAAGCCTACTCCTAATAAAATTTACCATCCTAATGATTTCATTCAGAACAGTTGATAGCTCCTCTCCTAGTGTTTTTTAGATTAGGGCTTGTCGATGTAAAAAACAATGAGTAGATATGATAAGAGTATTTTCCTTTTTGGCAAGTAACACAAAACCCTTTAACGACCCAACCATGGACGGTGCATAATCGGTACATAATCCGACATATGATTTCTATGATAAATCTATGGATTCCAAATATTCATTTGAAATTTTTAATATTAAGAACGCGCTATACCGAGTAGTGATTTTAAAATGATCGCAAGTTAATGTAGGAATCCACGAGTTATATCCGTTTGCATTCATTCAGTTTTATAAAATTTTATTATGCGTATAAAAATACATACGATGCTAAATTTCAAACCACGCCCGCCGCGGGCGTTCCGCACCCCTACAGGTAACGAACGGCATCCCAAGGTGCTGCGGCACCCACTTTGAGAACCACTGTTTTAGACCGTTACTTGCAATGGCGTAGCGACACAATGAGTAGCCCTTGGCAATTTTTAAGACTGGGGCCCTGAAAGGTACTTTTAGTGTTTCGTAGAACCTCAGTTAGCTGAATCAGCATTGGTGCAATCAAGTTTATTTTTTTAAATAACAAATGTATAACATAAGGAATAAATATCATTAGTTTTATAATTTTATTCACTTTTTATTGTCACAATCATATATGAAAGAAAATGCTTAACAAAAATTAAATTGGTTTATTTAGGGCTTTCATTTCGGCAAAATTGTCAATTACTTCATCAAAGTTCAAATTTCGGGTATTGCTTAATTGTGCAACCTTTCTTGTCCCATGGAATTCCATAAATATGTTTTTATTAATTTAAATTTGGAGAACGATCCTTCGGCACTAGCGGTAGTGACGGTTTATCAAAAATAACGTTAAAGCAGCACATACTTTAGGAAAGTTTGACGGCACAAAATAATTCTTTATAATTAAATTCGATATCGTTTCTAAAAGTTGACTGAAAACTGAGAATTTCTTTTGCAAATATAACCGATATATATTTTTTATACAAATCGACAAATTCTATAGCCCTGTCCAATATGTCCAAGTCTAGACAATATAATAAAAAAAAAAAATCTCAAAATAAAAAAATTCTACTACGGAACGGGGCAGTTGAAAATGCCAGGGGCCCCTGGCATTTTGCCAGTCCAGCCCCCCTATTGTTACGCCACTGATTACTGGTCATTTGATATACATATTATGGATACAACGAAGTTATTGCTGTCGACACAGTGTACAATGCGAAACTAGCTATCGACGTATCCATACCTATAGATCAGTCTAATCACGTGGTTCGCATGACGTCATCTTATGTCTTGGAGGTATCACAAACTGCTAGAGCCGTATACATTATGTTAAATTAACGATTTTCAAATTAGCATTATTTAAATTTGGTACCTCTAATTATGTTGTTATTGTGTGTACGTTGTTTCTAAGGAGTATATTTAGTATATCAGTGAGAATTAATAAGTTGTCATGGTATAATTAAACGTAAAATTGGATTTTAGATAATGTACGGTTAAGAGATATTATAATTAAAGTTATTGTAAATATAAAAAAGAATTATCGGAATGCTGTCCTATCGAGTATTTCTTGGTTGCACATCAAATGCTGTAAAACACACAAAATATATTTTTTTAGGATACAAATATATATATATATATATATATATAATGAAAATTTGATATCAAAAATACAACCTCCCCGGGAATCGAACCCGCATCCTAGAGATTACGCGTCTCAGTCCCCTGCCACAGGGCCATGGAGGCATGAGAATTGCATTTTGATATCAGTGGACAAGTCGTGACTTCAATTACACATAATTCATGTACGAAAGAGAAGCTGATTTTTCTATCGAAAAACACATTTACCACTAATGTCTCAGTCAGTGCGTACACCACCCAAATATATAATAAACAATGAAATTATTTTGAATTAACAAATATATAATTTTAATAATGAAAATTTGATATCAAAAATACAACCTCCCTGGGAATCGAACCCGCATCCTAGAGATTACGCGTCTCAGTCCCCTGCCACAGGGCCATGGAGGCATGAGAATTGCATTTTGATATCAGTGGACAAGTCGTGACTTCAATTACACATAATTCATGTACGAAAGAGAAGCTGATTTTTCTATCGAAAAACACATTTACCACTAATGTCTCAGTCAGTGCGTACACCACCCAAATATATAATAAACAATGAAAATATTTATTTTGAATTAACAAATATATAATTTTAATAATAAAAATTTGATATCAAAAATACAACCTCCCCGGGAATCGAACCCGCATCCTAGAGATTACGCGTCTCAGTCCCCTGCCACAGGGCCATGGAGGCATGAGAATTGCATTTTGATATCAGTGGACAAGTCGTGACTTCAATTACACATAATTCATGTACGAAAGAGAAGCTGATTTTTCTATCGAAAAACACATTTACAAATATATAATTTTATATAATTATATATTAATATATATATATAATTTATAATTAATAATATATAATTTTAATATATATATATATATATATATATATATATATATATATATATATATATATATATATATATATATATATATATATACATATATAATATATTTGTTGTTTTCGTATTAAAAAGTGTTTATTAATCTTTATTTTAATTAATATTTGAAGTATATTCATGATTTATAAATCATAAATAAAAGACAGAGCTAAACTAGTTTTTAATTATTTTATAATTTAATATAAAAATACGCATTTAACCTGAAATTTGATATTTTGTCAAAATGGTTAGCTATACTATCTGCGGCCAAACAAAAACGCAAAATACAAAAACTAAAAAAGTACTTTTCATTCGTAAGAATTTTCTCTTCATAATATGTAATCGAATTAATGAGATATTGATAAATCTGAACATACACGTTGTAAAACAGTAAAATTGAGTTACTTCTAAAATTAAAATACTTATGTAATGAAATACTTAAGTAAAATTTAAATACAATTTTTCCTACTCACATATCATAAGAAAATATTGTCAGTTTAACTGGTACAGGCTATTTGAAACCTTTAAGCGGAACTAAATTGAATTTAAAATTTCTTAAGTTGTCTTTAGTTATTTTTTTATATATTAAAGTGGGCTTTTGCTGAACAAAATGATCTAAAGCTTCAACCAATCGGCAAAAGTCACTAGATTTGAAAATTTTAGTTTCTAAATCCGCTTAAAGTAGAGAAACCGACTATATGAGTATTTTTCTTATAAGAAAATCTTTTGAAAAAGACTTATGCATGCATCTTTCATACACTTTTTTGGAAAACAGTATCCAAGAATTTCCAAAATATAATTTTCTACAGTTAAAAATGTAGCTTATATTTTCAATAACTGTCAAAACATAACAGCTGCGTTTCACTTAAATAATAAGCCCAACCTCATCTACGGTTTAAGTTTCACTTAATAAAACACTTAAATAACGGTGTAATGAAATAAGCGTCACTTAACCATTTTGAAGGAATTGCAATATCATGCCTCACGCACATGCATTACCATAGAGCGATGGTTTGTTCGTAAACTAATGCATCATTTTCATGGTAGTGTCAAAGGCGCGACAGGGGTGAGAGGCGTGGTATTATATTTACAAGTTCGAATTTCATGGTGGGGTTAGAGGCGTGATAAGTGCGCGTTTTCGGTTTTGACAACATTTGTATCTAACCCAAATACTAACCTAAAAGTTTATACAAGTGTTTGGAGCAAACGGTTATTCAATTTCATTAAATATGTCGTCAAATCGAAGGAGACGTCTAGCTCTTTTTTATGCATATTTAGACTTATTGCGATATGAAGAAAAGCGATGGTGGGTACGTTCCATATATACATAGAAACAGAAGGCAACAGGGAGATTATTTTAACTTGTTGCAAGGAATGAGACACAAAAAACACAGACAATGACTTCAATTACAAGAAAAGAATTTAATACACAATCTTTTTACTTGACATCACAGTTCAGAATGAAGATTCTGATGGCCCCTGCTTGGAGGTGTATTATTAGTATACCTACTGCATGACATTTCTGCAGACCAGATATTTGAAACCGAATCCATAATAATAAACTTTATGACTGCCGACAACATTCAAAAGTCGCTATAGGAAATTAATATAAGTGCCTCGCTAAAAATCTCACTATTCCGAAAAAATATATCTGTTTCTATGATTTCGACGGTGCGGCCGGCGCTAGAGTTGAAATTTCTGAACTTGCGACACTGCGCTTGTAACACCGCGCCTACGACACCATGGTACGGGTTTTTTCAAAATAAAGCGATCCTATTGGTTGAATTTCTTGTTCCACGCTTCCAACACCAGAATGAAAATTATACATAAAATTATACAAAAGTTCAAACGGCGGATTCTTCCATTTTTAGGTTCTGCAGGTATGACCACAAAAAAATCCGTATGGCTAATTGCCAAAGTAGCAAAGGCCATTAAATAAAAAAAAATCCCTATAACGTCACTCATGTGTCTGTCTATACGGTAGAAATTGTAGCTACATAGAAAGTTGAAAATACTGAGAGTTCAAAAAAAAACAGGTACCGAGTAAATATAAACAAAAAATATTGTAATGTCAAAATTGTGTAAAAATATTGTAAATCAAGCCAATCCGTTACAAGCCTCGCCTGTCCGCATTAAGCCACTGGACGACATCTATTTGTCCTTGCAAATTCATCAGTAAAATATCGTTGGCTGCGTTGCAGACAGGACGTACGCATCTCGTACTTAAGTCCTGAGTACACAACATGAAAATTTTCAATTTTGAAATATCAATTTTTTTATGGGGTTTTTTCGCTAAAAATATGTCAAAAAGCTTATGTCCCTCGCCCTTTCTCCAAAAGGATTTGATTTTAAAATCTAAAAAAATCTCCATAATATATTATATAATAATGGAAACTGGTATAGTTCAACACTAATTTTTGTTCAGATTAGTTTTTCGAAAATTATCGATTTTTTTATGTCGATGAAAAAAATTATTATTTTCTAAAAATTTATTGTGTTTTATCAAAAGAAAGCTCTTAGGACGTAGATTAAGAAACGAAGAATAGTTATTCCAAAAAATTTAATTTAATACATTTTTTTCCAAAAATGTACTAAAAAAATCACTGTCCCACACCTTTTAATCCAAAGGGGTTAAACATAAAGAAAATTCTTAGTAATGTATATGGATCTAAACCGGAAACGTACGAAGGAATTTTGATCAGATTTCGTTTTTGGAATATGTTGCAGTTTTTGTGTTTTTGTCAAAATTCATTATTTTTTAATTCATAGATAAATTATGGCTAAGTTGGGCAGGAGGAAGGTTGGTTACCTTGATTAAATAAATGTACATAATGAGTGTTACATATCTTCTTCAGCCCATAAACGTCCCACAGTAGTCTCACAGAGCCGTAGTTTTCACTACCGTACTGCTACTTTCATATTGGGTACGGGCCTTTCACTCCGAAGAGCGAATTTTTGGGTCTACATCCCCCACGGTTACCTAATCCGGGTTGGGAGCGGTGATATATTTATGATTTGATTTTTTTTATTTTAATTTTTATTTATTTTTTATTATTTTAAATGAGAATATGGTGATAAGGACAAATACAAATTTCCATGCCCTGACCGGGATTCAAACACGGGACCTTTAGCACGAAAAGCAGGGTCGCTACCTCGGTCGGCGTGTATCAAGATTATTAAAGTAAAGGTTGTCTCGTAACTTGTAGTGGTGGGGGTAAATAGAGAGGCTACGTGTTATCTGTATGCTAATGGGACGTCAGTCTTTGTTTATCGTATATATCAGCGGTTCCCAAACTTTTTTGACCGCGACCCGGTACGAGGTTTTAAAATTTTTCGCGACCCACCTTATGAAAAAATAAAACACTTATTTACAAAACAAATTTTATTTTAAAGCAGTAACTTTATAGTAATAAAGAGTAATAAATATAAGCGGTTCACTTATGTAAGAATAAACTAAAAGGAAATTTTGATTTCAATAGTTGCACCTTTGAAATTGTATGTCATGTTGGTATTAAAAAATGTCACTTTTTTAAAATGTCGATCCATTTGACATATGTCATATTGAAAAATTATATTTTAATTATAATGATATAACCTTCAATCCTAAAGTCGATTTTACAGCGTAAGGAATATTTTTAATTGACATTTAAAATCAGTAATACACTAAAAATGTAACCAAAATAACCAGATCTAGTTTGTTCTTACAAAAGTGAACAGCTTATAGTAATAAAGAGTATATAAACTGTCTCATTTTGTAATACGAAACTAGATCTGGTTACTTTGGTGACTGTTGTGGTGTAAATAGACATTTATGGAAACATGTGAACTTGTAAATCTGGCTTCTAAATATTTGGTGAAGTTTTATTATATCGAGGTTATACTCACTCAACAACTATATATGTCAGATAACAAATTGACATGTCAAAATCGCGATTGACATGTCAAAATTGTGATATACATGTCAAATATTTTCTGAAGGTGCCCCTTCAGAATTACCACCCTAAGATGATATTTTAAATAGACAACATAAAAAATGAAATTTTCCTCTTAGTTTCGTATTACAAAATGAGACAGATAATAGTATAGTAATAAAGAGTATAGTATAGTAATAAAGAATATAGTATAGTAATAAAGAGCACAAATACACACTATTCTAGTGATTAACTGACGTAAAAAAAAATAATATGTACAAAAAAATCTTTTTTGTGTTTTCAGAATTTTTTTTGGCGACCCGGCTAAATTTTTCTGCGACCCGGTGCCGGGTCGCGACCCACACTTTGGGAAACGCTGGTATATATTATATACACGTGAATTTGATTTTTGGCTATAGATATAAAAACATCGTTTAATTTTTTGATTTTCTACTTGTTTTAATTTATTTTTTCTTCGAAAGGAATGTTTCTTCATTCTAAATAAATTTTCTTACATTCATTTTTGATGTGAAGAGAATAATAAGTGAAATATTTCAATATTTTAGTTTTAGGGTCCCCCCCGTAACTACCCTTATATTCATCAAATTGAAAAAATGCATAGAACAAATAAGATTTGTTTTCTTATAAACAATTTTCATTGTACAGTTTTTTCTGTCAAGATAGTTCTGTTTATAGAGGAAATATTTTAAGTTTATTAGTACCAGTTTTAACACAGAAACACACTCTGAGGAAGAAAATTTTGAGATACCATGCCTATATTTGATCCTGGTTCTACTCTTATGTTTACTCTGTACCAAATATCGTTAAAATACGTCCGGCCGTTTTTAAAAACAGATATAACCTCCAGTTTTATTAAGTACTATATTATTATAGCAATTTGTTTTTCTATTTTTATTTAAAGACACCTAAAATTATATTTGTATTCGATTTTATTGTTATTTATTAACTATAGTACAAATACCCATCACCTTAAATTTTATATAAATCAGTATAAAATTTCCTTAGGGTTTATTTATAATTTATTCAGTAGAACTTTCTTGAAATAAATATCTATTATGAAAATAGTCAATAAAAATATGTAAAAACATCTACATATATTAATTCTGTATGCTAGTCTGAACTATGCATACGTGTGACGTATTCCCTCTCACGCTCTGATTGGTCAGAAGTTATGAGACAACCTTTACTTTAATAATCTTGGGCGTGTATTACATATAATTCTGATAATCTCTTATTAATTCTTTTGACATGCACTTCCTGGACCCGAGTTTCGTAGCACCATAAGCTTTATGGTAAATACGCCCTTGCGTTCTGCCTGTGCTTATTCGTAAAAACATATTTTTGTTCTCAAACATCTCTTTAAAAAAAAACTCATTTAATTTTTATCAAAGATACAAACAAATCCCTATTTCTTATTAACTTAATATAATTTCAGATTGAAATCATATAGCTACAAATACATTTAAAAAGTTGTTCATGAAAGAACATTGATTGGATTTGTTTTTCTTTGGTCCCAAGTCTGCTGTTAAAATTCAAGTAGCACTAAAGCATTAAGTAAGACATTAATATTGGAAAGGACATTTAGGTGTCCTTCAATTATCCTTTCTCAAAAATGTCCCTGAGTAAATGTTATCCTGGCGATCTGGTGCTAGGACAGGTCATAAAACGACTCCATTGTAATCGAGTCATAAAACGTTAAACATTTTACAACAGACATTCTCTCTCTTCATCTCCATGTAAGTATACTATCCGGCTCCGGACACGCGGCACTAACCCGGAATTCTGTGGTTATAGAATAGTTTTTACTAAACAGGCTTTGTACTCAAGTAGAATAGACTATGAAAACTGGATTAAGCTTTATAATAAAGTGTTAATTACATTAAGCTACGTTAAAATTTAGTATTTTAGTAGTAAAATTGGGAACTTCATTTAGATACTTATCTTGTTATTATAAATTTAAAAGCTTTGTGTAAGATAACTCAAATAAAGATAAAGAGCTTTTTGAACTTACAAAATATGCGACTATGACAGAGAATCAGATGGTGAATCAGTATGGTGACCACAAATATCTTATAAAGTCACCCATGTGTCTACCGGTTTGTGTGTTATCTGATCACTAGAAACATAGAAAGTTGGAATCTGGCTTGCTTGTACAACTCTTTGACCCGCATATAGGAAAACTATAGTGAATTAAAACAACACATGACAAGATACATATGTATTTAATGAAAAAATATGTATATAGTTTTTAAAATTTTGAGTGCACCATTAAATGAAACCTCTTAATGAGAGGACAAACAAGCAAATGCGATTTTCGATGAGATTGTATTTTTTGAAAATATTATAGTTTTTATGTTTTTGACAAAATAAATTAAGTATTTTTTTAACTCATGGCTAAAATATGGCTAATAATGATATGGATTTTTTTATTTATGGCTAAGGTGGTGATGTTGAAATTAAAAATTACAAGCTCATACTCATACTCATTATTCTTCTTCTTAAGCTTTTCCCATTTTCATATGGGGTCACTGTTACTGACGAGTCTCCTCCATTCTCTTCTATCCAAATACTCATCCCCTACTAGATCGTTACTATCTAAATCTTTCTTTATGCAATCCTTCCACCTCGTTTTAGGTCCACAGCTTCTCTTACCTTTGACAACCTTATTCATAGTCACCCTTCCTACGTAATCAGCAGGTAATGACCTGCCCATACCATTTCAAACGCTTTTCATGAGATAATACTCATTACGAAAACCAATCTCATGTTTGTAAGTTCCATATCTGGTTCACTATACCTCCATCATCATGGTTCAACCTATTGTTTATTTTATTTTAGTTTTTTGTTTTTACGGTATCAATCGATCATATGACTATACCGTATTATGGACTGATTGCTATTCACCATTTTATTTTAGAAAACAAACTAATGGAAATTTAATTTAATTTCCATTATTATTTTCGATAATAATCTGCCTATTTCGGCAACTTCGCTATATACATATCATTTAAAATTTGTTTAAAATATTAAATTATCTGAAAATTTATCTAATTTTAATTTTAAGCGTACTAACCGAATTATAAATTCTAGTCGTATAATTAACAATAATTATAGATTAAAAATTATGAATTTTGCTGTCCACAATTATTATATGAACACAAGTTTTCTTATAGGTGCATTAATGAATACCATTATCATTTATCGATTATCAATTCAAAATTACAAGTTCCTCTATTTTCTACTTTACCAGCCACTGTGGTTTAGAGTTGGGGTCGACAACCTTGTTTACGTCTCGGGCCGCATTCAATAATATTAATTAATTCATTTTGTAATTTCTATTTTTTACGATCTTAAGACCTTGTTTACGCCGGTTTACACGTATTTACAGGCATAAATACACCTAGTGTGTAAGAAGACTTAAGGATTCCACACACCAAAGCGGCCGCGGTGGCGGCCACGGTGGCGATAATGGAGCGGCCTAACGCAACCTATACAATACAATGAGACCACGCACATACAAGCGTTCCGCTATCTGAGAACGGAGCCGAATGCAGCGTTCAGTCTGGCGATCACCAAACACTGGCGGCCAAACTCGACAAGTTGCGTTAGGCCGCGCGATATTCATTGTTTATATACCACAGAGTGAATATATTTAAGAAAATAATGTCGAAAATAGATAATTTAACAGAAAAAATCATAGATCAGTAAAGGATCATTTAATTTTGTATGACTTAGCACATCCTGATTACAAGAATATTAGGAAAATAAATAAAGTGTGGGACGAAATAGGAAAAGTTTTGGAAATTGATAGTAAAGTCTGTTCCAAACGATTAGGCGGAACTAGATTTTGCAATCTAGTTACTTTCATCGTTTAAATAATGCTTTTCAGTCGTTTTGTTTAAGCTTTGTAAATCATACTTGCAACAAACATTTTTTGGTTAAGGTTAATATCATTTTAAAATGTCATTTTCTTTATATTTTGATTTTTTGTGTCATTCTTAATACAAATATCCCATTTATTTATTTTTTGTCATTAAAATATGTAAGAAAATTAATTTAAGTTTGACATATGTCATTCGTTTCCATGGTTTCATTGTTGGAATTTTAAATTTTAACATTCCAAAGGGGAAAAATGAAATAACCCAAGCAAGGTCCAATATTATCATACAACTATATACCGTGATTCACTAACTGATCGCTACCGCTACCGCCACTCCCACCGCGTTAGTGTGAGGAGACCAGATCGCTACCGTGGCCGCCACCGTGGCCGCCACCGCGGCCGCCACCGCGACCTCTTTGGTGTGTGGAATCCTTTAAGCACCGCGGCGGTAATGTGTTGGCTATGCTGGGTAACAAAATTAAACATTATATTTTCTTATTGGTGGACCGCATATATTGCTCGGTGGGCCGCCAGTTCCATAGGCCGCCAGTTACGGAACTCTGGACTAGAGGATAGTGTTAGTGGCTGAATTTTACGTTTTTTAACAGTACTGCGCAACAAGTTCGCATCTATGCTATTATTGGTTATTAAGTCACAACATGTTCGTGTTGTTTACGAATTGTTAAAACTAACAAGTACCAGAAAAAAAAAAAATAATAGAAATAGAAAACATGGAAATTAATAATTTTGTTCTTATTGATTTGGTATGTCAGTTCAAACAATAAACAAATATGAAAATCATTCCTGCCACCCACTTCTGAGCATGTCAATTAAAAATATTAATTTTTAATTATGTTTGCATACATGTTCTCTATGCTATACATCAGGGGTGTCAAATTCTTACATTTTGACGGCGCGCAACTACTTCTTATACTATAATAATTTTTATACTATATGTCTTATATAACATAAAAATTTATTTGAACGAAAATACCTCGTGGCAGAACCTGTTCGGGCCGCGGCATAAGACTTCAGCAAAGGGCGGAAAACCCTTTGCAGTTAGCCAAGACTGTGCGATAGTTGCTAGATCGGTGATTCCCCGTGATTCCAAATAATATACTCGCAAGCAGAGCTTATGAATATCACTTTTCTATTGGGTTCAACAGCGCTATGAAGTGACGACAAGCGGACCAAATCTGAACTCATGAGACGAGTAACTGTTTACATGTGGTTATCTCGTTATTTACATATTTGTATCGCGTTTAAACTTTAGTGTTGCAGTTTGTTTGTAATATTAATTTTTGATAGCAATTATTACTATTTTTTATATTACTTAATATTTGATTGTCACTCTAGAAAATCAAGTGTTAGAAACATTCTTATTATTTTCCAAATGAAAAACAACTTGTGAAAATAGTAAATAAATTTGGTGTTGTGGAAGAGATAAATAGGAAAAAAGCATGGAAAATTTTTATAAATACGGGAAAAAAGGAACAAAAAGTATGTAGGTGTGCTCAAAGCATTTCAGAGCTATGGATTACATCAATATTGTTTACTTATTAATATTTAACAAACTAGTATTTATTAAACAAATTTAATAATGCATAAAGCTCCTGCTTTACAGGGGCAGGTTATCTTGAGTTAATTTTAATTTGCCAGTGTCTTTGTGAGGTGGTGATTTTAGACTGATTGTGTGTGAAAATAACCCACATATATCGACATGTTAATCATTTTTTTCCCCGAAATGCCGCATAATATAACACGATCGGTGTTTAACAACTATTTTCCTTCAACTACGCACCTAGAAGAAGGTGTTATACTTAAAAAATTATAATAATTTAGTAAGGATAGCTATTTATTATTCATTGTAAATCGATGATTTAACATGTAAGCAAATAAGGAAAACTTTCACATTACTCGTTTCGATCAGCTGATTTAAAGCGATCGCAGCGCGGCCATCGGTCATTGTTGAGCCCAATAGGTGCAACTGTTGAGTAGAGTACCAGTACGCTGATTGCGATCAGTTTTTGTTTTGTTGTTCGATAAAGAAAATATTCTGGAGTAATTTAATTATTAATTAAATGTTTTTTCTTTACTTCCTTCAAATACATATTCAGAAAATGAAAAACAGAATGAGTAATAATATAAATACATAATTGTGCGGCCCGCGTGAATTTTACTTGTTAGAAAAACAGCCCGGGGCTGAAATGAATTTGATACCCCTGCCATACATGTTATACTCTATCTCAGAAAGACTGATATTAATAAATATTTTTGTCAGGCAGTTACCATGGCGTGCACATTTTAAACAAGTTTAAATTGGTTTTGTGTTTTTCTATATTACTATTTATCATTTTATTAAACGCACGCCTGTGATCATATTTATCATATGATTAAACGCATGCCTGTGACCATATTTTTCCTCAAAATTTTAGGGTCAAATTTTTATGGTCTATTGTATTTAACCCTAATTCGTATTCCCATATAATATGTGCGGCACACTCGGTTTTTTTAACAATATTTCGTTTCGAACTATTCATATTTTGTGGGCCGCTCTGTGTGAAAAAACAATAACTTTTTACAAATAATAAATTTTATTACTATCAGTCTTTTTGAGGTAGAGTATAGTTGACAATTCATAATGATAATACTTACTAAATAATTGTTAATTGTCTGTGCATAAATCCACACTTAAATGTAAATGGAAACCTGCATCACATACCTGAAACAAGAAATTATTTTATTAAGAAAAATACAAAAACTGAAACAAAATAAAATCAGTTTGTTTATAACTAAACGAAGACCGTAACCTTTATATCGTCACTTACGTGTATGTCTGTCGGTTTTTAATGTAGGAATTGTGACCAAAATAAGTGTTTGTAAATACTGATGAAATTGTGGTGATTATTATATTACACGATTTGACTAGCATGTTGATATCAGAATTTGATTTTGTTATTTTATTTTCAATTATTTTTACACTTACTAATTTCTTTAGTTTGTTAATAAAATAATAAATAAAATAAAATAATAGGTTCCCAATGCATAGATAGGCGTACGGTGGTAGAGAAGATAAGTTCTCCGTGTCTAGAACGCCGGCCATAGATATGAAAGCCACGTGGCCATTGTGTCGATTAGACCAATTCTATAATATTTGTATAAACAAGTACTTATTTAAGTATTAAATACTTGACGCTGAGTCAACCCCAGAACTGGCTACACAATATCAAGTTGATCAGATATTGATCTATTTTCTAACAAATCCAGATATTTTTGGGTAGTAAGGTTCCCGTCTATATCAAATCAAATCATTTTTATTAAAGCTGATTGTACATTTAATATACAGTAACTTAGGTCAAACAATAATATGTTTCAAAATTTTACATTAAGTATAAGCATTTATCGTATCTACAAATTCAGAGACGCTATAAAACGCTCCTTCAAGCAGTATGTTTTTTAGGTCTCTTTTGAATTTGACATCGCTGCTATTTCTGAGCACAGCTGGCAGAGCATTATAGAGACCGATACCTGCAATTAAGGGTAGATTTCTAGATGCACTATATCTATGCCTAGGAATGGTAAAAAGTTCTCTGTTCCTAGTATTGTACTTATGAATCTGACTGTGCCTTAGTATGTCGTTTTCATTGTTCTTTATATACATTAGTATATGTAATATATACAAAGATGGGACTGTCAGAATTTTGTATTCCTTGAAAAAATGTATTCCTATAAAAAAAGTACCAATGATATGCTTTCCTACCAAACGTTCACCTTTCTGACCCTTATGTTCTGGTAGTATTACAGAAATGTAAATTTTCCCGACTCTAATACCGGCAGTTTTGAGAATTAACCGTGATTGTAAAACGTAGCCTTGTCGGTAAAAAGAAATTTATTTACATTATTTTCATTATTATTAATTCTCTCCATCATTATTTCGCATAAATAATTTATACATTTCAAAACTTTCTTCTTTTAAGCAAATGTATTAACAAGTTGACAATTTTTGTTCCATTTTAAAATAAACCCACGCAGTGGCGGATCTACATACGGGCTAATAGGGCTTAAGCCCTGGGCCCCCGATCCGCAAGGGGCCCCCAACCTCTTGGACATATACCTATTATATTCTATACCAAGGCTTATAAGAGAAAAGATCAAAACAAACATATTACTTTAAAAAACAACTAAAAATTCAAAACTAAAAACACAAATTTACTAATATTTATTAAAAATCAACATAAGTGAAGCGCCAGCTAATAAAAAAATAATATCCAACATTAAAACGTGATTAATTTTTATCACTTATCACCTCAAGGAACGATCAGTAACTAAAACAGTAACTAGAGCCCAAAGGTACAGCTTGAACAAAAATTGTTACTTCTAATTGCATTATTTTGACTATCTCAGTTCTCAGTTGACCGCTAACATACGTTCATGTATTCTTAAAACTTGTTTATTTTAATTAGTGTTATTAATTTAATTTTGGTGCTGGGTCCCAGTATTTTAATTAATGTTTCTTAGATTAGTATTAGAACTTAATTTTAATTTCTCACCAATGAGTGTTTAAATAATAATAATTCCGTAAAATATTAAATAAATTTAATAAAATTTTAATAAATTTAAGAAAATATTAGTAAATTTGTGTTTTTAATTTTTTGTGTTCTTTTTTTAAGTAATATTTTTGTTTCGATCTTTTCTCTTATCCCTTTCTGGATTTTTTAAGGTAAGATGAGATACGATAACTAATTGTTGTTATTATTGAAACGCTGCTAATTAATTTGGCTCATTGTTAAAATTTCTCAAATCGAGAATCGAAACGTTTAATTCGAAATTTTATTGTTCTAACACCTTGAATCCATCATATTATAGGACTGAAAAAGACATTTCATAAATTACTTATTTTCTTTTATTTTTGACTTTTATTCGATCAGCTATTTTGAGCAATTCAAAATTGTATACAAAAACAGCTGATTACGTACGAGTGTTTTATAGCGCGATGCGTATAGCGTAGATAGCGTATGCGGTACTGTAATAAATAATAATTAACATTTAATATTGTCTTTTATTTTTTAAATTTTTTGATTGAAACATGTGTAGGGCCCCTTGGTATTTTTAAGCCCTGGGCCCCCAAGAAGCTAGAACCGCCACTGAACCCACGATATATTAAAATATATTAAAAATTCATCTGTCTTTCTTTTACTATCATTATTAGAAGCCTATATAATTTATGCATATATCGGATACTATTACAATAAAAATAGATCTCCTATGGACAAACTCGTGCTTATTTTGTCATGGACGCTAGAGCGCGGTTGCACCGGACCACAATTAATTTGTGGGTGGTCTGGTCTCTGTCCACAAATGCAGTCCCGCTTTATTGATTCAAAAACATGATTTTTAATTCATCTCGTATCAATCAGTGGTAACCTATTTTAAATCAAATGGAATGTCAAAGCTATTATAATTATTTAACAAAGACATTTAAATTGTTTATTGCCTATTATAGTTTTAAGATCATCATTACATTTTCATTTATAATTAGATCACGTAGTTTAAAAAATGTCTTATTAGACATTTTTTGTCGTTATCTTTTAACAACCCATAGAATGACAGTGGATTTCAATAAGCAGAGACATCTTTGTTTTGTAAATAACATTTAATGAGACTAATGTTTCAGTCTAAACTGGTATAGTATTTCCAAAATGAAATGGGTACTCCAATAATGGCTGAAACTGTAATCATTAAGGATTCCACACAGCAAAGCGGCCGCGGTGGCGGCCACGGTAGCGATACGGCAGCGGCCTATACAATACAATGAGACCACGCACATAGAAGCGTTCAGCTATCTGAGAACGCCACCGAATGCAGCGTTCAGTCTAGCGATCACCAAACACTGTTATTCATTGTTTATATACCACAGAGTGAATATATTTAAGAAAATAATGTCGAAAATAGATAATTTAACAGAAAAAATCATAGATCAGTAAAGGATCATTTAATTTTGTATGACTTAGCACATCCTGATTACAAGAATATTAGGAAAACAAATAAAGTGTGGAACGAAATAGGAAAAGTTTTGGAAATTGATAGTAAAGTCTGTTCCAAACGGTTAGGCGGAACTAGATTTTGCAATCTAGTTACTTTCATCGTTTAAATCATGCTTTTCAGCCGTTTTGTTTAAGCTTTGTAAATCATACTTGCAACAAACATTTTTTGGTTAAGGTTAATATCATTTTAAAATGTCATTTTCTTTATATTTTGATTTTTTGTGTCATTCTTAATACAAATATCCCATTTATTTATTTTTTGTCATTAAAATATGTAAGAAAATTAATTTAAGTTTGACATATGTCATTCGTTTCCATGGTTTCATTGTTGGAATTTTAAATTTTAACATTCCAACGTGAAAAATGAAATAACCCAAGCAAGGTCCCTTTTCCAACCTAAAAGAACGAAATTCCCATTTAGTTCCGGCTAACTGTTTGAAACAGACTGTGAGTAGATTATTATTTTTCCTCTACATACAATTAATTATTCTATTGTGTTCTCGCAATCAATATTATCATACAACTATATACCGTGATTCACTAACTGATCGCTACCGCTACCGCCACTCCCACCGCGTTAGTGTGAGGAGACCTGATCGCTAGTCGTATCGCTACCGTGGCCGCCACCGCGGCCGCTTTGGTGTGTGGAATCCTTTATACCTGTTGAGTTTATGGTTCTGTTAATACCAGTTGACAGGACCGTAATAATTATTTAAAATAAAGGTGTTTTCTTATATGCTATTTAGAATGAACTGTATATACTCACATGACATTCCTTCACATTTTTATCAGGCTTTGGACTGGCCATATTTGAATTATAAATACAGGCATGTTTAAAAATCGTTTTGTTTTAAAGTATTTATAGTTTATATTAAAAACGTCAAATCTGCACTAACAAAAAACATTCTTTTTTTGCAACAAAAATAAATCCTAGCAACTTAGGTAATGTAAGTCCATATCCTCCAAAATAGCCTGCTCAAACATCAGGTATAAGCTATTTTACGCTTAGGTAATTAAAACTTAATAAAAAATAAAAACGGTTAAAAAGTTGTAACGACAGATGATTTCATAACGTATTCAGCCCAACACGCTTTAAAATTAAATTTTCTAAACAATTAAAAAAAAAACAAATAACATTTTATTGCAAATTTCCCGCGGATTTTAGTTATTTCAATTTACTTTACAATTTAATTTATTTCCACAACTTTGCAATGTTTTTGGCGCCCTTGGCAAATACTTAAAAAAGCGCCCTTAAGAAAAACTTAAAGTAGATACTTGTAAATCTATTTAACCTAAAATAGCGCCCTTTTTTTTATCTTTTTTCTATTTAATATTTGTAATTTTAATACCCTCTGATTGAAACGATACATGTACCGCATGTACCTTCTACTGATTTTACGACTACGGCACTGCTAATGATAATTGAGAAGTTGATTTTATATATCGTGGCGGAATACACGATGGCGCCCCTCAGGCTTTGCGCCCCTGGCACTTGCCCTGATGCCAGGGCGTTGCTACGGCTCTGCAACCGACAGCGCTCAGAAAGACAGAGAGAAAGATACAAACCTTGCCCGTAAAATTTGAAGCTCTAATTCCTTTGAAATTAAGTCATAGGTAATTAATGTGATTTAAAATTCAGTTGTGAAAAGAAAACAAACAAAACCCAACCATCCACGTAGCTTGAATAAGAGATTATGAACATATTAGGGCATCTATTAAGGCAGCCGACAATGTAGCCAAAATAGGAGGAGTGATATATAATCATCTAATGTTTACTTTTTACTTTGACAAAACAAACCAAACTGGTTTAACTGAGATCGTGTGAAGACCAGATCACATTAATACAAATACCACGCGCACGTACGCCCACAGATATACTACTAATCAAAGCCGAGATACAGGGACGTACTCGCATTACTGATCTGCTACAGACAACAATAATTACAACATAATATAGATCTGTCATGTTGTAGATTGACCGGAAATTAGTTCCAACTAACAGCGAATATTTTATAAATATTGAAGCTATATTGAACTCCACAATGTGAAGCGAAATTTGATGTAAAAAATAACTGTCTAAATGAAATATTGATGTGGTGTGAATTTCACACAGTTCAGGATTTCGTATTTATTAGGTCATAAAAGCAAGCCAATAAAGATTTCGGCACATTATTGGTCTGCTTCGCTAAAGGCTGTTTGACATTATATTCTTCACTAGACTTTTAATTTTCTACGAATTATTGCTAGTTTATATTTAAGTAAATGATATTTTTGTTTAATAGTTCTTTGTTGATAAGTGAAATATTTGAAGTGTACAGGTAGCGCTCCCCATAAAATTATAAGTTCCCAATCGCCTAGGTAGGCGCAAAGGAGCAGAGAAAGTAAGTTCTCCGTTTCTAGACCGCCAGTCATAGATATGAAAGCCACGTGGTCAGTGTGACGTTTCGACTGGTCTGTTATCCATGTATAAACAGGTACTTATTTTAAGTATTAAATACTTGAGGGTGAGTCGACCCCAGAGCTGACTACACAATAAAGGAAGAGAAAAATCCGTAGATGGTGGGGCATTCAAACCCGGGTACTTATGCTCCGTAGGCCACCATCTTACCACGGAGCCACGGCAACTCTTAATACAATTAGCACTCCACATAGCCTCATAAATATTCTTCTTATTAAAAACTACATTAAAACGAAAATATTCGTTTGTTCCTTCTAAATGACTTTTCTTATACCATGAGTTCAAAACGAAATTACGTAAGGGTTAGCTATGGAAAATAAAAGTAATATCAACAGCAAGCTTTAGAATTAATTAACTGTCATCACTGTTGTTGTCATAATTTTATATTGTTACATAAAGCTTGCAGTAGACAGTATTTTATTTTTCCATAGCCAACCCTTATGTAATTTTTGAACTCATAGAATAAATTTATGCTATTAAGTAACTGAAATATTTGTGTTCAGTGGTTGTCCCAATGGCTTCCCAAATATTCATCTTCTTAATAATTTTTCTTACATAGATTTTTGTTTTTAGTAAATGATAAAATGAGAAACAGACTAATTGTTAATTTCCCCTTAGCCCCATAAATAATAATCTTAGTAATAACAGCATTCAACAAAAAAATAATGTTGCTTCATTTTAAACAAATAATTTTATGTATATTCTTGGTGTGTTGTAAATAATAAGTGAAATATTTCAAGATTTTAGTTTCAGCGTGGTCTCCCGTAACTCCCCAAACACTATTCTAATAGAAAAAATAGACAGTAAAAATTATTTGTTTTTTTATTGTAAATAATTTTTGTTATATAGAGTTTTCTGTTAAGTCAATAAATACAGTAGATATATTAAGTTTTTTAGTACTTACTTACTTACTTACTTAATCGTTGAGCCCTTTTACCATTTCTGGTGTCGGGCTTTGTGAGAGTTTGAATGTTATTTGTATTTGTCTTCTTCTTTCACGGGGGATCGTCTCCACAGTTTTTTCCATTCCTTCCTATTTTGAGTCCTACTTCTTGCTTCACACCAAGGGGTACCTCTTCTCTCTACCGCTCTTCTTATTTCATCATTCCATTCCTTCCTAGGTCTTCCTCTTCGTCTCCTTTTAGCTACCCTGGCTTCATAAACCTTTTTTGTATCTCTACTATCATCCATCCTTTGTATATGACCAAACCATCTCAACTGTCCTTCTTCTATCATTTATTCTACTGGTTTTGTTCCTAGTTCTGCTCTATACTCTGTGTTTTTTATACGATCCAGTTTTGTTCTTCCCTTGATCTTCCGTAGAAATCTCATTTCGCTGCTTCTTATTCTGCTTTTAAGTTTCTCTGTAGTTGTCCAAGCTTCTGATCCATATGTAAGTATTGGGATGGCTACTTTCTTGAAGACCTGGACTTTAGCCTCTGTTGGAATTTCCTTTTTCCCTAAGAAGGAGGTCTTGATACTGTTAAACAGCTTACCAGCAGCCCCAACTCGTTCCGTTATTTCCCTGTCTATTTTTCCGTCTGCAGAGAAATCCCAGATACTTAAACTGCTCAACCTGTTGGAGTGTTTTTCCGTTTAATGTAATATGGTGTTTTTCCGGTTTTGCACTGATGATCATGCTCTTTGTTTTCTCGCAGCTGATCTTCATATTTATTCTGCTAAGCCACTTGCTGAAGATGTCTAGGTTACCTTGCAGATTTTCTTCATTGCCAGCGATTAGAACTTTGTCGTCTGCGTAGCATAGCTCTGAGATGGTAATTTGCTTCATTTTCCATTGCCCTATGTGGTATTTCTTTACTTCTTTTCTGGCGTTTTTAATGGCTGTATCGAGCACTATTGTGAAGAGTAGTGGACTCAATATACACCCTTGCCTTAGGCCGATTTTTGTCTCAAAATACCTAGACTTGCAGTTGTTGGTCTGTACATAACATTTTGTCCCATCATAAAGGCTTTGTACTCCTGCTACAAGGTATTCCTCTATTCCTCTTGACCTGAGTATTCTCCAAACATCTTCTCTCATTATCCTGTCGTATGCTTTTTCCAGGTCTATAAAGCATAGATGTATCTCCCTGTCTTCTCGAAGTGCTTTTTCACTAATGTGTCGCAGCATAAATATTGGATCTAAAACTCCTCTGTTCGGCCTGAATCCGTACTGGTTGTCTTCCAGCGTACTTTCTAATTTTCCTCTTAACCTTTCTTCTATGATTCTAGCAAATATTTTCCCAACTGTGCTTAAAAGAGTGATTCCTCGGTAGTTGTTACACTCTCTCGAATCTCCTTTCTTCAATATTGGCGTGATTATTCCAATCTTCCAGTCCTCCGGAGCTTCACCGTTCTGTAACACCTTATTCATTATCTTTAACAGCTTTATTCTTGCTTCTTCTGGAACTACTTTTATCATATCCATTGTTATCTTGTCATTTCCTGGAGCTTTCCCTAACTTGGCTTTGGCAATTGCTTTTTCCAATTCTTCTTTTGTGATTTCTGTTATTATTCTGTCCTGTTTTGTGTTTTCTTCTCTTGGTTGTCCTTCATTTCCTTCCAACAACTCCTCAAAATATTGTTTCCACCTTTCCATTATATCTTCTTCTGTCTGTAGAATATTTCCATCTTTATCTTTTATGTTTTTTAGAGTTGGCCCCTTTTTTCTTTCTCATATTTCTAATTGCCCCGTAGAACATTTTTTGATTTTCTCTGTAATTCCTTTCCATTTTTTCTCCAAATTCTTTCCATGATCTGTCTTTTTCCTCTTTTATTATGTGTTTAACATTTTTTCTTTCCTTCTTATACGATATGTAGTCTTGGCTCTTTCTAGTTGATAAATAAATTTTCCATCGTTTCTTCTTCTCTTGCACAGCCTTCTTTACCATTTCGGACCACCATGCTGTTTTCTTACCTTTATTATTATTTATTGTGCACGCACCACAACTTGCTTTTGCTGCTTCCAGTATATTATTTTTGTATGCCAGCCATTCTTCTTCCACTAGGGCGTAGTTTGTCATGTTCCCTATTTTGCTTTTAAGTAAATCTTGGTATTTTTCTTTGTGTTCTGTTATCCTTAACTTAAAGCATTTTATCTTTTTATTTATGATTGTTTTTCTCTTTTGTTCTTTTTTCTTTGCCCTTAAAATCAAGTCCATTCTGAGCAGGAAATGATCGCTTCCTATTTCCGGTCCTCTTTTGACCTTTACGTCTTTAACTTTAGGCCATATTTCCCTACCTACCAGAAAATAATCTATTATGGATTTCTCGTTTCTGCTTTTCACTTCTCGTGTTACTTTATGAATTTCCTTATGCATGAAATGTGAATTTGTTAAAGTTTTTTAGTAACCAATTTTAACCCTGAAACACCCCTTAAAATTTTAAAATGCCATATAGATATTGAATCCTGGTTTGACTCTATCCTCATACCAAATTACGTGTAAATATATCCAGCAGTTTTTGATCTCAGGCAGAAAGACATACATTTTTTTTCTCGGATATGGTCGTATAATCATCTAGAACGTGTAGTTCTAGATGATTATAATTGCATTAGCAGCAATGGCCATAAACGTGAAATAAAAAAATCAGCTGTGGCCGCCACAGGACCGACCGCCATCACAAAGTACTTGTATAAAATATATTCTAACAGAAGAGTAGAAATAACCTGGCCTAATATTTTCTGACAGAGATATTATTTATCATAACCATGGAAACGTTACATATAAGTATGAAAAAATAGATAGAAAAAATTTCGAAAAATGTTTCAAACATTTTTCGTTTTATCAAAAAATGTCTCAAATAAAAGTTGTTGGTTATTGCTTTTATAGCAACTTTTGTCAAATACATTTTTTCGAAATATTTGTTGTTAAATATTCGCAAAAATCTTAAAATCGACACGAGTAAACTCTCATTTCTAATCAACCGATTTTTACCAAAAGTTGATCAACTCGTGCCATTGATGTCAAAAGCTTAAATATAATATAAGCTTCATAAAAATCCTTTATCCGAATTTGCTCTGCACGTGTACATAGACAGACGGACAGACGGACGGACGGACGGACCGATAGACGGACAGACAGACCGACAGACATCACGCTAAAAATAGTCAAAACGTTATAGAGGGGCCTCAATTCGTGGAGATCCATCGATATCTCGAAATGTCAAAATCAGTATGATCACAATACCTCTCTTATATACATATGTTGGCGGTCGGTAAAAAGGCATTTGTTTTTTGTAAGTATTTTTTCGGTAGGAGTTCACAAAGGATTATAGAGGAAGCGATGTAGTACATTTTTTTGTTATCTGAAAGGGGCATAATAAGACCACAATTGAGTCACACCGCTCCCGCGGGTAGTGCGGTGGAGTAGCCACAGTGCTCGCACGGGAATATACTTGTTTTTTGTATTACTAGTTGACTTGCCTGTTCTTCATACGATTTTAATTATATATGTTGTTACTGAAATGTAAATGTTCTTCTTCTTCCTATTTTGGCACCTTGGTCTGTTTATTGTCAAACAGGTGATAAGGGAAATGATAAGTAAGATATCTTGTTTATAGGTTGCACTCCCTATAGTCCCCCAAACTTTTCTATTATTAAAAACAGTTGAACAGAAAAGAAAGGTTTCTTTATCCCAAACAAATATTCTTGTATACAGTTATGCTGTTAAGCAAACAATAAATGAAATATTTCATTTTTGTTAGTAGCACTCCTCATAGCTCCCCAAATATATCTTTTTAAAAGCATTGAACAGAGAAAAATCGTTTCTTCATTCATAATAAAAAATCTTATATTCAATTTTGATTTTTAGTAACCGATAAATAAAATATTTCGAGCTTTATAAGTAACAGTCTCCTTAGTCCTCTAAATAATTTTTTTATTAAAAACTGCATTGAACAGAATATAATTATTTTTTGATTTTAAACACATTTTCTCATATGAGATATTTGATTTAAAGTAAGTAACAAGTGAAATAATTCAAGATTTTAGTTTTAGGGTGTCACCCATGCCCCGTAACTACCCCAAATATTTAACGAATCAAAAAGTATCTAGAATAAAAAAGTTTTTGTTGTTAAGTCAATAATAAGGGAGATATTTCAAAAGTTTAGGGTGTCCAACCCGTAACTCCAAATATTCATAAAATATAAAACCAGTGGCGAAGGGACACCTCCGCTAGATTTGCCCTCCCATAAAAAAAAAAATAATAATAATAAAAAAAATACATTAAAAAAAAAATAATAATAAAATAAATTTAAAAGAAGATTTAGGTAAATCTTCAAAAATACATCAAATTATGTCCTATACAAATTTTTGTCCAATGTTTGGTTTACTAGTTACGAATTTTTTTAAATTTTAAAGTTTAATAACTTCCGTTTCCGGTTTCGGATTTTAATAAAAAACAATAGGGTTCTTCCCAATTATTAGGAGAATTTTTAGTACCAGAACGAACTCTTTAAGTTAAACCGTTTTTGAGTTATCGTGTATACACACAGACACACAGACACGCACACATACGGACGGCTCTTCGAAAATAGGTTTTTTGGATTCCCTGGACCATGAAACGTGGTCATCCGTCAAAATCTCGACATCGAAAATTTTCGCGATTACAATACTTGCCCCTTATATATTAAGGTCGGGCAAGTAAAAATACATCGAGGAAAAAAGGTTTGTTTTCTTATTATAAAGAATATTTGGTATAAAGTCCTTTCATGATAACTCTATGAAATGACGTCTTATTTGGTGAATTTAGTTGCCAATGTTACAATGTAATGTAACTAACATGCAATCATTACTCAGTCGTTACATTTGGATGTCAAAGGTAGCCCTTTCCTTCGTTGCAACATATTTTTAAAAATCATTTTCAATTTGACTATTTTATATCTATATCATAATCCACATTAGCCCCTTTACTCCCTAGGAAAGAGCTTTTACTTTTTATAAAGCTTTTTCTATTTTTAGAAATGGTTGGATATAAACTAACTTTTTTGAGATTTGTAAGCAGATAACAACTGGCAACATGATACAGTTCACAACTACGACGTCAGTTCATACTTATCTTGAATGGATTTGATATATTTTGCTGTTAGTCAATAATAAAACAGTTTTAACATCGAAACGACCCCTTAGAAAATTTTGTGTTAGCATATTTTGTGATGGCCTATGTTCGAATTCTGGTTCTACTCAATTATCGTACCAAATCACGTGAAAATATGTATTGACGTTTTACAAACGTTAAACAAACAGCCAGACAGACATACAAATTGATTTTTTACGGCTATTGTTTTTAATTACCTGAAACCAAATATGAGGCCGAAAAACAAGAGATATAGCCTCCAATTTTATCAAACCAAGCATTTTTATTTGTATAAAGCAAAAAACAAATGTATGTTTACAATGGAAACCAAATATAAAAAATATAAACTAAATACTAATATCAAATCATAGTAGACTACAGAGTAAGCTTAGGATTTTTTATGATAATCTTAGGCTTGAAAATATAAATATAATTTATGTTATTGTTGTTCCAATTCTTGCTTTAGAAAACATAACACACGAAAAGGAAATACAAAAAAAAATGTCTAAAGCTATTTTATATATTGAAGATTTTGAAAGTCCTCCAAATCCCTCTCAAGTATAGGATTTTTTTTCCATTTTATATTATTGTAGTACTGTCGCTGTTCGTTAGTTCAAACTTTTTTGCCAGTCTACCATTTCTTGTTTGCTGTTCTTACATGATGTTTTTATATAAATTCACAATTACATAAATAAATTCAACATAAGTTTAAATCATACAACTTTAATAATTTATTTTTTTTTTGTTTTCTTTGATTATATATTGCCTTTTAGATGTAAGTGCTTTAGAACCTGATGAAGTAATCTTTCGCTTTATTTTTAGCACTGTCAGACGAGATAACTTTTCATAAGTCTTGTATGAGGATCTGTTAAATGCCAGATTCTTTTATGCAGAGGCGCCAAAATATGTAAAACCAGGTTTATAATAGATATTTTATGGATACATAAGCATAAAAATTACACTACTTTCTGCTTATTACAAACAGATGTTTTGAAGGATCAAACCATTTTGCAAATTTTATACGTTACGTTATGGAGTTATAATTAATGAATTATTAGGATTCAGACAAGTGGAAAAATACAAGAAGTTTATTTAACTAAGCTTACGTTTCGATTTTATTGAAATCTACATCAAAGCTAGTTAAAAGTCACTGCTACTAAAATATACGTTAAAATATAAACTATAAAATAGATTAAAATGGCTATAGTTGTTAAGGTCGTTGAACCCAGAGATGTAGCATGAACTAGTTCTGATGAAGATCATATTAATTCATTAATTATATTACCTACGGACATAATTCATCAAACTTGTGTAGTTATTATAAACCAGGCTTAAGACGCCTTTGTGCAAAAAGTTTTATCCCGAAGAACAGTTTTTACACAGGATGTCAATAAATAAGATAATTTTTATTACATTACATTCATTATTGTTACTATTGAATTAACATGGTCATTTGTTCAAATAATACGCAACAGTAAACATACACATATTATGATACGAACACGTAGAAAAATTGTTTCCTTCGCTTACAAACAGGCGCTTGTTCACGCCTGAAATATCTGCAATCAAACGTTCCCTTCGCAAGTTTTTAACTGCAAATAACTGCAGCACCAAAAGTATATAAGCAGCTGTTAGCCCCACCACGAGATGCCAGTGCTTGCCGCACATTGTAAGTCATAACTTGTAGACGAACTACTAGTTCAGCGCATAACGCACGGCAGTAATAACGGTTTTTAATTAAAAATTAAGTAAATTTAGAGATAGGAAAAGTGAAAAGTATCATACACGTCTGTAATGTTTAAATTAATTTAATTTTGGAGGTGCTGCAGCTATTATTTACCGGCCGCCACTGTAAACTAGGTATACTACGTCGACAACTTTGATGTAATATTCAAGTCATCTGCATACCCTAAAATCTTATGATACACACTGAGCTTATAGTAGTTGATAACTGGATTTTCTTAAAACTGTCTCAAGGTTAAAGAGCAAAGGTGATGTGGCATCTCCTTGTTTGACATCAACTTCTTACTTTAATTATTTAACGAATGCGCAATGGTTCCTTGATACGCACACCATTGTTCATGCCGATGCCAAATTCACATAATAAAACAAATTAATAATAATAATAAAAGTGGTTGCTGAAGTTTGAGATTAGTGGACGCTTGTCAAGACCTGACAAACCCCATCATAATAAATAAAAGTTATATAACATATAACTTTTATTTATTTTACATGTTATATAAAAAGAATTGTAGACTTTAAATATGTTGATTATGTTTTCAAACACTTGATTAAACATGATAAATTATTATTTAAATTGTAATTTGAATCAAGTGATTAAAATCATTCAACCCTGCATAAAGCAATGGAATTCGGTTATAATATAAACTAAATCAGTCTCTCAAATTATGTCACCTACAAAATACATGTATCATATTAATATATCGTCAGCGAGCTACATGTATACTGCGGCCATAATATTTCAGTTTATAATTCAAACAAATATTTTCAATTTTGTATTAATAAGAGAGCCATTACGAAATTTAACTGAGTGTTATAATGAGTTTCATTATGTCACTAAACATTTTTATTCATAAAATTGATACAATAAACTGCAAACTTTACAAAACACAATTGATAGCTATCTTGAAAAATATAAAACTGTCAAATCAGTGTGACCAACCACTACACTCACATACCATAGGGAATTTGGTCAAAATTTGATCAAGGTTGCTTTTTGATTATACAGGCTGCGGCAGAAATAACTCCTACATTTCGAAAAATCACTGTGGGGTCTCTAAAGCAGTTAGTGGGGTGCGGTCCATTCCGTTAGTTACGGTACATAAAGATTTCAGTCTTCACCATGCCGTGGTCGGGTGAACATCGAGGCTTTGTAGTGGAGGCTTTTTTCAAAAATGGCGAATCTGTTACTGCGACGCAGAGGGCGTTTCGCACGCGGTTCGGTTTACACACGTCCCAAAAATGTGAGAACACCCGAAAACATCGCTGCAATAAGGGCTTCGTTTGAGTCTCCAGCGTGTTCAGCACGGAAACATGTCTTAGCACTTCTGGTTCCAACAGGATGGAGCTACGGCTCATACAACACGTCGTCCGCGTGAAATTTTGCAGGAGATAAAGAACGGCTCCAAATGTGTATCAGCCGTCAAGGCCACCATTTGGACGAAATAATTTTTAAAACTTAAAGTAAAAAAAAAAACTTTTATATCTACATTTGGGAAATAAAAAGTTTTTGGTGATACCTCGTATCATTTTTATTCAATCCCCCTTTGAAATGTGAGAGTTATTTCTGCCGCACCCTGTATAATGCAAATTTATTATTTTAAGAGGTATGAAAAATCAAAATAGAAAAGAAAAAACATTAAAAACTCGTTACATAAGACTTTTTGCCGTACTTGTCGATTTGAAAATTCGTCGCTTTATGACTCGTTTTCTAACCTCAAGGCGTGTGGCAAAATCAGGCCTTACGAAACATGTGTTTTATGTACCATTGTCGATTGGTGATCTCTAATGTCATGTTCTGACTTGTAATTTAACAGTTAATATAACCCACAAACATTTAAAGTTTCTTATACAAAACTGTTACTGATTTATTTTCAGATTGTTAGTCTATACACGAAAATTTGCAGCGAATTTTAAGCTATCTAATACATTTATTATTATTATTATTTTTTATTTTTATTAAGTTTTTTAAATTTATGTAAGTTTTGTGTAGAAATGTTCAGATAGTATGTGGGGGCATTTGGTTTACTACGCATCCAATATAATTTTTTATATTATTTCCGTCAGGTTTAAAATGTTTCTTTAGTATTTTTAAAATTTTATATTTTTACAAGCCTATTCATTTTACAATTTCAGTTATTTACAGAGTTTTTATACCTTACAAATTGTCACGTTTGTACAATCCTTTCCTACAAACTATCTACCCAAAAGAGTGATAAAACATCTGGCCGCTACGGTTACTCAGCCCCTGACTTAGTAACACAAGACAGTTATCGATACATCTTCAAGCAGTGAACATCTCAACAGTCTACAATACAAATTATTAAAAACACTAACACTGGCATATTTCATTTAAAATCCTGCAGACATTATAATCCCACAAATACACCAACATTTTTTTCGGCTTAATTGTTTATAGTTCAAAACATTCGTCGAAAAATATTATACTTGATAATAATGGAATACCACTTGATATAGTATTTCCAAAATGAAATGGCCACTTTTGTTAAGAAGCTTAACAATGCGGTAATGGGTTTATGGCAGTAATCCTAATACACGTTGCTGTAAAAAGAATATAAGAGGTATTAAGAGAATTTTAAATTTAAATCGAAAAGATGTAACACTAGTTCAATTGAAGTTTCTTAAAAATCATTAAGAATATTTTCCAAATTTATAATCCTATTGTTTCTAAATTTTATGGGTTGTTATACTTGTTTGTAAGCTAATTTTCAACGTTCATAGCGTGCATACATTAAGAACATGGCTCTTTGGCGACCATTTGATTTTTAAGAAATTCCTAATTTCTGTAGTGAAAATAGTGAATTTGTGCAAGGTGATTTGCAGTGCGAAAATATGGACGTTAACGTGCAATACAAAAATGTGGACGTGGCTACTAAAAAAAATGTCATTTGTCAGAAGATTGCAAAGTTCTGATACTGAACGTTTATAAAAAGTTACTTTCGGAAGGTAATGACACACCTATACATAGAACTGCGGAATTAACTAGTGTTCCATACAGAACAATTCAACGTATGATTGTTCGTGGCAAAATACGGCAGCGAAAACAACCCGATTTACAAGTTTTCAAGAAAATAGATAGTTTTATGTTTAAAACAATAATAAATAAAATATACGCCGATACAATAATATATATATATATATATATGTCGGAGAATATCATAATTTTATCAGAATACGTAAGTGCAAAGGCAGCAGCCTTGGTGCTAGCAGAACCAAGATCAACCGATCAGCAAAAACAGAACGATAATAGAACAGTGTGTTTTGTATGAGTGTGTGATAGCTGAGCGATCGGTCTGGATCATTGGGATTGCTACGTGTCTGTTATAATATCTGTTTTAATTTTGAACTTTGTTTTATGTCATAAATGTGTTTTAAATATTGTTTGATTATTTGTGAAAGAACAATAAGAATAATATAAACTGTAATGATTAGTTTATTGTGAGTGATAATTGTTATTTTACCACATTTGAGACGAAATATATTCATATTAATTGGATCTTGACGTGAGTATGTATAAATAAGACTTCTCTGTTGATCGTCAAATTATAAAATATATATTATAAATTAATAAAATGGAGACGTTTCGGCCAAGAAAATCAGTCTACAATAAAATGGAATACATAAGCATATTAAAAAATATAAAAAACAAATAATGTAAAAATAAAAATGATGAGAATAAATAAATAAAAACAGAAATAATGTCAAAAATATAAAAAAATCAGGAAAACTTATAAAATAAGTGAATAAATAAATAAATAAGTAAATAAATAAATAAATAAACCACGGCGTAGCAAATACAAGTGTACTCAACTCAAATGTAAAATGCACTAAAAAAGAAATCAATTGTAAAATGTACTAAAAAAGAAATCAAGACAGCTTACCTGAGGAGGTGTGTGAATAGTTTACACCAGTTAGAAACAGAATGAGTCCGTGAATTACGGTAGAGAAAAGATATAAAGAATTTGAAATTTTTATTAAAAAGATTGAACTTTTTTTTAAAATTTTTTTTAATATGCTTATGTATTCCATTTTATTGTAGACTGATGATGACCACATTTTCTTGGCCGAAACGTCTCCATTTTATTAATTCATAATATATATTTTATAATTTGACGATCAACAGAGAAGTTTTATTTATATATATATATATATAGTGCCGACTGTGCATCTTTCAATAAAAAAGTTGGACGACGATGGAATAGAATTTCCATACAAAGTTAGCCATATGTATAATTATTTGCTAGGATTTATTTCTGTTGCAAAAAATGAATGATTTTTGTTTGTGCAAATTTGAAATATTTCATATAGACTATAAAGACTTTAAAACAAAACGATTTTTAAACATGTTTATATTTATAATTCAAATAACGCCAGTCCTCAGCCTGATAAAAATGTGAAGGAATGTCATACAGTTCATTCTAAATAGCATATAAGAAAACACGTTTATTTTAAATAATTATTACGGTCCTGGCAACTATTATAAACAGAACCATAAACTCAGCAGGTATAATGGTATACAGTCAGTCATTATTGAAATCAATAAGTGATGGTGGCCATTTCATTTTGGAAATACTATTCACGTGTTTTTTATAAAAATGAAATAACTATATATGTCCACTATATACTATTATATGCTATAAGTCCAACTATAATTATTTTCACAATAGAACTAAACAGCTTCAAACCAGGGCTTACAGAAAACGCATGAGAGCTGACACCGCAAAACCGAAAATGAAGCGCAGTACAGTAAAGCAGGTGAACCACGCGGGCGTATTTACGTAATCCCTAGTGGTTGTGTGCCCGAACGCAACGTACCTCAATTTTTTATATTTAAACCAAGCAATAGTTGACTGTTGGCGACCAGATTGGCGACAAAAGTTATATAAATTAATAAATTATATATTTATTTAGTTTATTTCCCAGAGAAAGGAATCCATATACAAATTATTTTATTTCATAGCATAGCTTGTAGCTAACAATAACATAAATCTGTTTCTGCACGACCACTATAGAATTTACCAATTCTAAAACCAATTTTGACTACAGAAAGTTAATATTCTAACACAAGAGTTGGAATGCTATTTTAAAGAACTTATCTTCTTATGAATTTCGCGTGTATTTCATTCGATCACTTGTTATGGAATGACTATTCCATACTTGTTGTCTTTTGTTTTTGTAGGGTTACATTAAGATATATGCAACGTTTTCATTAAATAAAAGCAACATAACTTCCTAACCTAAACTAGTGGCCGATGTGCGGTAAATTAAATTAAAATTAAAGTTAAATAATAAATAAAAAAATAGTTTAATTAATTGATTAATTTGTTATGTAATATAAACTATTTGTTAAGATAAATGTTTGTTAAAATAATTTTGTTATTTTTTTTTTTTTTTTCTTTCTCGTGGTCGTGGAGAAAGTAGGGTCTGTGACTCGGTTGGAAGAGAAAATTCGATGGTCGTGGTTCCTCACGATCGCCTACGGCTCGCGCTCGGAATATTCCACTCGCATCGAATTTTCTCATTCCAACCTTGTTACAGAATATACTATTTTGAGTGTACTTATAGTTTTAACAGTATATATTAGTACTAGTTAGTGACTGCAATGAACTATGTTAGGTAGTTACATTTTTGAAGATGTAATATTCTTGAAGGATCGGATATCCCAAGAAAAGCGCGTAGGACAAAAGTATCCATGACAAAAGCGTGCAAGTGTGAATAACCACCTATAAAATGCAATGGTGTTGTGCTAAATGAAAATGTGCGGGACTCTCCCCCAATCACGTAAAGAAGTTCAAAATAAGCCGTAGGCAGTACAGTCCGAAATAATGTTTGAATGCAAAATTATACAATGCGGTGTATTTTATTATTGAACCGACTGTAAATGTGGGAATGCATAATGATGATTTAAATAATACAGCTGACATGGATAGGCAATGTCGCTCTGTATGTGTTAAAGCAAATATGTTAAACCATAGATTCTTTAGATGCAGTACTGTTGTACGTAAATACCTTTTCAACACGTTTTGTGGCAGTATGTATACATCTGCTCTTTGGGCTAACACCACCAAAACCGGTATTCGTAAATTAGTGGCTTGCTACAACAATGCATTTAGAGTTATCAATGGGTTTTACAAATATTGTAGTGCATGTTACATACCGTCTCAGCCATCGGACTACTTGCCGATTCAGCACCCAACATTATCATATAAAAATATCATGTTTTGCAATGTAATAGAGTAGAATGAATTTAGAATCTTAGAATACGTGTTAGAGATAAGTTTAGTTGTAGTTTTTACATTCAACTTCAATTTAATAAAATAAAGATTGTTTTTTAAAAACTTATCTCCGTGGATCGATCACTTAATTTGCAAGTGAAATGTTTGTTATGAATGGAGTAAATACTTGTATGGCTGTACTTAGAAAATACGTCTAGAGTTACGTAGTAGATTACTTAAATCTAATTACATGTTGATTCGGGAGTGTCTACGCCTTGACAAAACATTTCATACTTGTTGGTCAGCTCAGCTGATATATTAAATATCTACTAACTTAAACTATAAATGTATTCTCTAATGTTTGGATTCACAGTTGTTAAAATTGAACTCCAAATTTGTCTTGTTTTTGTTTTTGATATTTTCGTTAAATGTATATTATTTTGGCCTTCAAGCTGTTTAATAAAATTATTATTATTATTATTATTATGCTCTTCTTCCACGGAAATTTGTTTCTGGTTTCCGAATAACGAAAGTATCCCTCAGTCTCTACCGAGTGTCAACCCCGCACCTAAGGTAGATCTGGAAAAAGACAATTTATGTTGCAGTGTTTTCAGGTGATGACTTTGCGCAGAATATGAGCCGTTCCACACAATGCTGTTTGCTGCAATGCCAATGCATTATGCTTTCCAGGCAGCTACTGTAGATTTTTCAGCATAAAGTTAGACACAAACCCAGATTATTATTATTATTATTATTATTATTATTATTATTATTATTATTATTATTATTATTATTATTATTATTATAAATGCATAAAAACCTTATGTAATCAAAATTTATAAAAAAAAAAACAAACAAGAATAAATCAATTTATCAAAATATAATCTTATTAATTTTTACTTATAAAAGTGTCCAGATAGCTTTCTCCTCAACTTCTGGATCATTGCATATACGTGTTTGTCTCTTTGTAAATGAAGGATGGTTTCTGACCCACTTTTGCACTTAATTTTGTGGTTTCCAAATTTCAATTGGAGGACCATGAGATCAAGCTTAAATTCATACAGCTAAAGCCACTTTCGCATTCAGCAGAATTACACGGTATTGTCGTATAACACTGGAGTAATGGAATTAAATCTGAAGGAATGTTTCGCCCACTGTATTCAATAATAATAATAATAATATAATAATATATCTCTTTATTTGCACAAAATATATACACATATATATAAATAGACAAGATAAAATAAGTATAAAAACAAACAAGAGCAAATCACCCCCTAAATGGTTTAATATTTGGGGAGTGTACACCACTAATACCGTAAGGTATGCGTGTGGTATCTATATATTAATTAATTCTATATAATTATTCTAATGTATATCGGACTGTGCAATTAATGAAAAGAATGAAATGGAATACAATACAATTTAGATTTTATTTTTGTATGAAAAAAGATAATCAAATTTTAGTAACAAGAATTTCATCTATTTTATTTTGATCTAGTTGTAAAATCCAGGTTTTAGCAATTTTAACTGTTTGTTTTCTCAAAAACATTAAATTATTTTCATTTAAATAGTTATTAAAATTATTATAAATTTTAGGTATAAAATAGGTGAAACATCTTTGACCAATGGTTTTTTTAGTTCTAAACAATAATGCTTGACCAACATTTCTGGTATTATATTCATGGGATGTTCGTTGAATGGGTAGTTGCATTCTATACATATATTTGATTATACTTAAAATATATAATTGCCTAATGGTCATTATTTTGGTTTCTGAATATAATTTTTCAGAACAGTAATAAAGTGGCTTCCGAAAAATAGTTTTTAGGATTATATTTTGTATAACAGATAATCTCTTGATATGACTATTAGCTGCACCTCCCCATGCAACTATACCATATGTAAGTATGGATTGTACTAAGCAATAGTAAAAATTAAGCAATAAGTTGATAGGCATGAAGTCTCTTAATTTTCTAAAAACATAGATGGTTTTTCGCAGTCGAATATTAATTGTTTGAATTTGTAAGTCCCACTTAAGGTTATGGTCAATGATTACACCCAGATATTTCACAGAGTTAACTCTTTTTATAAGTGGACACATACAATTTATTTTTGTACAGCAATCAGTATGGATTTTAATACAATCAAATAGAGGTTGGGTGGTAATATTTGTCGAGAAAGTGACAAAGTTTGATTTTATATAATTAAGTGATAGAAAATTAGAGTTCATCCAGTTCTTTATGAGTACTAGGTAATCTTCAGCTATTAATCTCGCATCATTCCATGTTTCTGCTTCTGTTAGGATTACAGTATCATCTGCATAAGATAAAATGTTGTCCTTAAGTTCAGTTATCTTTAACAAATCATTTATATATATTAAAAACAGCAATGGACCCAATATTGTTCCTTGTGGTACCCCACAAGTAACAGTAGATGGAGTGCTTGAATGACTTTTTATCTCCACAGTTTGGGTTCTGTTTGATAGATAACTTTTGATAAATTTTTGCCCAGTGCCTCTAATACCATTTTTTTCTAGTTTTTGTAGAAGTATGTCATGGTTTACAGTGTCAAATGCTTTTTTTAAATCTAGAAAAACAGCTATACTCGGTTTAGATAGATCAAGAGATCTGTAAATTTTTTCAGTTAATACCGAGATTGCATCTTCCGTACTTCTATTTTTAGTAAATCCATCCTGATTATTGGCAATAATGTCGTACTTTTCAAAAAATGATAACAGCCTATTATTTAATAGTTTTTCTAAAATTTTTGAAATGCAAGAGGTTATAGAGATAGGCCTGTAATTGTGTAACAAATTTTTTTGACATTGTTTAAAGATGGGACGAACCTGTGAAACTTTAAGCAAATCCGGAAAATAACCTGTTAAGAAACATTTCTCAAAAATATTACACAATGGGGTAGAAATTTCTTTATGAATATTTTTTAGTATTTTTGAATTTAAATTATCGTTAACACAAGTTAAGTTATTTTTTAATGAGAGTATAACAGATTCAATTTCCATTGCTGTAACGGGATTTAAGAAAAATGTAAACTGGTTAGTGCTAATATTGTTCAAAAAAGTTAATTGTTTATTGACATCATATTTAATTTCAGCTGCAAGTATATTACCAACATTTGCAAAGTAGCTATTGAAATTATTAACAATATTCTGTTTGTCAGTTATTTTAGAGTTATTTACTAAAATTTCATTTGGATCATTATTTGAAATTGATTTGTTAATAGATTCATTTGCTATTTGCCAAATTTTTTTAGGGTTGTTTTGAGCTTGATCAATTGATTTTTTGAAATACTGTATTTTTAAAGTTTTAATCAAAGATGGAATCATTTTTCTGTATTTTAAATATTGAGCTGCAATTCGAGTGTCAGTAGGAAAAAGCTTGCACTGTTTATATAAAAGGTTTCTTGTATTTATTGATTTGATTAGACTATCTGTGATCCAGGGTTTTCTTTTTTTTTGTTTTGAGTTAATGGTCTTTTTAAAGGAACAGTTCTTAATTTCGGAAGTGATTACTGATATGAATTTATTTAAAGAAATATCAATGTCGTCGTTAAGAATGGATTCCCATTTAAAACTGCCCAATGTGTCTTTTAATTTTTCAAAATTAGTGTAGGATTTTGTTATTTTAGTAATATTTGCAGCAGCCCGAGTGGTCGAGTTATCAGAAGTAAATTGTATGTAAATTGGACTGTGATCGGTGATTTTTGATTGTAAAACTATAGGTAATAAGTTTGATTTGTTATAACTGCTTTTAAGAAAAATATGGTCCAAACACGCATTTTCTCTCGTTGGAGTATTAATACAAGAACGAAAACCATATTGGTGTAATAAATCAACATAGTCCAGAGTTGCATTATCTGTATTATTCAAAATATCTATATTTATGTCACCAACAATAATTTCATTAGGGCATTTAGAGTGAGCTAAAATATAGTGATCTAGGAATTCATTAAATTTGTTTTTATTTAGTGGGGGTGGTTTATAAATCCCAGTGATACCAATAAAAATCGAATTAATTTTAGCTTCTACTCTAATGAAATTATAAGTTACGTTGTTCTCATTGTAAACATTTTCAATAATTTCTACTGTGTGAGAATGAGCATTATTGATTAAAACCAAAACACCATCGTTCTGGTTAAATTTACTACCATTATAATAAACTGAATAACCTTGCAAACTAAAAAGCTCGTAATTTGTAAGACACCAAGTTTCAGATAATATTATTACATCAATTTCAAGCTCAACTTCATTCAAATAAATTAACAGTTCGTCGAAATTTTTTGAAATACTTCTTATATTGGAGTGAAAAATATTTAACTTAGGTTTTAGTTCATTTATGGTTTTGTTAAATGCAGTTAAGTCATCAATTGAATTGGTAATAATACTTTCACTCTCAAGCGACTCGAGATATTCACTGAATTGTGAGTTAGCCATAACTAATTTATAAATTTATTTTTAATCTATTATATTTATTGCACTCTTCAGTGTCTATCTTGAGTTTGACTTGTATCTACCATTTTTGTTTGAATATCTTGTTCACAAGTTATTCTGAAAACTGGTGAATTATCATTTTTCCTTACAAGTAGTTTATTATATTTAAACCATACATATTTGTGGTTGGTATCTCGAGCACGTATTTTGGCTAAACGTAGTAAAAATTTATTTTTATTTGTAAGGTTTTCTGAAATGTATACTTTTTGACCAATTTCAATTCCTGGGACGAATCTGGTTGTGGCGACAAGGGCTTTCTTCTGAACAAGTATATCCCTTTTTGAGCGAGTTGTTAAACGGGCAATAATTGGTGGGGTAATATTAGTTTTACTGCTGTAAATTCGATGGGCAACATCTACTTCTTCTACTCTTATATCCACTTGGAGTTCTTGAGCAATTGTGGTGACGATTTCTTTGCAGTTTTCTCCGTTCCTTTGAGGTACACCATGAATCTCTAGATTGTGGTTCCTAGTGTATTGTTCTAGGTTACCCAATTGGTCTTCTAGTTCCCTAATTTTACAATCTTTAGTGTTGCTTATTTTTCTTAGTTCCAGAATCTCTCTGCTAGCGTTTTTCATTTCTGTTTTGTTGTTTTCTAATTCCTTTATAAGTCTGTCATATTTTTCAGACATAAAATTAACCGATTTAGTTAGTTCAGCAAAATCATTTTTCATTGTCATTAGATCGTTCATCTTTTCATTCATTTCAGCTAAGGTCTTTTCAATATTACTATTACCATTAAGCTGTGAGGTGTTATAACTAACTTTCGTTTGAGTATCCTTCATGTTTCTAGTGGATACACCATCCGAGCACTTAATACATTTCCAGATTTTCTGCTTTTTGGCTAGTTTTTTGTAATTAACTTCAGATATAGAACACTCAAAATGAAAATATTCGTCGCATTCGGAGCAAATGGCAAAATCAGCGGTTGTTATACTGTCTTTACATCTACTGCAACTGTACGTCGGCATTTTTACTTATTATTTTAAAAAGGAAATATTTTTAACAGATTGTTAGAACAATAATAGAGTTCACACCTTTAACGAACAGGTAGATCACTGCAAGGGATTAAAAATTGCGATAAAGAAACGAATGTTCATACAGGTACTCAACATGTAAAGAGTCCAAAGGTCAATATTACAAATATCTGACAGAGATTTCTTTATAAAATTGTTAATAATTAATACTGTTAACAATAACACAATATAGCACTGCACGAAACTGATCAATACATAAATAATCACCTATCAGTATAGTTTTATAACATTATTTAAGCTAAATAACGGATTTATTACAGTTTTAATAAAGAGCACAATTAACACGTGACAATTTCATGAAATATCATATTCATGGTAATGTATGTAATTATGTAAAAACGCAATATATAATTCGGGGCTTCCCCGGTTTCACGCGATAACAGTCACGTGCGCGAATTGCGTATTTCAATTTAAAAAGTAATTAAAGGAATGATGGTTTTAGACGAATGATATCGAATTCGAGCGATTACAGCCGTTCAATTTTTTAAATATCTGGAGTAAAAACTACGGGGATGCGCTCCGCCTCAAATAATTAGTGCGGGAGCTCCAACCGCTTGTGCTCAAGCCCCACAACACCTCTGATAAAATGTCCTAGGATATACTGTACAGTACTAAGTCGGTTTCTCAAACATATGTTTATTACTGTACATTGTATTCCCAAGTCTCAATCTTGTTAGGTTGACTCGTTCCTTTCTGTTTATACGAGAGTTCCACTATCTTGGTGAGATGATTATTGCTTGCTGTACTTTGCCATACCAATTGCCACATTTTTATCTTTTCTCTCCAATTATTTATGTGCTGTTCTTTTACTCTTAACGGTCTCTCCATGGGCATCAACGGCTATTACAAATTTGTTTTGTCACTCGCTTCCCAGATTCTTCTATTTCAAACTTCACCCGAAATTGACACTTAAGCCCAGCGATAGCGAACATTTTTCCTCAGACGAGTCAAAGTTGAATTTAAAATTTTGTAGATTCAAATCGCGAGTAAAATATATAATGCGTAAATAAAAATCTGTCGCTTTGGGGTGTAAATATTTATATGGAATCCCAATCTAATCTCGTTAACTCTACCTGAGCTAGTGACCTTGAATTTTAATGTATAATACAAGTATATAACATGTAATAGCTGAATTCCATTTTGCTATTATTATCATATTTGTCGATATCCCTACCCTGTCTCGTTAATATGCTCGCTTAAACCCTTCCTTTGTTATCTTAGAATCTCTCTTTAGAATCTTCAAACCTACAATGTTTTTTTTTTTATATGGGTCATTTAAAATCGTCATACGAGTCGCTGCGTGTTCCGCGAGTCATTCGTTTGCCATCACTGCTCTAGCCGATCGTCTTCAGAAATCACAAATTATTTATTAAAATAATTGTCACAACAGATATAGGTACATTTTAATTGATTTCTTGGCAAATGGCGAAAGGAATTAGTATTTTAATACCGTAATATAATAATTACACTTTCGCATCTTGAAAAACAAATAAACAAAAAAACGATAACGGATATTAAAAGGAGACGAAAGATATTTAAATGAGTGAAAATTTCACTTAGCGAATGAAATAAATGAAGCATTGTTCAAACAATAGAAGCTCGGTATATCTAAGACTTTCTTAACATATATCTTCGAATAAATTCTATTTGTACAGCTGCTTTTTACTCTTTGTCCAATTAATTATTTTTAAAGTAATCTATTTCCATCTGTAACAATAGCAGTTGCAAAGCTTGAAAATCAGAGCACAAGATGCAGCTTGTACTTGCGATCTTCAATGAACCATGACCTGGAGTTTTGCCAGATATATCTGAATCTTGATTGCACTATTAATTAGCCAGAAACATTCAGTAGATAACATATATACACGTTAACAGTAAATTGTCACACATAAATACTCGTGATGGATTCTAAGACATCTAGATTAGATTCAGGTTCATGGAAGAACCGGTAGGATTTTATATGAACTAGCTAAGTTATGCGTCCCTCGTTCGTTTTTTTTTACATACATTTTTGCTATAACTTGAATAATAAGCAAGACATTTCAGGTATTTAAGCTGGCATTTTCCATAGGTTCCCAAATATTTATTCTATAAAAACTCACGTACAATGTCCCTTAAAATAATGCTGTTGAGTGTTTGGGGGGGGGGTCTGAAGCCCTGTCAATTTGTCTTATTTTGTTGTAAAATGAAGATTTAAGTAATAAATAAAAGCAATAAAGGCAACGAATTTAAAAAAATAAATAATAAAAACAATAGTGGACACTCTTCACGTGATATTAAAATAAATGATTATGCTTCTTAGCTTTATGTTGTATGTTGTATTGTGTTGTATTTATGTGCCAAATAATTTTATATATTTTATTCATTTTAATTTGTAACAATTCTGAACAATAATAATTTGATCTTAAAATCTTAATTTTAACTAAAATCGACAGTGTTTCCTTGTTTTATTTTATATTTCCTAATATTAGTATGTGGCCTGGTTAAATATGGTTAAAATATATAATTTTCATAAATAATCGAATATTTACTATCAGGTAGTCAAGGATGAATTTTTGGAAAAAAAGGCAAGTTGGTTGATAACATACAAATATAAGGAATTATTTTTTTCATCAAAGTATGTCTATACACTTTTCCATTTAAGCGGCAGGTTGTTCAGGCCAGTGGTATTAAACCTTGGCGGACGAGAGTCAATGAATTCCTGGCAGGCCAGTTTTACAGCACTGTCGGAATTAAACTGTTTTCCGATTAAACAGTTGTCCAAATTGCGGAATAAGTGAGGGCTAGGTCTGGTGAGTATGGAGGATGTTGAAGAAGTTCCAACTCCAATTCCTGTAGTTTTGCCACAGTCATTTGTGCAGTGTGTGGTCTAGCGTTATCACGCAATAATGTAGGAGTCGATCTATTGACCAATCTATTTTTTTTTATTTTGCTGTTTTTCTTTAAGTTTTTGCATCATTTCGTCCAGTTGGTTACAGTATAATTCTGCTGTGATCGATGAGCCAGTTTTTTTTTTTTTTGTTTTAATGTTTCCTATACGAAATTTGGCGAACCAATTTAATAATGTCTGCTGCGTAGTAACACTAGAGCCAAATATACTATTAATATATCACGCGGTCTGCGATGCTGTAGTTCCACATAATAACGCATACTTCATAATAGTGCGAATTTCTGACCGTTTCATTTTCAACTAAATTAATTTAAAAAAAAAGTTTTTGATATTTTTTAGAGCATACAATGATCTTTACAACAGGCGAGCAGGCGAACAGGCGAGATGTTAACTTTCAAACAAAAAACAAAAACAGGACGGTAAAATATTAAGCCAATGTCTAATAATAAGCTGTTAAAGTTGGCAATATTATTAACTACAAATTTCATCCTTGACGACCTTATATTTCCTTTCTTCAGATTTTTAGCCCAATACTTCTAGGTGAAAGAGTGGTCAAGAAACTTCATGTAATACCCTATTGGAAATAAAAAAATAAAAATATATTTGTGGAAACTGCATATATATGTCTTAGAATTTTTACTAAATATGGATTCATAGTACTCTCTTAGTTTAGTCGTTTGATCCCAAAATTACAGTACACACAGACAGACGGCAGACTGATATATGTTAAGGTGTGAAAATTATATGCCTTTTTTGGTACTAGGTACTTCTTCTTCTTCCAACATAATATCTTAGCTGATGTATTCTGATTTACCATGTTGGGACGTTTACAGAAACTCTCAGAATAACAAGCAACGTCCAGTTCTCCAGGTCTTGTGTCGTTCTAGAAACTGTTTCTAGTGGTTCTTGTAGTATTTTCAACGTTATGTCGATCGAATGTTGTGGAGCTCTACCTCGTCTCCTCTTGTCATTTTTCTTTTCTTGAGCAATAGGCTTCTCAAGGTTCTCTGTTATTCTTGTTATATAACCTAGGAATTTAAGGATACAAGTATAGATAACGGAAAATAGGCGCATTTCAGGTTTTACTTCATCGGGCAGAGAGATGTTGGTGCACATCATTCTCTTTTCATTCTTACAATTTGTCCAGGTTTCAGATGCGTATTGAAATAAAGAAAATACTAAGGAATTTACGAGAGAAAATTTAGTCCTTTTATAGATCTACCTATCTGATCATAGTTTGGTTAATAGTAACATAACGGATCTTCCGATTGCCTAATCGGTTGCCTAATTAGTTGTACTTACGAAACCGTAAATGAAAAATATAGTAAATTTCATTATCAGTGTAATATCTTGTATATTATGTATTAGTTGGCGCTAATAATTTATATTGTTATTGGCGTAACTAGGTAAAGAAATATGTTTATTGTATTGTATTTTGTTAATTTACATTTTGACGTATATAAATAAATATCTAAAAAATATACTCTCCTGGTTCATTACTCCACATTATTACAATCTGCTCACGAACTTTTCTGACTGTACTCATATTATTACTTATGATACTTATGATACTTTAAAAGCAATATGATCTTTTCCTTAAAATCATTAAATTTAAACAAATTATAAAAAGCAAAACTTTTATATGATACTGCTATGCTGCATTAAAGCAAAAAAATCGTAACAAAAAATGACTGGCTATTAAAAAAGTTGTAGGTAATTTCTCCTAAAAAATATCAAAGTATAAAAAACTGCCAAGAATATTTTGCGGTATAACAAGATATTATTCGAATAATGTTAGCAAACTTTGATCATTTTTTGATAAATGATATTTTCTGTCGCAAGATTAAACGGCTAAGAACTAAAATTTCCCCTTCGGGTTTTTCATTTCCCACTTAGTTTTCCAGAATGATTTATGGTTGATAACAAAACAGATTTAGAAAATTTCAGTAAAAAACTAAATAACCGTAAAGCTGATTGTTTTATTATTGTTTTAAGTGTCGACTTGTATTTTTATGACTTTAATCTTGAGCTTAGTGTATTTCATAATAAAATATTATCAGGAAATAGAATTTTCTCACTAGTTGGCAAATAAAATTAACTTTAAAACATTTAATTACGCAAAGTTAATTACATGTTGTGTTCGTGACGAGTTTGCATTCAGTTTTTACGGTAGAAGTATAAGATCGGGAACTCAAGACGAATCTCTTCTAGTCTCGAAAGTTTCAGAAAGTTCTAGTACGTTACCTACTAAGTAACATACACAAAAAATGGAATGAACAATAATCGATGCTTATATACTTATTTCTTTCTGTATTCAAAAAATCATCACCGGTAAAGATGTATCGTTCTAGTATTTCTTTGTAAAGACGAAACGCGTTCTGGAACATTTTTTTAAATGTCGTAATAGAAAATCATTAAATTCATACAAATTATGTTAAGAAACAATGTTATAATCAAACGGAAGAGATAAATAATAGTTATTTTACCATTTACTATTAAAAATATGTAATAGTATTAATCTTCAAAATAATGAGATTTACATAAAAATAGTAATAATGTAAATATTAAACCCATAATCATTATTAAAGTAGGTTAGTTAATATATCGAATTAAATTCAACAACCCTTAACTTCTTCCTAAGAATCATTGCGACTAGTCATCGGATCCGGTCAGTTCATATCCGAAACCACTCGCGGATTATGAAGTCAGTTAATCTTCTTCTTTGGGTACTATCAGTCAGGTTGACCTTTGGCCTCACTCATATAACTTCTGCATCTTGATCTATTGCATCTCTTGCGAGGTCTGGTCGACGAGTATTCAATCTTCCTTCCCATATCTTCCTAACCATTCTGTCCTCCCTCACCTCATAATATGTCCTGTCTACTGTAATCGTCTGCCTCTCAGTTTTTGTGTTATATTCGGCCTTGAGTACAGTTCTCGGATATCTTTGTTCTTACGGATTCTCCATTCACCATTAATTTGAATGGGACTAAAGATTCTGCGTAATATTTTATTCTAGAAAACTATGAGATGTCGATCTCATAGTTTGGGACGCGTTTATTTATGAACTCAGTAAATGAGAGACCTTAAATTTGAGGGATATAATGGGAAATAGAAATGAAATATATCAATATTATATTCAAACAAATGAGCCAACCGTGACCTGTTCAATCAAATTTTTAGTAGGCTCCCCACAAAACCTATTTTTTTAATGTTTTGAATTTGTTTTTTCTTAATATTTTTGCTTAATAGTTTTAAATAAATACTGAACAAATACACTAATATTTGTAGTTAACTGACTAGCGTTCCGGTACTTTTCTTTCAAAACACTACTGATCACCGATTCCAGACTATGTGTTTATAGATTACATGTACCTATAACAAAAGATCGGTAGGTATATGCATACCAAATTAGAACTCTCTAGGTCTAACTTTAAAGGCCACAATTTCTACCGAACAGACAGGTACATGTGTGACGGTGTAAGGTTTTCTTGGTCAAACCCATAATCCTAAAAATGAACACCCAAAAATTTTAAAATACAAGGTGTCTCAAAAGAAATTTTATATTTAGTGGATCGATTAAAAAAAAAGTAAGCCGTATATAGAAAAAATGTTTATTAATTATTAAAATACACTTTTTGGAGATTTATTTCTTAAAAATAATATCGTCTAAATGTAGACCCTCGCGTTCTCTGAACTCATTTAATCGAACAATAAAATTACTTATGACGTCTCGGCAGGTGGACTCAGGGATGGCTGCCATTTCGTGACGGATATTTTCTTTCAAATACGCCAGTGAAGTCGGTTTATTGGCGTAAACTTTAGATTTAAGATAACCCCATAGGAAAAAGTCCATAGGGGTTAAATCTGGACTGCGTGGAGGCCAATTTATGTCACCTCTCCGGGAGATCAATTTGCCTGAGAAAATTTCACGAACACGTGGCAGAGACATATTGGACGTGTGTGAAGTTGCTCCGTCCTGTTCGAACCATGTTCTTTGGTTATAGCCAGGAAAGATTTGCAGTTCAGGTACCAAGAAGTTGTCTAACAGCTCCACATAACGGTCTGAATTCACTGTAACTGCACGCCCCCTTTCGTCTTCAAAAAAGTAAGGGCCGATAATTCCTCGCGCCGACATCGCAGCCTATACGGTCACTTTAGGCGAATGTAGGGGTTTCTGATGTTTGCGTTTCGGATTCGTTGCACTCCAGTAGCGGCAGTTCTGCTTATTTACGTGGCCATTAAGATGAAAATGAGCTTCATCCGAAAACAAAATGTTGGTAAACGTTGAAAATCGCTCAATCACCTGATTTACGAAATTAAGCCTCTGACTGGCATCTTGGGGCTTTAATTCTTGCACCAATTGAATTTTGTAGGGGTGCAGCTTTAGGTCTTTGTGCATAATGCGATGTAATGATGATCTATGCACATTTAAAGCACTTGCGCGCTTCCGAATTGAAAGGTTCGGGTCGTCACGAACAGACTGATTAACATTCTCCACGTTTTCTACCGTTCTTGATGACCTAGGTCGCCCGGATTTTGATTTATCCAGCGTTGTACCAGTCTCTTCAAACTTTTTAACCTAATGTCGAATGAGAGGAATGCTTGGCGCATCATTTAAGTGGCGAAAACCTCGAATACTGCAGAATTTTCTACGCGCTACAGTCGCCGAATCACCGTTTTTGTAAAACTCTCGCACGCATAACGCGCGGTCTGCTCCCGAGAAACGCTCCATAGCGACTGCATTCCCAAGAGCCAGGCTACCGATTGACATAACCCCCGCGCCCTTCGGATACGTTGCGTTCACACAGTAAGCTAAATAAATATAAAATTTCTTTTGAGACACCTTGTAGTACAATTTAATCTGTACATTTTTAATAGCCATAATAATAACCATCACGTAGATTATTTTGTATAATGTTGCGTCAATTATAAATAAACATAATTTAGTTATATTGTAAGTACCATGATTGTATACTTACAATATAACTAAATTCATGGTACTCCATGAGCTCAAAAAGAAAAAAAAAAACAGATTTACTGTTAAATAGAAATTTTGGTAATTTTGCAATCTCTATTACCAACGTCTTTCCAGATATCTTATACCAGAGGTCGGCAAACTATTATACCATATGATTGACTATTATCAAAAAAGATCTTTGAAGGTCGACTTTTCGACCGCTATAATTTTTTATATTGTAAGATATTTCTAATTTATACCAATAAAGAAAGAGTTAGTGAAAGCAGATCGGCATAAGCGAGTTCGACTTATAATACAAAAACAACCAATTCGAAATTAGAAAATTAGCAATAAATTGAGGCAAATAACATTTTTTGCAAGACATAATAGTTCATATGATGGATGGCATTGTGTATAATTTTCTACTTCATCCAAACTAGAATTTATTTTTGTCACTGATAAACAGTTTTCGAGATCCCAATCGTACATATATAATTAGCAAGTTAACATTAAAATTACGTTAATTTAGCGTTAAAACAGTGTGCTGAAGTTTTTAAAGAACATTTAATTCTTAATCTTTGAAAGTGAGTAAATATTTTTTAATTTCAATATTATAACACTAAGTTGTTTAACCGATCAACAAATAAGGGTTTTTAACAAAAAAAAAAAAGAAAAGTTCTTGACTGTATAAACTTGGTTCTTTACCCTCCTTTCTACATCATTTCTTTTAATATTCCTTTCTTTACATAGTCATGTTGTTTTTCGAAAATACCTGACATGGTGGTATAATTTTTGGTTAACTATACAAAATTAAGATACGTTAAAAAATAAAACCAAATACACATACAAACAATTGAAAATTTTATGTTATAAATCCGTCATTGTTGACAGGTAAAAACTCGCAGAAATATGTTGACGCAAACAGGCTAAATATTTTCAAAGCTACATATTTTAACAAATTATAGTAGGCAATATTTCTCAAAAAAACCATTATTGTTGCAGCGGTTTCAATTTCCGTGCCTGTAAAGGAAAACATTACAAATTTTGCAATAGGCTCAATTTTTCGAAAATTGTTTATTAAATTGGTGAACCATATCTACCAGAAATTTTACATGATTTGCACTGGACTCAAGATGCTTGGGATCGATTTCAGATTGGTTAGACATCGACTGGCCGATCGCGATCAATAGTTTGTCGAACCATGTTTTATACCAATACTTGTTAGATCTTCCATCAGTGGATCTCCCCATATGTGGCCGATGTCTCAATATCTCACTGGCCGATGTCGAATGTGCACTCTTCCATCCCAAATACACTGTACCATTCTATCCTCTTTCATCTTCATCAAATATACTATCCGCTGTAATCGTTACTATACTTAACTTCAAAAATAGGGCTAGCACATATAAATTCACTTGCCTTTGGAAAGATTCGGTGTAGTATCTTCCTTTCAAAGACTGTGGGAAGTTTACGAAGCCACATGTTTTATGCAAAATTGTACGTGAGTGCTAAAAAAAAGTTATTCTTAGAAACAGCAACGTCTGCCTCAACCGATCGACTGATTTTGTTGTTCCTGAGTTACTTTCTTTTTGTAAAGTAGACATGTCGAAATTTCAGATAAAACATTTTTCTATTACCTATTTCGTATGTAACTATTACTGCACTAAAAACACACATGTAAAAGTAAATGAAGCGCTTGAGGTCGATGGTTGCTAAGCGTGTAAGTAATATTAACCCGTGCAGGATAATAAAATAATGAATGTCATTTAGAAGGAAAAAAAAAAACCATAAGAATAATTATAGTTATTTATTGATATTAAACATTATAGTGTATATTATTATGTGTACATCAATGTGTATATTATTATATGACGTTTGCTAGTATATAATGTATGATTTGGAAAATAAATAATAATAATAATAAAAAAAAAAATAATAGTACTTCTAATCAGCAAGCCTGTTGGTGCAAGCGCTTCAGCGTTTGTTCTTGCCGTTGACAGCAATCAAGGGTATGGACGTGGGTTTAAATCCTGAATATGTCAAATAATTTGTTTAAAAAATATTTAGACAAATTGAGAACCGTTTTTCCAAAACCCAATAAAAACGAAGCAATAAATATTCAGTAGAATGTTTTTTTTATGTTTTACGCTATGAGAATATTTTTTTGTTTCTTAATATTTTTATTGCTTTTAAATCGATGACATACTATAGTAAAAAAATATTGAAAAACTATATAATCAGAAACAAATATTATGCTGCAATTATTTTAAACATCAACAAAAGCAGGCTATTTTCAACCAAAACAAAACATAAGCAAACATTACTCTAAAATATTATTTATGCTAATATACTCTATGCTGCACATATTGGTAAATATAATAATTTAAATTTCAATCATAGTAGATTTTTCTTTCTTCCGACGAATCCTTGTCTGCATTTGAAACATCTTCATAAAATGGTTATGTTTCATTAGGAATAGTAACAACTGTATTATTTTTTCTTTACTTTGATTTTTCTTGCAGATACCGCATTAGTTTTAGGTACTTTTTTGGCAGTATACATATTTCCTCAATATAATTATATCTTTTTAAAACATCGCATGTAATCAGATCCCAATAGCAGACTGGCCAAGTCAACGATATATCGGTAGAATTAGAAAAAAGAAAAAAAAATACATACTATAAATAAAAAATAAACTCAATTTAAAAAACATCAAAAAAGTCAATCATTACAACTCAGTTAATAAAAAATATATAAAAAGAAATAAACAAATTAACTTTGAGACAACTATTTAAGAAATATTGACAATAATAAAGAAACTTAAAAAATAGAAAGGCACCCGGCAACGATGACATTACAAATTCTGATTTAACATATTTACAAAAAAAGCAATAGTTTATATTATAGAAATAATTAAAGCTATATTACTAAACGTCTATTTTGCATATACATGGAAAATATAACGAAAATCATCACCTATCGAAAACTGGGTAAATATTCATCATATCTCAAAAATTATGGAACAATTAGTTTGTTATCCAGTATTAGAAAAGTAGTGGAAAGAGTTGTTAAAGTATTATAGATCATCCGCAAGATGTTAATTATTAACATCAGAACAATTCGGCTTTCATAATACATACTGTACAACTGTACAACTTGCTCAACTAACAGATCATGCAACCATAAATTTCAATTTAAAGAAGGGCGCTGGTCTAGTAGCACTAGATGTTGAAGAGGCGTTATAATAATTATTATACTATATATTAGTTTTTTTATTTTTATAAAATTTTGAATACTCTTATTTAATTCGCCAAATCTCCTATCAGCAGGCGTGTAGCTATGACCCCTGATTAAATCATAATGGGTAACCTGCATAGAATTTAATTACTTTTTTGTTTTCCGAAAACTTGTTGGTTTTTGTTGAATTTTTAAAATACTATTAGATTTAAAATCACTATATATTTTTTTTTTTATTGACTTTAGAATAAAACGTAATGCCTCAATCGATAGAGAAGGTCAAAGTTAACAAGATTCCATGTATAAATAATCCTTTTATTGAGTATTGAGAATACGACATTAATTACAGGATCCGCTTAGCAGTTGACAACCGGATATAAACTATGCGTGCCTGTGTGCTCTTAAAAAATTGACGCAATATTAAGCATATTACTCCTGAACGTACACAGATTGAAAATATGGTCACGAAACCTGGAAAAATGAGGCCTAGACTCGTTTCGGGCTATCGCGCCAGTGATCATAAGTACTAGTAATCAATGGATTATTTTCTCTTGAATTAGCCTCTGTATTTTGAATCGACATCCAGTTCAAATACACTAAAACTCGTTAGCTGATATTTGACTTTCTTTTTCTAAAAAAAAAACAGAGTAAATTCGGGAATTCTATGCAGATTTTTATCAATTTTTACTTTTTACTGAGTGTATCAGCTATATTCTGATTATTACCTTTAGAATTTATTTATAGATGTTATGAAATATTTCGAAACTCACTAGTTAGTACGTACAACATGTTTAAACGGTTACGAGAAGAAAAAAATTATTTATTTTATTTCCTTTCGGCCTATAATCTACATAAATAGTTTCATTCTTTATATATATTGTCACATCCTTTTAATATTAGATTTTTCCTTTTCCATGTCCTCCCAGAAGCTGTAAAGGGTCCCTGCTCTCTGATTTCAGTTCTTCACAGTTTTGTAAATGAAGTATGGTCTCGGATTCTTTTCAACAGATTCTGCAGAGCTGCTTCTCTTCCTCCATCCAGAAGTTGTTTGCCTTTCCTCGTTTACGCATCTAAATCTAGCTATCATCTTTTGTTCTTTCCTAGGTTCTACCAAGTACTTGGGAACTTCTGAGTGATCAACGGCTCTTATAGCTTATTATAGCGGGACTCCTTGATTCTGCTCCACTGTTCTTGTTTCTGTACGTCTCTGTCTCTTTCCATTACTTTCTCGATTGTTTCTAGCCCAGATCTTCTTCTTCTTTTGATTAAACGGTATAACGGTTACTCTGATTATTTTCTTACTAGCAGTGTATTTAATTATTATTAGAACCATATAAATATTGTAGTAGAAAAAAATACATTACACGTTGCATATGCTTCTTTTTCTTGAGCATTGAAGATTTACGGGCCGAAGCCAGGACACTAGCTTATTAACCGAAAATGTGCATTTACGCATCTAGTAATGTAACTAACTATTTTTACCAACCGCCAACATATATAAGGGAGGTATTGTGATCATACCGATTTTGACATTTCTAGATTTCAATGGATATCCACGAATTGAGCTGCCTACATAACGTTTTGACTATTTTTAGCATGATGTTTGTCGGGCTGTCTGTCTGTTTGACATCAATGGCACGAGTTGATGAACTTTTGGTAAAAATTGGTAAACTAGAAATGGGAGTTTACTGTCGGTTTTAAGATTTTTGCATATAATTCACAACAGAAAAATATTTCGAAAAAAATTATTTTACGCAAGTTGCTATAAAATCAATAACTAACATGTTTATTTGAGACACTATTTGATAGTAAGTACTTTGTGATGGCGGTCGGTCCTGTGGTAGCCACAGCTGTTTTTTTTTTTTTACTTGCAAATGCGCAACTAATGGGCTTCTATTGGGCTCCAACTTATTTGTACCATGTAGCACAGTCAAGATTACAATAGTAAGGCGAGTACCTTTTCATTTTTTTAGGCAATAGTATTTATTGGAAATTTCGACATAATACTAATTTTGGATTGCGTTTATAATACGACTTGTATCAGTTATTTTCCAAGATTCCGACTTTCAAATACCGCTAAAATAAATGTTGCGTCAATATATTAAAAATTTTAACCAAATTTATCAGTTGTTGTTAAATAGTGGTGGGCAAACTCAAATGGATCACCAAGTGCCCGCGGCAATAGGGTTGAGGACTAACGTTATAAAAGAACTCGACAAAAACAACCATATTCTTTTCAAACATCTGAAAACTTTAATTAAATCTGAAAATAGCAAATGAACGCTTAATTTTCTTTATAGACTATAATTTATTTAATAGTCCACATTCCTTTCTATAATCCTACATAGTAATGTTCTATGTAGAATTAATAATAAACGCATATTATGTATCGTAAAATTTTATTAATACCTCAACACATATTTCCCTAAATTTTCTACAAGTGAATGTTCTACGATTTCGTGACTAAAACCAATTTTATTAGGGAATTATGCGTTACCAACCTAACCAATTTTACTACAAATGCTAATAATTTCAGAACTGTCATGTAATGAAAAACAAGACTGTAGAACAGCTCCCACTTATTCAAATTTGTCTGTTGTTTACTTCCTTCCATCATTATATTACTCTTTAATATTTGATAATATTTCCTGAATTTCACTTTCGAACCGGATGGTCAAGATAGTGTTTTCGAAAGAAAACACACGCAAATGTGTTTCACCCTAAACAGAAGAGCCATAAGAGATGATAGTCAGAATTGGGTAAATAACAAATATTGTTTAATGAATGCTGTATTTTGCATCTATACAGTATATAACAAGATAGAAGGAACACGATTTTTCTGATGTGTTCGGACTAACAAAAAAAAAATGTTAAAATGACGTAGTATTTTTAATTGGCTATATTGTTTAATAAATTCTGATATATGAAATGATTCTTATATAAAAATAAATAAGGTTAATTTGTACTTTAATGTTGTACTTTCCAGTACGGCTTAAACAAGATTTTTTTATTATTATTAGTTGTTTTTTTTTTTACTTATGCTCCGAAGTGATAGACTACTGAAGAATAAGAATTCGAAAGTGTTTAATTCAAAATGGAAGGTACTTTGAACACTTGTAAATAAAAATACTTTACTTTTAATTCGTTAAGGAGAATACAATTTTTCTTAAACCAAAAAAGATATTAAAAAATATTCAAGTAAAAATTATTTTCAAAACCTCTATCCAACGATAACCAGTACGATAGACGTTCCCATTTAAAAAATCAAAGTTTCCCTTGATATCTTGTACATACAGTTTATTGCGGAAAATTTCAATACTCTCATTCGGTTCTTTGGGTAAACTTTAGTTATCATTCTTTTTGCCCCAACTTGCTCACACATCGAGTTTCTGAGAAAAATCGTATTCCCTTAATATGATATGATATTGATACACCCTGTATATAAATCTATATACTAGCCAGCCCACCCGTCTTCGCTCTGGAAAAATTCTATATTATAGACCTACATATATATATATATATATATATATATATATATATATATATATATATATATATATATATATATATATATATATATATATATATATATATATTTGAACATACACTCGCGGACAAAAAATTCGATCCATAATTTTATGAAATTTAATGGATAGATAACTTTTCCAATGTAACCAAAAGTACTGCATAAAAAAAGTGAGAAATTACAAATATAGTGCAAAATTGAAGGACTAATAGCGTGTGTTGCCTCCACGAACTCGATTCAATTAGATTTCCCTTCAATTAGATTTCTGATGGCCTGCTAATCAAGCGTGGTCCATTCTTGAACAAGGACTTCACTTAACTCGTTCAAGTCAGCAGGAGCTGGAATTTCAAGTCAGCAGGGCTCGGATCTGTCTCCCAAGCATGTCCCAGATATGCTCAATTGGATTAAGGTCTGGACTGCGTGCGGGCCAAATCATACATTCGATATCCACTTCATCATTCATAAGCATAAGTCGTCGCCAATAAATGAAGCAAACGGGATCACAAGTGGTTCCATAATCTCGACTGGTCGGTAAACACGATTCGGGACCATTTCTCATTCCCCCAGTTTCGATGCTCCATTGCAAAATTAAGGCTATGTACACGATGTTGCCTGGTTAATTCTGGGCCATTTGCGGGTTTTCTTGAGTTTACTTTAAATTGGGCAAACCTTCTTCTAACTGTCCTCGCACTTACTGCTATACCTCGCGTCTAATGTAGGTTTCTGGCCTCAACTGCTGTAGAAGTACGGTTTTGCAAGATTCTTAACCGTAAAAAGCGATCATCCTGCTAAGTTGTAGACCTCTTTCTACCCGATCCCGCTCTTCTAGTGTATTCACCTGTCTCACGGAATCCTTTAACAGCCCTTTTCACACTGCATCTTTTAACTCTCAGCGCCCTAGCCACGTAATATTGCTATCGTCCATCTTGAACTAACGCAATGGCTCTGGCTAAGTTGGACTCAAAACCATAATTATTCAATAAAACATGACTATTAGCTTTTATAAAATTGTTCAACACCAAATCTTTACAATATTGTTGCAAAAATATGCAAAAGATATGCGTGCAAAACTAAATTGCGTACAAAACCGACTAATCAACAAAAATTGTCAATTGTTTTGACAGAACGATAATTTATTTCTGTTTACATGATAATCAACTTGATTTGACCATATGTTTTTATTAATTTTTCAAAAAAGGAAAAAATACCGTTATAAAAATATGGATCAAATTTTTTGTCCGCGAGTGTACAACATACCTACAGTCGGATAGAAGAAAAAACTATGAACATGTGAAAAGCTAGGGTTAAACTACTGAACAGATCAATTCTGAAGTGTACCAACCTAACCAACCGAAATATATGTTTTGCGCAAATAGCCTTTGTTGCTGTGCGCCAAAAATTTTAACTAACGAAATATATGTTGCTGATAATTTCAATAAAATGTGTTAAATTACCCGCGCTCACAAATTTATAATTCTGGAACTGTAGAACTGATTTTGATAAACACAGCCTAAAATCTGGCCAGATGATGTTGCTACAGATAGGAAAAAAACCGCGCATGAAAAGCGGACCAGCAGGTCTCGAGTAGTGCTTTAAATATAAACAGAAAGTGTGGATTTTGTATAACCGCGAGCATAGATATCGTTGTATCTTTGGAGCAAATGAAGAGATTTTCAGAATTATTGCAATTCTGATTACATCGTTTTTTTTTCCTTTAATACACAAAAAAAAATAATCTTTAATTTTATGCGTCAGAAATTTCATACAAATGCAAATAGAAATTTATCATAAACAATTTTAATTACCTAATATATAAATGACTTCTTTAAGTTACGTGCTGTTTTTAACACGTAACGCAACGATATAATGTCCTTTTTCTTTGAGTAACCACACGTGATATTTCTTACGTGCATTTAATTGAGGGTAATAAGTTACCTCATTTGTTTTGAAAATGGGAGTTTTTTCGACTTCTTTTAAAATTTATTGTGTACAGCTTGAATGAGCATTCGAGTCGTATAAAGCCTCATAAATTTTACTTTTTCTGCTCCATATAAAATTCGAGCTTTTGTACAGATATACATTTATATAAATTAACTTAAAACGCTTCTTGCGGAACTACTTAATTCTATAAAAGTTTTTTGTCTGTTATTTATTTCCGAGTTTATAAAATTAGCTAATTTAAATTTATTGTTAGATTTTACAGTTTAGTTTACATAAATCGAAATATACAGTTGTCCTACAGTTTCCCGTTTTATTTTGAATATTTACAAAACTAGATAAAACTAGAACAGATTACAATTTCTACTAACTTTCTTAATCCTCAAGACTTTCTACCTTGCATTTTCTTTCGCTATTCTCCATATTTCGTGGTCAATCTTTTGTGCATTTTGTAATGAATCTCTTATCACCTTGACGTATAAAAATACAGAGGTCAACCGATTATGCATTAAATATCATTAGTTAGGCAGGAAATATTTTAATGTTTCAAAATTATAAGAATTGTGTACTGCTCAATGTTTCTTTGTTTTATTCAAAATTTAACTGGTAATAAAAACAAGTAATATATTTAAAATATTAACACTGTTATTTCCGGGAATATTGTTATATTGGGTTGTTAGATAAGTCTGTTCATTTTTTTTTTTTTTTTCGCCTTTATATTCAATAAAATATACATTATCAAATGTTCTGTCCATTATTTTCTATCACTTTGGACAAACTAATGCTAACTCATGCTAACTCTCCAGAAGGTTCCGTCTTTGCTCTCGAAAATTGTGTACAGGTGAATTTTGATATCGTCCACAGATGCGAAATTTTTTCCGTTAAGGGAATTTTGTAGAAAGCAAAACAAATAGTGGTCGGATGGTGCGAAGTCTGGACCATATGCTCCGACTACCATCTCTGAACACTCTGTAGAATTTAAAATATAACTTCCCTATGTATTATTTGTTCTAACTTTGCGTACGAGGTATGTATACAAGTAATAAGACTGTTCGTATAACAATTTATATTGGCAACTAAACGGCATTGTTTCCCTCAAAGTGGTTCCCTTCGGAAGCTATACGCCAGCGAAGGTCCAGTTTCTTCTACTCCTGGAAGCAGTGTTTGGACTGGAACTGGAACCACCCTTAGATAATCGGTTACAAGTTTCTGCAAGTTATCCTCAGTGCCAAGATGATGGACCTCAAGGGTTTTTCATGCCTGGAAATAAGAAAAGGTCACACGGACTCGAAGAACTCACGGACGCTGCATTGTTGGCAATTTCACGCCGGGAACGCAAGACTTTTTCCTGAATATTTCGATGAATATTTGGTAGTAATTCTGGGGGTCTATTCTGTAACTTTAGACCAGTGTTTCTTAACCGTATTGAAAGAATCGCCCCCTTTACCACAGTAAAATTATCCACCGCCCCCTCCACACAAAAAACTAAATTTACACTTTTCTCTATGTGGGTATGTATTTTATGCAATGAATTTCCTACTACAAATAAAAAATGATGAGAAATAGAAATAAAACACGTTATTATTTTTATACACATTATGTATTTATTGCCTTTTATGTCATATTAATATCACATACAACATTATAATAATATTTAAATAGAATAAGTAAATAATTCAATATAAAATTTTTATTAAAAAAATTTAAAAAAAAAAGTTAATGAGATCCTTGAGCCTCATGTGATTGCACCAAGTTCGTAATATAATGTTCAAGTTTAGTCAAACATAATATCAAATCTCCTCTTTGGCTTATTTGTAATCGATTTCATGATTTTTTCAATATATGCATTACTGGGCTAAAACTCTTTTCTACTAAATAGGAAGATGAAAATGCTATGATGGGTAATTTTACTTCTTTCCACAGAAGAGCGTATTGAGGACGAAAACGAACCCAAAAAGCATTATAATCACATTGATTGAATTTTATTTTGGCTACACAATCATTTTGTAGGTCAATAAACTACTCTTTTAAATTTTGACTGACTTTCTACGTCTGATAAAAATGGATTAATTAACCAAGCTGGTATCACAAGTTTCTGCAAGTCTTTGAATCGTAATATCATATCTTCGATAAGGGCGTCCATGTGGCTACAGTATGTTTCCAAATCAGAATTCTTGAGCGTATCTTCTTTTAATTGTTGTAAAGAAGGAAACTGATGGTATTCTCGCCGACAAAGATTATTTTTTATATAATTTGAGTTTATTGATAAAGCTCAATACAACTCCTTTGGCTTTAATAAGGCTGATATTGTTTCCTTGAAGATTCAGGAGATTTTCATTCATCTTTTCGAATATATCGGGCACTAATTGTCAAAAGCCAAACAGTCAGACGCAACGTGGTAACCCGATCGCGATATGTTATTCGCGATCGTCTACACAATTATTTACAATGGTTATGTGTGCAGTGTACGCAACAATTGAGCAAATGAACATACCTTATTTTTCTATATTGATACAATGCCCACTTGAACTTTTGCAGCGCCCCCTAAATGCTAAAAATTTAAAAACGCCCCGCCAGACCTCCAAAACGCCCACAATGGGGCGCTGGCGCCCCGGTTAAGAATCACTGCTTTAGACAGTTACTTTCACACTTTCAACGTCACTATTGTCCATACTGTACTGTAGGAATTTTCGACAAGTTACTGTCAAAAAGATTGTCGACAAGCTTACAGAATAGACCCCCTGATAAACTATCTGTATAATCAATTTTGCGTTTTCCCATATTTTGCGACGCACCAAGTTTCAACGCTATAGAGTTGAAACTTGCACTGAACATAAGAGATGGATGCATGTCTGGACTGGTGTTTTTCCTTCCATACAGTGTTGCTTATTCCGAAGAATGAAATCACTCTTATTACTTTTTTCACACATGCCTTATAAGACCAGGGGAAGTTATTGTGAGAGTAATTCTATAGCTCTTCAGAATACGTAATAAAGATAAATTTTACCTATATTATATTTTTCGATGTACGTTATTTATTATTCTAAGTATTATAATAACATAATTTAGTAGTAAGGATGCAGCAAGACTTTAATATGAAATATATCAAAATGAAGGAAGTTGGCAACAAGTTTTAGTTGTAATATCTTCGAGCCTTTCTTGAAAAACATTCTTTGTTAAATTCTAAAAATAACTCAAATATTTTTAAACATTATAAAGGAAATTAAATAAAAAGCAATGATAATTTTTTTCCCTGTACATATTTGGTTCGAACTTCAAAAAGCACACGCGAAAATTAAACAAAAAGAAAAAAGTTTCAAATAGGAAAAATTTGAGAAGTTTTTTAAATTTCTTGAGAGTTGATTACATTCTTTCGTTGGAACAAGTTGAAGTATTTTATATCAAGTTTTAGTCAAATATTACAGCAGTTTGGGGTGAACCTCAAGTGAATGTCTCTCAGACTCAACACAAATATTAACTTTTAAATTCATAGACCGTTCTTGGCAATTAATATTGTTATGCAAACTTTCGACTTTATATAGTTTTCAAACTTGTTACATTTTCAAGTAAGATTATTAATATTAAGTTTTATTGTTGAAGATGTCTTTTGTGCGTCTCTTCACTTTCAGCAATAAAAATAGACTAGCGTAAATGCTAGAAAACTCAAATTGAAATAAGAAAAGCGTTTGCCATTAAGACGTAAATAAATGTCTCTTCATGGTGGGTCCCAATTTTTTGAATAGTGTCAACATCTTAAAATGACTGCCTTCTAGATCTCGATGGATTATAGTTATTATTTTAATTATTTTCATAACAGATGCATATGTAAAAGGTCAGTGGCGCACCCAAGGGGGGGGGGGGGCTGCCGGGCTGCAGCCTCCCACCAAAAATCTCTATAATTAAATATAAAGCAACAACAAGGATATTTCATTAAAAAAAATAATAATATAGTTAAGCACCTAATATTTATTAATAGTTTTGTTTAATAAAATTTGAAAATGTGTTATTACTTAAACCAAATTATTTAATGATTATTGAGATTTGTTTATTTAATTTAACTCCGGAATTGAGTATCGCTATTTCGTTTAATTTCTTTTCAAAGAGGAATCCCCGAAAAATATGTCTAGTCGACTATCATAAAAACATACTAAGTGGTCTAAAGCTCTGTTTACTACATACGCAAATTTACTTTTCTATCGATTCATTGTCACAATAGTTACAATTGTTCTATTTGTTCGTTATATCGAGTGATGGCGAAAACTTGTCTCTGATTTTAGTCAGTTGATGTTTCTTTTGTGGGTCACATATTTCTGTGCTTTTTTCAGTTTTGTGAACTGTGAAATATTTAAAAGAGTAAATTTAAATTTAAATTTTATTATTAATAATTGCAGTGTTAAAAATGTAATTAACAACATAAAACTGAAATAAATTTAGTAGGTATTTGTTAGAAGTAAATTGATTAATTTAGTTTTAGTGCTAGTTGGATATAAAATTACTTTGCGGAAATTTTGGAAACAGGGCAGAAAAAAAAACAGATAAATACTTTATAATAAAAAAAAAAAAAAACAAAACAAACCGAAGACGAACATAATGATCATCCTCATTGTTCTAAAGAAACATGTCAAGTTAGTGCAGACACCAAAACACAAAATGTTAACTTAACGACCAGCATTAAATACTACTTAAATAATAAGTTAACATGTGTTTGAACAAGACATCTTTAGTGCAATGTACGAAATTTTTAAAAGAGTAATAACAAATAAAGGTATTATAACTATAAATATATTTTCTACAATACATATATACGTTTGTGTGTACACACACTCTCACGCACGGATATATACACTCACGAAAACGCACGCGCGGACATCCACACACACGTACCCACTATATATGTCAATGTAGGTAAATTGTAGCCCCCCCCAGAAAGAAATCCTGAGTGCGCTACTGTAGAAGATAGGTATTAAAAATTATAATGCATATAGGATGTATCAGACTACTCGTCAACCCCTCTTTTCTCGAAAACACGATGTGTGAGCAAGTTGGGAAAAACCAAAGTCTACCCAAAGAACCAAATGGCAGTACTGAAATTTTTCGGAATTACCCGGAAGTAAAAAATATCAAGGACAACTGTGATTTTTTAAGTTTAATTTGGTATATCTAGTTGGGTATCTTTGGATAAAGCCTTTGAAAAGTAACAACTATTACTTAAACATCCTTTTAATATATTTTACGGTTCGAAGAAATTTATAAAATTATAATATCGAGAACGCCTTGAAAATAAAGTACTTTTATTTACAAGTGTTCAAAGTACCTTTCATTTCGATTTAAACACAAAAAGGGATGGGCGGGTTATTATACACCCTATATATTAAGTTGTAAAGATATGAATTTCGATATCTATTTTTGCATGATTGAATATCAAAAATCATCTGATGTATAAAACAAATAAAATATCATCATCAGAATAATGATGCCGTTGAGACCCAATGTGGCGTACGACAAGGATGTGTTCTTTCTTCGTTATTTTTCAAATTCTACTCAATAGAAATATACTCAAGAGGCATATGCAGAAGCGGCTGATGATATTGTAATGACAATTTACCCAATATTACTATGCACGTTGACGACATTGTGTTATTGCTAAGATAAATACATGGTTAAAAGTAATAAGTAAACAGGCAATAACACTCGGGCAACTTATACTTAATAATACCTCTATCGAGTGGGTCACTACATATAAAATCTAGGATGTAATATTGAAGACAAATGGGACCACACTCTGGAAATTAAATGAAGAATTGAGACAGCCAGAGCAGCGTTCATCACGACGAAAAAATATTCTGCACTCATGAACTGAATCTACAACTAAACTTCGGAAATTGAGATGCTGCGTCTTCTTTATGGCATAGAAATATGGGCGCTGACTGATGTTGTATCTAAACAATTTCAAACTTTCGAATTCTGGACTTATTGGCATATTATAGAAGAGTATCTTAAGACATAACGGACATCATAAAAGACATAACACAAGAGCCAAAAATACTGTTTACGGTCAAGACGAGAAAACTCGAATACTTCGGACATAATGAGAAACAGCGACAGGTATAAGTAAACTTGTTGCTGTTTCTCATTATTGAATATTGCTGCAAGGTTAATTATGGCCGAAGTAGATCTGGTTGATCCTGGTTGCATAATCTATGCAGGTTTTCAAACTGCCACTATAGATCTTTTTCGAGCAGCTGCAGACAAAGTTAAAATTTCCAAAATGAAAGCAATCTTAATCAGATAGGCATGTTAAAAAGAAAATATCAAGTTACATTTGTTCGTTAATCCATTAATTATTTAACTTAAGCTGGGCTTTCAACTATAGTATAATCAACAACTATACTTGTCCGAATTATTTCATTGTACGTTTTTTACTTTCCTCAATATACGTGTGCTACTATTATCTATCTTTTATTTCATTTCATTTAACTATCGCTTTTGATACTGAAGTTATGTATTTGCAATTCTGAAAAAATTGATGTGAAGTGTGAATATTCACACATTTCAGGGTTTCGCAGGTATATAATAAGTGAAGGCGGTATGCTGAGTGTGTAGGACAAATTTTACTTTGTAGTAATCACGGCAAAATGAACGATATTTTTAAAATAATTTATCGTCTGTTAATCATATAATAAGATAATTATTAAATTTACGCTCTTAAAAATTAAATACAACATTTGTCAAAATATAACTAGAATTTTGACAAAATAATTTCAACATAATAAAAATGCAAAAAAAAAAACAGAAAAAATAAAATTCACTACCAGTACTCGAACTTGGAACCCTTCGTTTACCAGCGAGCTTTAGCTTACGACACCAGTGCTCTAACCAATAACGCTATCGTACACCTTGCATGTGAGTGTCTTACATTGGTATAACTTTTGTACTTTGTGAACCAAAAACCACAAAAAATGCGTTATTTTCCGAAAACATAATCTGATCAAAAATTTCTGTTGTACTATTTCGGTTCACACCAATATACATTACTCAGAATTTTTTTAGATTTTTAGTTTAAACCATCTGGGCTACAGGGTGTGGGACAAATTTTTTTTTGCACAATTTTGGCAAAAATCGCATCAAAATAATTTATTTTTCAAAAATAAAAATTTGATCGTTAATCCACGTACTAAGGGCTTTCATTTGATACCCGACTCATAATTTAAAAAAAATATTTTTGTTTTCGATGAGCACATATTTGTTTATATTTTTAGGGGGTATGTTTTTTAGATGTTTTAGTATTTTTCCTATGTGCGGGTCAAAGAGTTGTATAAGCATGCCAAATTTCAACTCTCTAGGTTTAGCCGTTTGGCTACAATTTTTACCGAACAGACAGACAGACAGACAGACAGACGACAAAATGACGGTATAAGGGTTTTTTGGTCATACCTACAAAACCCTAAAAAAGAAAACGAACGCGCCCGACTTACTTTACGGTGACTTAACCTATAACAACTTCAGAAAAGATACACATACGTTTAAATACAACATGTTTAAGGCAGAATCATTTCTATTTTGCAATAAACTACATATTTAACATCACTGTCTCTTTAACAACACCGTATTATTGTTAATTCGGAGAATGAATCGTGGATCAAGAAGATTTTAATTTTATAATAAATGGAGCTATACAAACGATTTTGGCAACAAGTACTAAAAGTGATGTTTAGTCGCAACTACTACTTCGTTAGTTTCTGTCCTTAACTGTCACTTGTTATAATTTATAGGTTAGGTTTGTAAGTGCGGTGATGCAAGTTCAACTGAATTACTATTAGATTGCCTCTGATAAACTGATGCATTTCACTAAACATGAAAATATATTTCAATTATGAAGTAAAACGAATGCGACAGTTAAATGAAGTGATATAATTTTTCTGAAACAGTATTAAAACAAAAACACCTAATGTTAACAATTCATTATAATTTGGGCGACAGCCCAAGGTGAGCCTAGGTTTCATGACTATGTTTTCAATCTATGTACATTCAGGAAAAATATTGTCAGTATTACGTCCATTTTTTAGCGTACATAGAAAGGCACCTCCAGTTTATAGCTGGTTGTGAACGGCTAAGCAGAGCCTGTAATTTGTATAAACATTTTTTTTTTTTACACAAATTATCTGAATAAGCATGAATTGAACTCACATCCGTGCCCTTGCTCAGCGATGAACTAGCAGGTACAGACGGTTTAACGTTTTCAGCTACAAAACTATAGCTGCAAACGTTAAACCCTGCGAAAATGTTAATTAAATTAAGAATTTGAAAAACGCATGGTGTAAGTTCCACCTAATATATTACATATATTTTTCGACTGTTAAGCCATTCTCGAACGTATGTAGAAAGATGTTCTTGTAAACTCTATAGAGCCTCTTCCACTTTTCCTAGATCCACTTTTAGGCAGGAATCGGGAACTTAACCCGCCAAATAAGCAGGATGTAACAATATATCATAATTGTTCATCTGAAATAAATTATACGAATTTTTACTATTCTTGTATCCAATATATGAAATGTAAAAAATCAAATATAAAATTTGATGTATGACAATTTTCCCTGTAAAATATTCAGATAAGTACTGTAAAAATCGCAATATAACTTCAACATAGCATGTTCGTTTTTGCTTTACCACAAAAAAATACAATATGTAGGTATTCAATAAAATTTGACGAAAAAAGTAATAAAAAGTTCAATAAAACTTGTAAATTCGAGTTACTGGATGGTCGTTTTTCAGAAGGTTATTGGATTTGTTATTTAATTTTTTAATATTCCTATATTAGTAATAATTTTCTTCGATTCAAACACGCAAACTGTAAACGCTTTTTATAAATCTTTTATTACCGGCCTTCCGGTAATTCTGTTTTATTATTGATCTAAATGTCCTCGATATTGCAGGTATTTATTGGATTTTTAAGTTCATTTTTCACACTTCTCATTTCCGGTTCCATTTAAACGTATATATTCATAAATAATACTTGTAGCATTATGATTGTATGTTTTATAATTTCCGAACCTGTTATTTACATATTTTTTAAAGCCCAGAGGTCATATCGTTTTGACAAAAAAAAAAAAGAGGAAATTGTTAAATCCCAAATGCGTTATCCCAAGTAATTTTGTCACTTGTAACAACTGGTATAGTCGGATTGCTGATAGGTGACTGTTACATGTATGTATCAAGTAGTGCTTTCATATAATAATCTAGTTACCATTTTTCAGCGATTTTAAAAATGTTTTTTGTTATTTGTGTTAACTGTCAGTGTCTGGTAATAAATATTAGTTAAAATACGGCTTGCGGCCAATTATCAAATTCACAAACTTTAATTTTAAATCTGCTGAAATAAACAACAAATTATAATCCAAAATTTACGTATGATTATAAATTTTTCCTTATTTATAATTATAACCTTAAAATTAATAATTTTGTTAGTACTGCTGTAAATTTATTTTCGCGCTCTAATTAGTAAAGATATCTACGAATCTTGCCATTTCTATCTAATGTTTTGTTTTTTATTCAAATAATTTGGAAGGTTAGTTGTCAACTTGCGTCACTATACGTTACTATGGGTATGCAAATAATTATAATGATATAGACAGAGAAAGCATATAGTATTGAATATCGATACTTGTAGCAACGAACAGTCACTTATCAGCAATCCGACTATAACAAATAAGTACATAGCACCCCATCGAATTCATATTTTAAAAAAAATCTAATAAACAATAGAAGTTGCGGATTTCGGGCATGTATTCGACGATTTAAAGCCGGTAATTTTAATTTCAATGACCGAATACTCTCTAGGAGAACGCGAAGATTAAAGGCAACAATTATGGAATGCAAGTCCATTATAAACGCAAAAGTAACTCGCGGAATAATTGGTAGTTTTATGGAAAATTGTTATCGGGGACGAAAAAATGATTATTTAATCCTAAATATAAGTATTCAGGAAGTTTCCCCAAGCTTAGATTTAATATCAACGGCAATACAGAATATGAATGCCAACAAGTTCGTTCTCTTTATCTTGTGGGACATGAAAAATGTTCTGTTCTACAAGCTCATCCAGCAAGGTAAAACGATTACTGATGAGCTCTTTTACGACAATTTATAGATTATTAACTGGGCAAGGAAGCCGGAAGGCCATTTTGGTGCATGACAATGCTAGGTCGCATTTTCTCTCACTAATTAGCAAATTATTTGTAATTTTGGCGAGGAAATTCATCATCACGCGGCACCCGCGGTATTCACCTAACTTGGCGTGGATTATTGTTTATTTATGCATGGATATAGAACTATTTATCTGAAATACTTTCAGGATGCGGTTGAGTCAATAATTTTATGGCTTTATTGAGTTGTTTTAATGAGACAGACATATTAACACATTGGCTATCTCAGTCTATCAGAGACACCGTAGACATTGTATGCCTTTACATTACCTAACAAAATGCCATCATTAACAAATCTTGCTCAAAATTACAAAGATGGACAGTATATATGATCAATTTAGGTAATTAGTTTAGGTTTAATAAGTTAAAATCTAGAACAGCAAAATTATAAAAACGATAATTGATAGAAAACATTTTACGAAGTCATGTAGTTGGTTTAAAGACAAACAGATGTCGGACTATTCGTAACCCACTAATTTCTAACTGCTCTAAACGGTACGTAGAACGTTAAAACAATGTATAAAAACATAACGCATAACGTCACAACGAACAGTCTACAACGTGTTAATTTAAAGAGCTCGGAATGCGGCGTTGGGATATTACCCGAGGTTATAAAATTAGTTACACTGTGACACGTCAAGTGTAGAATCTATTCGAGAATGCGCCAATTACTAGAATTTGAATGATTTTTGATGAAATAGAATAATAAATGAAAATCTAAATATGGATAAAAGTGAAAATATAGTTTTACGTATTTTAGGTAATATAAATAAAAATAGAAAAATTGAACTTGTATACAAACAATTTTAACTTATTTAATCCTAACCTAATCCATATAATATATATATGTTTGTTTTACTGTGTCAAACTTAAATTTTTATAAAGTGTGGTGTATAATTATAAAGTTCAGTGCCACTGTCGGTTTGAATTTTAACATTACAACAGAGTTCGGCCACAAAATTGTATAGTTAGTTGATATTTTTGGTGTAATGCATCAAAGGCAATTTTTGCCTACACAGTCCAATAAATATCACATGCTTGATCTGAACAATTTTTAATATAAAAATAAAACTGTATAACTGTATAAGTTTTTGTATTTTTAAATTTAAACTTTGATTGCCCTTCTAGTTGCTTAGTCCTAAAGCCGACACTGGTTTTAGTTATATTTTATATGTTATGAAATTAAATGACACAACAACCAAGATCACATTTTTTCTCTTAGGTTGATTCAAGAAAAACAAAAAACATAATAGAACAGCATACTTAAATATCATGAATATGATATAGGAGGTATTAATAAAACACGGAGTAGTAGATAATTTAATACAGGCGATCTGTAGCCTGTATATACGCAATCCCTAGAAATTAGATTAGGCAAGGTAATATGCAATCTGAATGTAATGTAATTTCTAAGAAGAGTTAAGTGAGTCGCAACAATAGCCAGAATAAGAAGTGAAACAATACGAAAACTGTTACATATGGAAACAGTAAAAAAAGTAGTAGAAAGAGAAATTAAGATGGCTATGAACACATCACAAGAATGCAGGAAGAAAAACTGGCAAAAAATTACTAGTCTAATTAGAACTTCAGGAAGTAGACCAAGAGGAAGATCTTATTAAACATGGAATAAACAGTGTCATCACAGAATACGTAATCAAACAGGATACTTTTAAACATGTTTAAATTTTTTGAAACTAAAGCAAGAATCGCTGTTGGTGTTTCCACCCGCCGAGCGCTCATCCATATTGTTCTTCTTCTTTTCCTGGTTATGTTGGGCTCGGAGAGGTCACCATTCCGCCAGTGCACAGCTTATTATATGCTTATATATTTAATAGTTTTAATTGAGAAAACTAATAATTATCTTGCAAACTGCTGAGGAGGGGTTGGTCAGAAATGATTTGATAGAACTTGAAGGGAAAATTTTGATATAAATGAGCAGGTATAGTAAAGAAAATTTGTTGTAGTGGTTAAGGCATTAGATCTACGGTACCAGGTACACCGCAGTCGCACATATCTGTATTTAGTACATGTATTCTGTGGAAGTGAACTAAGGAATGGCAGTGATTAAATCACATCCGGCTAGAAAATATTGATAATATTTTTAGCTTTTAGTAAACAAATTTGCATTTCCACGATCCTTAGCCTTAACAGGCAATGGATTATTGCAGTTCCTAATTTCCTTTTAAGTTAAGCCGACAGAGTCTGGAATCAATGCTTGTGTATTTCTTAAACTGGGTTAGAACTGTATTTTAAGAAGGCAGTCACTATCAATACACTACAATATATATTTTAATTTATTTTTTTCTTGTCTAATAAACTTTTCACAAACCACGAGTGCCTTCTTAATTTTTGTTTAGTATAAAATAATTGAATGTCAACACATATAGTTAATTTAGTAAATAAAATATTTCGCAAAATCAAAAGATTAAAAATAAATGAATAAATCCGTTTAATCACGAAATTCTGACTGGTAAAAACAATCTGAATTGATATGTAGCTGGTTTAAGTCCCCGTTGGTGATATTATTTAGGCGAGGATAATATGTTTACATTACTCCCATTTTAACAAACATTCACTCATCATCCAGGTGTAGGAGCTCGCCCCCTGGCCTCAGTGATTAGCTTTGTTGCAGAAATAGGCCGATGTAAAATAAATAAATAAATAAGTTACTAATCCTAATGTGTACAGCAAAAAAAAAATATATTTTTTCTAAAATTGATCAAATGGTGGCATAATGTCAAAAGTTTAAATATGAAGTTTCAAAAAAATTGGAATACCGAAGTTTAACCGAAGAATCGAATGGTAGTATTAATATTTTCCGGAACAAATCGGCAGTACAGGATATCAAGGGCAACTTTGATTTTGTATATGGAAACGTATGATGGGCATCTTTGGATTCAGCGTTTAAAAAGAAACAACATTTGCTTAAACATTTTTTAAATATTTTTTACGCTTTACGTAAAATTGTATCCTCTATAATGGATTGAAATTAAAGTTTTTTTTTTTATATATATAAGTGTTCAAAATGTCTTGTATTTTGATTTAAACACTATCGCATCCTTATCTTGAGCTATCTGTAGCTCGAGGCATAATAAAGTAATAGAATTCAAGTAGGTACGACTTGAAAGTAAAATATTTATTATTATTATTATAATTATTTATTATGCTTCCAGTACCAGATAGCTCAAGAGTAAGGATGCGAAAGTGTTTAAATCAAAATGGAAGGCACTTTGAACACTTGCAAATAAAAAAACTTTACTTTCAAGTCATTATAGGGAGTAATTCGAATATTTCGTAAACCTTAAAAAATATTTAAAAAATAAAAGTTGTTTGTTTTCAAAAGCTCTATCCAAAGATTCCCAACATAATATTGGTTCTCATTTAAAAAAACAAAGTTGGACTACTACCATTCGATTCTTGGGTAAACTTGAGTCATCAAAATTGTTTTCAACTTGCTCACTCGTCACGTTTTCCATAAAATTTGTGTTCCCTCTATCTTGATACATCCTGTGTATGTAGCAGTCAGTAAATAGAAAATAATAGGAATTTTCCAGGTTCTTGTAAACAATAACTCCGAGTTACTCCGAACAGTTCGTTAGTGTTCCAAGTTAAAGTACTCCATGCTCCCAAACTACGTTAGAACTACCTTCCCTCTTCCCCTGAAGGACTTGCCGAAATTTCAGAATATCGAGTTCGATTGGAGTGGAGGTAGACGGTTTAATTCAAATCTCATTCAAATCCCGCCTTTCGGGACTAAACGGTGTTCCAAGTGTAATAATTTCATAACGAAGTAGAACAGTTCAGAGTAATTCGGAGTGTTACACACCTAACTGGAAAGCACCTACTGTTCACAATAAAACAAAATGGCGCAAATTTATAAAAGTATTATTTTGAGAAAAATATATTTTCATCAAATGATAGTAGAGGATTGTAGAGGATAGTAGAGAAAGAAACATATTAGAAGAATTGAGAAGGAGAGACAAGGAGGTACAGGAGCAGGAAAGAACAGTAAGAATAGACAATTCAAGGAATGTGAAAAGGTATAGGGAGATAAGGACGGTAGGAATACCTAAATATTTGAAAGAGAGGAGAGGAAAGGCAGGGGGCAGAGTTAGAAGGATTGCCAGATTAAGATGCGGAAATGAAGAACGGAGTAATAGGTATTGAGCAAAACCAGAGGATAGGATATGCAGAATGTGTAGAGAGGAGGAAGAATCCTTGGAACATCTTACAAGAAGATGTGGAAAGATGACAAAATGGGAGGGAGAGATAAAGGAGCTGTTGAGTGAAGAAGGAAAGGGAGAAAGGTGGGTGAGAGTACTCGAGGAAAGAAGGAAGAAATGCGGAGAGGTAAGACAGAACTGAGAACAGGAAGGAAGAAAGAGGCAAAGGAGGAGGAAAGAAAAGAGGGAAGAGAAGCGAAGAAAGAGGGGACGAAGAAATGGAGTCAAAAAGGAAGGAGACCGGAGACGGAAGCCGAAAAGAGAATACGAAGAAAGAGAGGAACACCGGAGGCAGAAATTAGAAGAAGAAGAAGAAGAAGAAGAAAGAAAATCATAAAATGAATTATTTTATTATTATTATGATTATTTTTTTTTAGTAGAGGATTCTGACTATTTGGAAACAAAGCGAACACGTTTGCACAACTAAAATGTTGATAATTATTAAATTAAATATTATTTGTCCCTCAGTAGATATCATAATCATGATTTACAAACACGTTGTTGATGAATTCAGCTTTACAATTACTGTATATACTGTAACATACCCATTCCGTCTATTTTTATAACGTAACATGATACATAGTATCAAATGTTCCGACCTAAACATAAAAAGTGTTGCAAGTAAATGAAGTAATTTTATACAGTATTCACATAGCAATTACTCAATGTAAATCATATGGGCTAGCTGACAGATACATTAACGCCTCTGTAACGAGAGGAAACGCGGCTCGACGACAGACGCAGCGGCTCATAGGAATCATTTTATTAAATGCTAATATATGCCCAACGCTGATTGCCTCCGCTGCATTCGTCTCCTACCCTCTGTCGCGATCCCCGCGCCAATGCCCTGTCTTTCTGTACCTCTGATTTTAAATATATTCCTGATTTATCATACAATCAGCATTTGTAATTCTGTATTGTCTACAGGATTAGAAAAATGGGATGTAAAGAGGTATTCTTTTTTAAAAAGTGAAATAGTTGGCACTGATTAAATTTGCACATAAGATACTGTTCAACAGAAAATTATTGTAGACTTTTATCTTTTTCGGTATGCTCTGTTTATTATGTGTAGTCGGACCTAAACGGGATTTTTATTTTCTCAAGTTGTAACGAGCTCCGTGATTATTTCATGTGTCGCGTTGGCAGCCAAAATCTAAATATCGAAAGTGACATATTATGAGAAATAAAAGTTATAAAATAAAATAACATAACATTATGGTATACGTGGAAAACTGCTACATTGGATCTAAGCCTTCTTAACCGACCTATTTTTTCAAGTTAAAATGGGCAACATGTTATGGGAACAACGGCCTGTAATTAGTGGTGTTCCACAAGGATCTGTACTTGGCCCCTTTCTTTTCTTAATCTATATAGCTGACTTAAAAGCGTGTATCTCTTCTCCCTGCAGCATGTATGCAGATGACACCAAAATTTACAATTTTTCAAATAAATTCAAGACTGTACAGGATGACAATAATTTTTTTATGGTCTAACGATTGGCTTTTATCTTTTAATCTACAGTAAACGACCGTCTTACATTGCGGTCGCAATAATACTAAATATTGCTACAAACTAAATACTGTTCCAATTAATCAAGTCACTGAACAAATTGACCTTGGAATAACTGTCACTTCAGACATGCAATGGTCCTCGCAAGTTTTAAAATCAGTGAAAAGGGCTAACTATGTCTTATACTTGATATCAAGATCCTTTTACACTCGTCACCGGAACTAGTGCGAAAACTGTATATTACATGCATAAGACCGCATTTGGAGTTTGCTGTGTCAGTTTGGTCTCCGTCTTTAAGAAGGGATATATTCTTAATGGAAAAGGTTCAACGGCGTGCTACAAAATTGTGCCCAGTGATTAGACATTTGTGCTACGATAACAGATTGGCAATTTTGAGATTAACATCTTCAGAACATCGCAGGCTGAGAGGTGACATCATTACATTTTTTAAAATAGTGCGTGGAGATTTTTAGTGCGATTTATCTCATCTTTTAATCCTCAATAGTGATAGCCGTCTGCGTGGAAATGTTTTTAAAATAAGCGGGAAACTTTTAAAAAAATGTGCGTTATAATTTTTTAATTAACATCATTTTTAAAATTTAGAACAATCTACTTGAATATGTCTTCGAATAGTTTGAACAATTTGGATTTATATTTAGCCATTGGACAATAAATTTGTTATTTTTTTTGTCTAAGTTTACTATTAAGGATTAGTTTAACTTTGTTTTTTTTTTTTATATGTGTTTTGTTTTTGCACATACTCATAATTGTACAGTATATAGAGCTATACAAGTCTTATGACTTCTGATTTTAGTTGTAATAATAATAATAATAATAATAATAATAATAATAATAATAATTAAAAAAAATAATAATAATAATAATAGAAGAAAATGACGCGTTCACGTCAGGAAGCTTCTCATATTCAGTGTGGTATTGATGCTTTACGAAGTATTAAGCCGATAAGTGCGAATACTAAGCGCATATTATATCAATTGCGCATAAAGCATCACACACTGAATTTGTCCACTCTCTCTCTGCTAAATCAGAAAGTTCACAACACCTGACAGATCCTCAGGCATGCCCCCCTGTTACCACGGAAGAAGTTACACGTGCTATTTCGAAAGCGCGCAATTTCGCTGCACCAGGAGTTGATGGTATTATTGCTTTCTGGTGGAAGTCATTCACAAGCGTGCACGACCATCTTGCTAGAAATTTTACTTCTTTTATCCGTGGAGAAATACCAATACCATCTTGGTTACCAGAGGGGCGTACAGTATTAATCCCCAAAAAAGGTGATTTAACCAACCCGAAGAACTACAGACCTATTACTTGTCTCAATACGCTGTATAAGATCTTCACCAGCGTATTAAACGAGCGGGTACTGAGCTCCATTGCCTCTGTTTGGTCAGACATCTACGAACAGAGGGGATCGAAGAGGGGCCAAGCAGGTTGCAAAGAAAACCTTATTATCGACCGATCAGTCTGTCATGACGCGTCGTATTTCAAACGCAACCTGTCAATGGCTTGGGTGGACTACACAAAAGCTTATGACACTACGTCAGACGCTCTTATTTTAACATTATTGCGCATGTTACGAGTCCACCCGGAGATAGAGAGATGCATTGGGCAACTTATGTCCCTCTGGAAGACACAATTTGTTGTCCCAAGCGGATCAACTGCAGTGTCGACAGAGTGGATATATTTCAAGCGTGGGGTTTTCCAGGGAGATTCCCTAAGCCCGCTACTATTTTGCATCTCACTTCTTCCTCTATCGATCGAGCTTAGGCGCGGCAGTGGCTACATGGCGGGTCCCCCGTCGAAGCGTAAGCATAAAATTACCCATCTCTTTTACATGGATGATTTGAAGCTCTACGCCTCGAACGAGAGGAATCTGCAGACCGCCTTAAATACTGTTGCTGAGTACACTGCCGCGATAGGTATGCAATTCGGGTTGGAAAAATGCGCTGTTTTTCATATCTACAGAGGAAAAGGTTTAGACAACGGTGAAGACGTTCAATTGGTTGATGGGAGCATTATAAAACATCTTAATGCCGAAGGGTCTTACACATTTTTAGGCATCAGTGAGAGAGGTGTCCAAGATGTCACTCTTATTAAGCAGGCCCTTCGCAGCAAGTATATGGCACGACTTAGGCAGATATGGAGATCATGTCTGTCTGGCAAGAACAAGATCGCTGCCACAAACATGCTTGCTGTCCCATTAATTTCATACACTTTTGGTGTAATGAAATGGAATGTTGATGATCTTAAGGATCTCGACAGAAGAACCAGAAAGATCATGAACATCAACCGAAGTCTTCACCCGAAATCTTCTGTGCAGCGCATTTACCTCCCTCGTCAAAATGGGGGTCGGGGATTACCAAATCTGGAGTGCTTGCACGATCGACTCGTCCTGGTTACAGCTAACAGTATCCTCAGAAGTCAGGACCCACTATTAAAATTCGTTAGTGAGCACGAATTTAGTGGCAAAGGGGCGTTTCTTTACCAGGCAGCGCGAAGAGCAGCAACGAGATTTAACCTGGCAGACTTGAGTCCCGTCAGGGAAAACGCTGGAGTACAACTCTCTCGGGAGGAGTACAACAGAGTTACCGGTTCGGTGAAACGAGGCGAGACAGACATGTTGACAAAAGAACACATGAGTAAAAGTATGCACTCTGTGTTCTTCAAACATATTAAAAGTCTAGAGTTGTCCACCGAACTCACGTTCTCGTTTCTTAAGTCTGCTGGTTTGAGATCGGAAACAGAAGGTTTTGTGTTTGCGTGTCAGGATGGTGTTATAAATACTTTGGCATACAGGGCCCGCATATTCCAAATAGCGGAGTCCACACTCTGTAGGTTGTGCCACCACCATTCTGAAACGATAATGCACATTCTGTCTGCTTGTCCATCTCTTGCAGCGTCGAGCTACGTGTCTCGACATAATGCTGCTCTCCGCGTGCTCTACTATCATCTTAGATATGCCTATGGTATTGACCAAATACCGGTTATACCGTACGTCCCTTCTGACATAGAATCGGTGGTGGAAAATTCCAAGTGCCGAATTTATTGGAATTACTCCTTCCCCACCTCGAGGTTACTGACAGCCACTAAGCCGGACATAACCCTCCTGGATATCGAGACCAAACAGATGTTTGTGATCGAATTCTCAAGTCCAGCTGAGAAGAATATCTCTCTCAAGGAGGAGGAAAAGAGGTCCAAGTATATGGACCTCTTGTCCGAGCTAAGAAAGCTGTATCCCGGGTATAAAGTTAAGCTTGTAGTCCTGATAGTTGGTGTTTTGGGTGGCATGAAAGCCTCCTATCGAAGGGAAATCGAGTCCATCCCCGCCTGTAGATCTTCTGCCAACTCTTTGACCTGCAGGATGCAGAAAGCAGTGCTGCAGGGGTCGCTCCGCATTGTGCGGGCACTGGATCTGGCGTAATTTCCGCGGCTGCATATCGCCAGGGCAGTCGTGTGTATTTAGCTCCACTAGTCTCTAGTATGACGCGGCTCAAAAGGTTGCTGAAGTTTGAGATTAGTGGACGCTTGTCGGGATCTGACACACCCCAATAATAATAATAATATTTTTAAAACTAATGTACCTATTCAAAAATTTGTATTATCAATGACACAAAAACTGAAGATGTAATGAAAATGACATTTTATAATGACAGCTCACTCCAATATTTAATGCAAGTATGATTTACGAGTGAAAGGATCCGGGAGTCGGTTTTCAAATGTACCAACTCGGGAGTCGAAGGTCGAGAGTAGTTTGTTTTTCTGCGAGTCCTCATCCCTGCAAATAACAAAACAAAGCAGAATTGAAATTGTATGTATTTACAGGCTTGAATATATCTTGTTGTTGAGCTTGTGACCGTTGGCCATTGCAAGTCTGCTCTCTCCCTCTCTCTGTCTAACCAAACACAGTTTAGCGCCATAATTTGAAATATACAGCTACGCCGAGTAAAATATACGTATCTCAATACGAGGAGCAAGCCTGTAGCTGCAAACGTTAATTCGTTTGTACCTGCTATTTGCCCGCTAAGCAAGGGCACGGACGTGATTTCAATTCCTGCTTAAGACAAATAATTTGTGTAAAAATATTTATACAAATTACAGGCTCTGCTTAGCCGCTCCCAACTGGCTATAAACTGTAGGTGCCTTTCTGTGTACGCTAAAAAATGGACGTAATACTGACCATATTACTTCTGAATGTACATAGATTGAAAATATGGTCATGAAACCTGCAAACAGAAGGCCTAGGCTCACCGCGGGCTGTCGCGCCAATGATAATGATCGCAATACATAAAAGACTGATACTTAGAATTGAAAAAGCTAATTTTTCTATACAATTTATATAAAAATTTCAGTAAATTACTTGAGTTGCAGGATCTGAAGAAAATGTGAAATCTATGGTGAGAATATTATTCATAAAGCATTAACTAGTATTTATTATTGAAATTATTACAAATTGGAAGACAAATTTCTTTGAACCTTAACAAGGAACAAAAATATTTTTAAGAGAATGCTAAAATATGAAGTTTGTAAGGGAAATTACGAAAAAATGTCTTAATCTAATCTCATCTGTTCACAAAGAAAAAAACTGTTGGAATCGTAACAAAAATTACGCATAATAAACTTTTACCACAACGTTTCAACCATCGTCCTACCAAATCCATAACATTAAGCTTGTTATAAAAATACTTTCAGGTCTAAATAAAAGATTAATATTTTAAGCAGTGTTTTAAAACCCGTCACTCAAATAATCTTCATGTGAACAAAAGAATCACTAAACAGAAACTCAAAAAGTGTACATGTCGAATTTAATATCCATTTGAAAAAATCATTCAGCTATGTGTACCTTGAGGGAAATATATAATTTCATTTACGTCAAAATCCATGGAACAAACATATGGAATAACGTATATATGTAAAGTAGGAATGATGAATAAAATAATACTTGTGGCGGTGGTGCTCCGTTGCTTTTGCCCGCTTTCACGTGCCTCAAATCCCGTCATATCACTGTTGCCATGGTGATAATGTCATATTTATATTCGTCATGACGAGGGTAATCTCAAAACTCACACAAGTGGAAGTTTAACACCTTAGCAAAGATCACCGGCTGTTTTGAACAGGATATCAACTGTTGGAATTGTCCAATGTGCAAATTGACAGACACATGTATATGAATTATAAGGGTTGCACAGATATACACTCATAGAAACAGATTAATTTACATTAGACTGTTTTATGAAACATTATAAATCTAAACATAGATTTTGTATAATTAGAAATGCTCAGAGAAGTAGATTCATGCTTCTTTCCACTACAATGCAATCTTATTAAATAGTGCACTGAACACAAAATAATTGCTTATTTCTTCTGAACAACTTTTTTATATATATTTTTTTTTTGCTGTTCGGTCAAGACTTATTGATATAATTTTAGTTAATGTACTATAGTCCCCATAGTCCTCCCAATATCTTATTAAAAACTGCATTGAATATTTCTTCGTAATAAACAAAACTTATATAAATGGTTGTAAATAATAAGTGAGGTATTTAAAGATTATAGTTTTGATCTACCTACATAGCAGTAATTTCTGAAATATTCATTCAAATGAGAAAAATGCACAGAACAAAGAAGATTTCTTTTCTTACTTTAAACAATTTTTGTTATACATGTTTTTTTTTTTTGTTAAGTCAATAAATGATAACTTATTATTGACTGGCTGACTGTACAAGTTTTTTAGTTAACGTATCTCCCAAAACTCGCTTTTGGTATTGAAACTTTAATGTACCATATAATCTGTGTTCATTTAAAAAATAGGACCACAAGGTATGGACGTGCTACTAATTTTTTTTAACTTAGTAATGCAGAAAGAATAAATATCGGATGATTGGGTAACAGCTTAAATAATTCCCATACTTAAGAAAGGAGACAAAAAAGTTTGTAGTAATTACAGGCAAACATTATTAAGCACCGTGATGAAAATTTTTGAACAAATTGTCGACAAGAAAATAAAGCCTATAATTGAACAAACGTTAGACGAGTCGCAAAGCGGTTTCAGAAAAGGAAGAAGTATTCCAGATCGCATCTTCACCATAAAACAAATAGTAGAGAAAACGCATAAACAAAACATAAAAGTATATCTAGGTTTTATCAACCTAGAGAAAGCTTTTGATAGAGTCCCACATAAAATACTGTGGAAAATACTGGAAAATCGAGGAATAAGTAATAAAATAACCAGATTATTAAAAAAGGTATATGAAAATAACCCCAACGCTGTAATTTATAACAACAGACATTCCAGCACTTTTGAAACTGCAGAAAGATTAAAACAGGGAAGAGAGGTAAGTCCTACACTCTACATATCATTTATGGACGAAATTATAAATAAGAGTAAAAAAGAAACGTCAAAATTCAGGAATGGATATATGAATATGGGAATAACAGAAATATCAGAAGGAGTATTTGCAGATGACGTAGTAATAATAGCAAAAGGAAGAAACGAATTACAACAAAACTTAAATATATGGAATAAAACACTTAAAGAGTACGACATGACAATGAACAAAAGTTATGGTTATTAGAGCAGATGAAGTTCTAAATATAAAAATAGATGATATAAACATAGAAGAGGTCAAGAATTTCAGATACTTAGGAGTAGATACACGCGATGATGGAAAACAGGAAATTGAGATAAACACAACAATTGAGAAGACAATGAAACTTTACTATGATTTAAATAGTACTCTTATTACAAAAAAGAAATTACAAAACAGACAAAATTAAACATATTTAAAGCAATATACAGACCGGTACTGACTTTCGGATGTGAAACGTGGACACTTTATAGACTTTATAAAAGAATAAAATATAAGCTGCAGAAATGAAGTATTTAAGGAGAGTAAACAGAGTGACGAAATCGGATAGAATTAGAAGTACGGAGATAAGAAAAGAACTAAACATAGAGCCAATAGATAAATTCATAGAAAATAGACAACTAAGCTGGTGGGGACACATGCAAAGACTGCAAGACACAAGAAAAGTGAAATAAGTGTGGGAGACAAGAACATACGAAAACAACAAAATAGGAAGATCAAGAAATGCATGGGATAAAACATTAAAAGATATACTAGAAGAGAGAGTAAAAACGACTAGGGAAAAAACAATGGCAAGGAATAAAACGGAAAGGGCTATCTTCGTATAAAAATCCGTTACGCCATAAAACAAAGAAAGGAAAAGAAAAGAGAAGGAAATGCAGCCTACACCATATATGGTAGAATGTTTTTAGATACTTTTTTACCATACGTTTTTAGATATATATATATATATATATATATATATATATATATATATATATATATATATATATATATATATATAGTCTGGTTCAAATCCTGGTTTTGCTTTCTCATCACACCAAATGACGTGAAATTATGACCAGGTATTTTTACGTTACTCTCGGACAGAGACAGTCAAAAAATGTTTTTATTGCGGATTTCGTCTTATAATCATCTTAAAGGTGTAGAGTTATTTTTACAGCCTGAAAGTCTGACCATTGAAAGATAGATTCTCTCAATGCAACAGACCAGAAAAATTTACTAGTAATTCCACTGTAGCTAAAGGCAATTACAGGTTACCATCGCCAATGGTGAGCAATCTATGGGTCGCGGTCCCGTAAGGTAGGGGTTTTTAACATATGTCCTTAATCTCTCTAGGGGAGGTGAAACATAGCTCCAGGTGAGGGGGGGAAGACGTTCCAGAAATTTGCAATATAATTGCTTTTTCATATATACACTTATATGATTTTAGGGAAGAATGGGAGGTGGAAATATAGAGTTCGCTCTCAGGGGAGGAGGCAGGTAAAGAGGACTCTTATCTTGAGGAAATAAATATATTGGGGTCGCGATATAAAAAATTCTAAAAATAGATTACAATCAAATGAAAATATTTGACAGTATTGTTACGTAGTAACAATAACATGTAAAACGAATTGGGTTGTGATTTCAAATCTTTATTCAACTACTTAAATATTGGACTTATACACTAATTAAAAGACAATAACACAAACAATTAATACCACTAGTCACTACACTTATACCAAAGTTAATCCACAGTTAACTGCTCTAGGTGTATCACCATGTAGTCCAGACTAGTCCAGGTATTTGATTAACTAAATCACTGAGTCACCGTACTGAATTCCACTAACTCAGTACCTTAACTTGAGTTTAATCACTTGTCTAATTCTACGCTGATGTTGAATGCATGGAGCTGACATATTGACGACCTTAAATGAGCCTCAACCGCTTGAATAAGAAGAATAGGTTTGTTCGTTTGTCTACTTAGATCACATTAGAGCAAGTCTAGCAACATTTTAGGCGTTGGTTTGTGTAAGAATAGTCGATATAATAGTGTTCGTTTGTCCAGAGCAACTTACACTCGATCACATCGAGCAAGCTAAACTTGCTCGGTCTCAAGAGGTGGATCAGGTAGAGTACAGCAGGAAATATAACCTCTAAATAAAAAAGTTTATTGACAAGCGTTATTATAAGCATACAAAATGCTTGTTATTTAAGGTTTTTACGCAATATTTTAAATAATTATTACATTTTAGATGGATTTAGTTAGTGAACAAATAAAAAATAATCAATAAATACAAAAAATATACTGGTCTTCTTTTTAGATAGTATTTCCTACAAAATTGCAGAGGTAATGTTTGGAAAACCACGCATTAATAAAAATAAACGACAATCTTTTTTCTTTGGCAAATACTCGTTCGTTTGTGAAGATCGGGCAGCACAGCTCAAACTTGCTATTGCAGTCACATGATCATGATCTAACTGCTCGACTTAGATCTAATAATCTAGATCACTCGATCGAACAAACCTAATAACTTGACTAACTTGCTGAGCTTCTATCTGAATACTACTGCCCCGCTAGTCGCAGGTCATGCGCCTTATAAACGGACCCTAAGTCGTTCCAAAGATTTCTAGAACCATCGGGCAACTCAATGTTCAACATTCGCTGCCACTTCAAGATTAAGAATTTTTTAGCAGGGCCGTATTCGTTACATTATATATATATGTGTGTGTGTGATTTACATCGGATTGTAGATTGAACCATTCGTCCACAGTAATTTTCTTCAATTCTTCTTTTGATTTACATTTGTAAAGAGACACTTTGTTTATCAGAATCGACCATACATTTTTAAGTTGTGATAAATCTGATGACTGAGGGGCCATGCAAAAAGTGGCACCTTGTTTCTGGAAAACCATTCATTTGTTGCTTTGGCTTTGTGTGGGGGGCATTATTTTGTTGAAAAACATATTCTGGATTGTCTTCATCAAATAATTTTAATATTGATGGCTCCGAAACTTCATTAATCATGGTAATATAACGACCAGAATAATGCGTCCCTCGCACAAAAAGATTTCGCCTAAGCCACTGGTGGACACGCACCCTCAGATTATGATGCTACCATCACCAAATTTGACCGTAGGGATGATGCTGTCAGGATGAAAAGCTTCACTACGTCTACGTCTTACAAAGATGGCTCCAGGATGTCCGAAAACATGATCCACAAAAGAAAAAACAAACCTTAATTTCGTAAATTTATAGTAAATTAAATTTTATATTGTTAGTGCAATAATTGCTTAGAAATTTATTTTTCTGTTACATTCGTAAGTACATTAAACCATTACAATGCTTATTTCTATATTGGACTCATCAGATAAAATGATTTTCGCTCATTCATCAGGTGTCCAATTTAAGTGTATTTGGCCTACTCAAGGCGAAGTTTTTTGTGTCGCTTGGTCAACAGTTGCTTTCGGCGAGCTCTTCTTTCATGCAAATTAGATTCCACTAGACGTCTTCTAATTGTTCTAGAAGAAACTTTAACTTCTCTATGCTCCCACAGATCACCAGCCAGCTCTATTGACGATACTGAGCGTTTACGAAAAGCACTTCTCTTTATAAAACGATCATCTCTGGAAGTGGTTGCAAGTTTCCTTCCAGTTTTTGGTCCGTTTTCATAAGTATCAGTCTCTTGGAGCCTTTTGATAGTAACTTGCACGGCTTTTCTTGTACTCAATTTTTTTTTAAATTTTAACCTGCGACTTTCCTTATGAATGGAGCAATAAAATTTAACTCCTCTCTGCCACAGTGAGTTCACGTTTTTTAGCCATAATATAATTAAAAATATTCACTTGAACTCAATAAAACATGAAAAATGCAGTGTTCACTTCAAACGCATGTGTAATAATGATCCAAGCCCTAGTTGTTTATTTTTATGCTAACAAAGCCTAACAGATCTGAGCCTATATTTATTTATATTTCAAGATTTATCATAACTCTGTTTACATTTTGGGCTATCGGATCAGACATACGTCTTTTAGAATGTGTTAATGATATTTTAACAACATTTTGTAAAATATATACAAGTTACATAAATGTACATAAATTTAGATGTTATATTATAACTGCATGGGTGCTCCATACATTTGTCCAAGGCTGTATATATATTAATATATGTATAATGTGTTAAATTATTAAACGACTATTTTATTTTTTTAATATTAGAATAAATAATTTGAGCCCTGATTATGCGAATATCCATATATCAGAGCAGAATCATAAATATTAAGATGATGTCTATAATATAATAGTTCATACTTATAACTTATTTGGTATACTAGCATCAGCGAATCAATGCAGTTACGTCACAATACGTCACAATACGTAACAAACGACTGCATTGTTTAGAACAATGCAATTGTTTGTTACGTCGTTTAGTACATACTTGCATTTAGATTTTTTACAATACACTATAAACGCTATTTTGTATCTTTTGTACCTGTTAGGTAGTCTATATTGAAATAACAACAACGCACCGTGTTCTATATTTACCTATGATAATTTCTGTACGCAGCTGGCCGTATTATCCGTGATTTTGATTATCCGACAGCTCCGGTCCACATTACCTACGATAATCGGCGTTCTGGCATAACATGCCAGACTTTTCTGTAAAATCTGTCTACTGGAGCTACATAAATTGAAGTCCGTCTCTAATGTATTTCAGTTTATGATGTCTCGGTTAATTATTAGGCGGTATAAATCAAAGCAATATTGTCAATATCAGTCCAAGCTCCTCTTCCATATTAATTTCTTTTTGGCGTCTGTTGTCATATAATGTTTGTCACATGTCCTACTAAAGTCACATCTATCTATTTCATATCTGACATTTGTTTTCCAACAAATAATAACCAATTCTTCGAATTTACATTATTTAACAGCAATTATTAGCGTTATTGTTTCAAAGAATATAAAAATAAAGGACTTATAAAATTGATTCACTAAGGAGTATTTTAAAATAAATAGATAATTTCCATTCATTAATAATAGAAGATTATTGACCTATATTTGTTGAGCTTTAAACAAGCTTGATGTATCAATATATCACAATTGAATGGAATATACGTTATGAAAAAGCAATAAAAATTATATTTAATGAATTGTTATTACTTTTGTTTAAATTGAACACGTGTAAATGCTATTTTTTTTTCAGCGCATTTATTCGCAAAGTTTGGAATTTAGTCTGCTTCTTTGGTTTAAGCGGAACTTGATTTTGAAATAGTAACTTTTAACTTCTGAATGGGCCTTTTAACCATTTTGTTCAACAAAAGCCCCATTCTATTTAATTTTTCTCACTATATGCACAAAAAGTTATGTAACTTTTTTTTATGTGTACGAGGTTTACCTTGTTGGTAGAAAGGAACTATACTGACATATGATGCAGCTGTAATTTGTGAGTTGACTACTGTTGAGTTTGTTTCGCTATGCTATTACGTCCGAAATTTTCAGCTGTTTTTGTAATTCGATTTTTTTTACTCCGGAGATTTTTAAAATGGACTTTATTAAAGAGCAGAGAATCACTTGATTTTTAAAAACAGTGTTTGGAGTCAAACTGCTTGTTTAAAGAGGTTCGGTCGTTTTAAGCTGTAGAATCAATGTTGATGATAGATTGGGTAGGCCTTCAAACTAAATAACCGATAAAATTGTTATCCAGGTTCGCGAAATAATCTGTACAAATCGACGATTTACTGTTAGAGGTTGCAGAAGAAATGAGAATATTATATGGGTCTTGTCAAGACTTTCTGACCAATATTGACAATCATGAAAACGCACCAAAATCATTCGGCAGTTTCTGGCAAAAAACAAATTCACTCTCTGCTGTCGTTTTCAATTTATAGAAGAGCTAACAAATAAGCAAACTCTGAAACTGATTTAAAAGCGTTTCCTAAAAGTGCCTATAAATGGGTATTTATTTATTTATTTATAACAATTTTGGCCACAAAACTGATACAAACCCAATTATAGTGTGGAACTAGAAAAAAAATTACAAAATAATGAGAACAGGATATAATAATAATAATAAAAAGGTTTATGCTTATCCACTTAAAGAATAAATGACAATTTATTTAATTGTTGCATTGGCACATGAGGAAAATATTGTAAGTCGGGATATGAATATTAAATTTACTTAAAAAGTCAGGGCTATCAAGTAAGTTTTTGAAAATCTTGTATCTGAAATAAATTGTAACTGATATTTAAAACAATTCTTCTATTTTCTAATGACAAATCTTAAGTTTATATTGTTGAATCTAAAATTGATATATTTTGAAAATCTTTTTTGTACATTTTCAATGCGATTAATGTATACAACATACTGTGGACACCAATTTACTAAGTAAAATTCCAACTGACTTCTAACTAAAGAAAAATAGAGAGTATCAGTGTATTATGAGATTTAAAATTTTTTGAAGTTCAATTAGCTGCAAAATAACAGTATTTTGAAAGCTATAATTAAATGTAAAATAATTCCTTATTAAGAGTGTTTTATGACGCTATCCCGCGAAGTTTTTGAATAAATGTCGGACACAACCTTTTTGAAAAATTTCGCAGAACAGAGCCAGAAGTCTAAACTGGATATTTTATATTTCATAAATTCATTTAATTATTGTCGCCGAGTCAAACACAGTCAAGTTTACCACCGCCGAGTTACCGTTGCCAAGTTGACCGCTGCCGTAATTTAATTTAACGTTCTACTATATGTTAAGGTGACCAGACGTCCCGGTTTGGCCGGGACAGTCCCGGTTTTGCATCATTTGTCCCGGCGTCCCGAAAGGTTCCCTTTGTGTCCCGGTTTAGAATTCTAAAAAAATATACTTCACGAACCCAATTTTTTCTAATATCCCGCAAGCCCTCAAAATATTGCTTTATTTACAAATATGTCTATCAAATATTTTACAAGCTAGATAAACGAATTTTCAAATAAAAACAAAGATATTTAAATATCAAGATTAAATAAATGATAATTCTTACAATTTAACTTCAACTTCCTTTTGACTTGGAAACTCTTGTAGTCAAAATTAATAAATAGTATCATATTTATACTGTTCGAGTAAAAAGACTGAAGGAATTTTGTCTCTTTGCCGAAACAGAATATCAACAGTTACTCGGATATAGTTCTACTCGTTGGCTGGCTCTTTTGCCCGCTGTTAAAAGAATTATTGTAGTTTATACAGGACTTAAATCCTTTTTTCTCTCCGAAAATGCATGCCCAGTTGTTATCCGCAAGTTATGTTTTGAGGACCCTACATCACAGTTATTGATACATTTTTCACTAAATCAATTACAAATATTGCATGATACTGTATGAAATATTGAAGGAGAATATGTTTCGGTAATGGATTCTCATACGACTATTAATGATTTAAAAAATCAACTGACTGCACGTAGAGAAGTGAAATTTATCGGTTCTAAATTATCAGATATGATCGATCATCTTGTTGAGGAGGATTTACTAGATTCAAACACATTCTATCAGACGGTTGATGAATTCTTTGGCACATCTTTAAATTATTTAGAATAATGGACAAACTGTTTACAATTTAGATCCACATTTCAATGGGTTTTACTGAAAGCAATACCAACGTGGAATGTTACAAAATCAAGAGGCTTGGTGAATAAATATCTGGATATTTCAGCGCATAAATTCTCCGCAATTGATGAAGAATTGCTATTTGCGGAAATAACGAGGATAAAGAAATTTTTGGAAGAAAAATCAAATGAGGATGAATTTAAAACTGACAGCGCAACAAATGTCATTTTGATGAGAATTCTATCCCTTGTCAGTATACAAAGCTAATCGTCGAATTTGCTTTCAGTGTTCCAGTAACCAATAGTCCAATTGAAAGAGTATTCAGTCTTGTAAATTCTTCTTGGATAAAAGAAAAAAGTAGGATGCATGTCAATACATTAAAAGCATCATCTCACTAAAAGTAAATTCGAAAGCTGTTTCGATTTCTACGATAAAATATCCAAGAATAAAGTTTTGCTGGAAAAAATTCACAAATCCGAAAAATATTCGTATACGTAAAATGTCTTTCTTGTAATTAATTTTTTTATCTGTGGCTTATGAATAAATAATTCGATAAAACGATTCTTTTTATTTGTCCCGGTTTATGATTTTCAAAATCTGGTCACCTTACTATATGTGCTATACTCGTCAAGAATCTTCATGCTTATCGATAAAAAAATGTATGTCTATTTCACACAATACTATGAAAACTATGTATAATGTATTTGTACTTTTCGTATCCAACATACGTTCGTTGTTTTATCTTGGCCTGTTTTTAAATATAATTTATATAAAGTACATTCACGATAACTATGAAATGACGTCATACTTAGTGAATTTAGTTGCCAATGATAGAATGTAATGTAACTAACATGCAAGCATTACCCGGTTGTTACATTTTCTCCCAAAAGTTGGCAACCCTTTCCTACGTTGCAACATCTTCAACAACTGCATTTTATATTTGACTTTTATATTTGTAATTTACATTAGCCCCTTTATGTTTTAGGAAATATATATTCTTATCTTATTTTTAGAAGTTGTTAGATGTAGCCTTTTTGATATTTGTAAACAAATAACAACTGGCAACATGGCACATTTTTACGTCACTACGACGTCATTTCATATTTATCGTGAATGGACTTTATGTTTCCTTTTGTATATAAACCGCTCCGAACGAATAAAAATGTTGGATTTTGAAAACCTTTGCGACTGAATCATGCGCTTGATCTGAAGGTCGTCGGCAAGTATATTTTTACGAACTGTAGCTACATCGAATTTTTATGGCACCTAACATATGACCCCTGTCATGTCAGACCTATATTTCCTTATAAAATTCCAAAAACTTTGTTAACGACTTTCTGCTTTGTGTTTATGTTAAGTGGAAGGAAAGTCATGATTTAAAAAACTTTATATATCTGACATCATAATCTGCTGAAAGTTTTTTCTTTTGGTAATCAGTATGAATGACAACATATCGTGCCTTGTGGTAATATTAATTCAAACAATATAATTTCTTAATTTCCGCATCATTAAAAGAACAACACATTTAGATTACGTTATAATCTCCAAACTCCCTGTTTAACTTCAGTTTATTTCTAGGAACGACATTTTATGACTAATGCACGAAAATAACCAAGATATTTTATTATTTGGTAATGTTTATAACAATTGATGACATGTACACTAACTTAAAAGTTATACAATTAATTGCATAATTGAATAGCGAAGTGTAACTGAATCATTTATTTTAGAAACCATATACAGTGGATTTATGTTAGAAAAGAGTACATTTACATGAGTGCAAGAAACTTGATCAACAAAAAACTATTCGAAAAAATATTCAAGTGTTACAAAGCATTTAAAAAATTGATGTGAAGTGTGAATTTTCACGCATTGCAGGGTTTGGCAGGTATATAATGCTGAGCATGCTGAGTGTGTAGGACAAATTTTGCTTTGTAGTAATCACGGCAAAATGAACGATATTTTTAAAATAATTTATCGTATGGTAATCTAAGAGCTTTAAAAACAAATTTTATGTTACAATGTTTTTTTGTTAATTTTAATTCGATTACCTAATACCATTATTTAGGTTGCTAAATATGTGCAGTTTTATTTTTATATAGCAAGGATCATTAAAATTTTGAAAATTGCGCCTATGGCTTCCATTGGTTGTTTTCAGTCATATGCTCCGCCCCTCTGATTTCGTATACATGACACATAGAATGAAAATATAATTCCAACATTCCAACTGGTTATTAAATTTACGCTCTTAAAAATTAAATGCAACATTTGCCAAAATATAACTAGAATTTTGACAAAATAACTTAAACAAAATAAAAATGGAAAAAAAAACAAAAAATAAAATTGTCTCCTCTGCCCGAGAGCAAACCCTAGTTTGCAGCGTAGCAAGCGAGAAAGCTAACCATTAAACCAAGATACGCCTTCTAATATATGTGTTACGTAACTATAACTCTTGTGCATCGTCAACAAAAAAACACAAAAAACGCATTATTTTCCGAAAACATAATGTGATCAAAAATTCCTGTTGTACTATTCCGATTCACGCCAAAATACATTACTTAGATTTTTTTTCAAAATTTTGGCAAAAATCACATCAAAATAATTTATTTTGCGAAAATAAAATTTTGATCGTTAATCCACGTATGGCTTTCATTTGATAACCTACTAGGAAATTTAAAAAAATATTTTTTTTTAGATGGTGTTATTCGAAAAAAAAAAAATTGTTTCTATTTTTAGGGGGTTATGTTTTTTAGATGTTTTAGTATTTTTTCTATGTTCGGGTCAAAGACTTATATAAGCATGCCAAATTTGAAGTCTCTAGGTTTAGCCGTTTGGCTACAATTTTTACCGAACAAACAGACAGACAGAGAGACGACAAAATGACGGTATAAGGTCTTTGGTCATACCTATAAAACCCTAAGAAAATAAAATACTCTTTAGAGTTAGTCTAGATAGAAAATAGACAATCAATTTTGCATATTTTGGTCGATAGGTGGTTTATGAAATAAATGATTCAATACTACAATGAGTATATTTAGACATCTTCTAAACTAGTTGAACTGAATCCCTCGTTGCACTTTTTACGCCTCATTGAATAAAATATTGATGCCTACATTAACCGTCAATGAATGACTAAAATATAATAGTAAAATTGACATTTGACTGACATTATGAGTAGAATATATTGAACACACGACCAAAAATACTGAATAGAGTTTACAAAATAACCAGTTTCTGAGCAAATGTTAAAATTATATTTGCTACAGTAGTGTGACTAATTCGATTCGATTTACGTCATATTAAAGGAAAACATTAGAGTTTGCCATCTGTCTAGCGAGTGTGGTGCTAGCTTCCCCCTATTCATTTACAAAACAACTCAATCAGCTTAATCGATTTTGGGTGCATAATTCTATTAAATTTTATCAAATGTAATTTTCACCAAAATTACATAATAAATTATTTATGTTTTTGGTAAAGCTCATTTATTAAAAATTATACTGCAACTACTGCAGGTGATGATTCTTTTGTTATATGTTAACAATACAGGGTTTATTATAAATGAATTTAAACAAACAGAGTTTGTTAATTGTTATTTGTGAACTATACCATCATTTTCAGGATTACAATTGCATTATCGAATTTAAGATACTTATGCGAGTGACTTTGCGAAATCCAAAGTACACAACAGGCTTTGGAAACAAAGTACCGCACCGAATATTTCACTATAATGAATATACTCTAGCATTGTTCTTCAATCTGACAATGAATAAATTCAAAATTGAAAACATCTGTACTAAAAATGTAATATAAAATGGACAAAGAAGTTAAAAGAGTTTCCAAATATTATAGAGAGTGCAGAATTGTTTCTAGTTTCATGCTCATTAACAAAGATCCATCAAGTTAAGAGGGTAATGTAGCTAGGTTCCGCGCAACGTATACATTTATTTCGGCCACAGAATTTAGACAAAATATAGTCGGATCAATTTGATTTTTTTTAAATTGAAGATAAAGATAGGCCGCGTGTGTCCGTGTGTTGAAATTAGTTAAATTTTAAATTTTCAGTTTTAAAATAAAAATTTCAATTCAAGAACGCACTAGATTGTAATTTTATCTTTAAAATAAACCCTTGCTTGTCAAAATTAATTAATATTTAGTACCAATTATGCCCTCACAACTAATTACAGTTACCCTAGCGATATGAATTGTTGAATGAATTAATTATTAAAATAAAAGAACAAATTGATCCGAATATATTTGGTTTAAATTTTATAACCGAAACAAATGTATGTTTATGTTGCCCGAAACCTTATTAACGTGCGGAATCTTATAGGAATTCCCTCCTTTTGCTAACATGGTTGCTTCTATACAAATTTGCAATGTTAGAAAAACATTATCAAGGGTTTGTATGTTTAATGCATTAAATGCATTTTTTACTCGTTCAATCTTTTCGCCGATTGTATTCGGTGAAGCTGTATGTTGTACGGATTGTATAGAATGGAAAAAGCCAAAATCCAATACTCTATCCACTCTTATCAAATTAAAATCTGGACTATTTGGCGGTTGTGATCCAAGTCGATATAGAACTTCCTCCTTGCAATTAAACACAATTTTGATCAAAATTCGCCATTTTGATAGAACAGCGGGTGTAACTTTAATTGGTTTAAAATACTTGGTTTTTTTTTTTTTTTTCTGTGTATTACTTTTGACATATGCAAAACTATTTGGGCGCTATTTGTTTATTAGTTGCCTAGCAACCACTTATTTATAAATAAAAACAAAAAAAGATCAAGATAATATTACTTTCGTTAATCCCACATTATTTAAAGTAATATATACACCATATTTTCGGACGGAGGGAATATTGTTTACCTATACTTATAAGTTATAGGGGCTTGATTTTCAACATTTATTTCATCAGAGTGTAATTAGGTGGCCATGAAACATTTGTACTATGATTATTTTACTTGGGTTTTACTTTTAATTAAGTCATAATAACTTTTTTAATACTGGATTTAAACCCACAGTGTTATAATAATTTATTAAAGAGAAATAAAGTTTCTATGCGATGGGCTAAAATACAGGGCTTCCATTAGATTTTTTTTTTTAATGACTAGCTTGTTTGATGTTCAATTGTTTCTCCAATTTAATATTCTTGTTTTCAGAGTAAAATACTTCATCTTTCCTAATTTAAGCACCTTCGTATCTCTTATAATAAAGAAGTTGGTAATTCTGAAACAGTTTTTCAAAAATACCCCATCTATACATTGTATACAAGTCTAGAAGTGCATATGTATGTATAAACACCACACATTTAGCCACGTACAAATATTAAATCTCCGGCTTGTTCATATTTTGTAATTCTTATTATATAATAAATTGCACCCAGTGGCGGCTCTAGGACTAAATATCTGGAGGGACATTCAAAGTTTAAATAAAAAAAATTATTTCATAGTTTTGTTTTGTGATTAAAGATTGTTCAGATCAACTATGTGGATATTTAATGAGCTGTGAGGTGCAAATGTCCTTTGATGCATTGCGTCAAAAATTTAAATTAATTAAACAGTTTTGTGGTCGAAATAAGTTGTAATGTTAAAATTAAAACCTGCAGTGGCAATGAAATTTTTAATTATACACCACACTTCGTAACAATTTTAAGTTTGACACAGAAAAACAAACATATTTAATATATGAATTAGATTAAGATTAAACAAGTTATATCTGTTTGTATACAAGTACAATTTTTCTATTTTTAATAATATTACCTAAATTTGTTTATTTATTTATTTTCTAATTCACTTTTATTTTCCCAAATTATTCTGGAACAAGGAAACGTAATTTGTTCCCCCCAAGGCGCAGTACCCTGCCGTTATCATACCCGTATACCCTGTATCTGTTAATCTCACGTACCAAACTATGTACGTTTCAACTTTGAATGTGTTATAGCTTAGTTTTAATAACCTATGTAGATGCTGTAGATAAAATATAATATATAACAAACGCACACGAAATTTTGTTATTTGTGTTGTGCAACAAAATATTTTCAACACAACGAACATGGAAAATTAACATACGTGACATAATTATACACATTAATTATCGTTAATGCTATTTTAAAAATTCATAAATAATTTTACTCACCGATTTAGGAGCTGGTTGTTGCTCAAATGACGCACACTGAAAAAAAAAAAATATTTAAAATCTAGTAATACTATCTTTACGGTACAAATGAAATATTAATAATAATGATAGCGCATACTCTACAAGATGAGTGCTTCCCTAGCTAAAGCAGCATACTTACTTATAAGTTTATACTTCAGAAGATAACTTACTTAATCCTGAAGCCTTTCTACCTTGCGTTGTAAGGCTGTAGTTCAGTTAATTATTTTCTGGTGTTGTTCTCCATTCTTTCCATTGTGTTCTGTCCTTTGTTTATTTCCTTACATCCTCCCACTTTAAACCACTTTCCGTTGCAGTTTCTTCTGTTTCTTGGTGCCAAGTTTTTCTCGGTCTGAAGTCTTTCTACCTTGCGTTGTAAGGCTGTAGTTCAGTTAGTTATTTTCTGGTGTTGTTCTCCATCCCTTTCCATTGTGTTCTGTTCTTTGTTTATTTCCTTACATCCTGCCACTTTACACCTCTTTTCGTTGCAGTTTCTTCTGTTTCTTGGTTTCAGTGATTTTCATCACTGTTCTTTCTTCAAAAATTCTTTTTACTATTTTGTCCACCCATTCTCTGAATATGTCCCATCTATCTTAGCTGTCCTTCTTCTATTATGGTCTCCACTGGCTTAAAGTCTAGTTTTTGTCTAAATAATTCAGTTTATATTCTGCCTAATTTTGTTTACCTCCAATTTTCCTTATAAATCTCATTTCAGAGCTTTTTATTGTGAACCTGTGCTTCTCTGTGGTGGTCCAGGATTCAGAGGCGTAAGTCAAAATCGGTATTGTCACTTTTTTGAAGATCTCTACCTTGATGTTGGTGGGTATTTCTTTTTTAGTAAGGAACGATGTTTTTAATGTTGTTGATCTCCTACTGCTCCTACTCTTTCCATAATTTCTTCATCTATTTTACCATCTTCTGAAAAAACTGTGCTATTTAAATTTCTATATTTCGGGTATTTGAATTTGCCTACATGTACTATTATTTTGTCATCTATTTTTATGTTCTAATTTTTATATTTATTTTCTACTATACTGGTTTAAATTGTTTTGCAAATGAAGATTTGCAATAAAGAATGAATATATTCGAGAACTATTCGGGAGTATCATACGAGAAATTTGCAGTAGAGTGGATAGATTGCAGTGGACAAGTGATGAGAATGAAAAAAGACACGATCGTAGAGGATCAGTAAATTAAAACCTATAGACCGGTGAAGACAGCTTGGCAAAGATGGAATAATCAGCTAACTGAAGATTCAACGAGCATTGATGTACGAAATAGATGCAAAAACCTGACGCCTTATAGATCTAGATGTAATGGTCACCAGTTTATTTATATTTAAGACTATATATTAAAATTAAAAAGGATATTAGAATCCAATAAACTGGCAGGTTACGAGTGTGTTCATAAAAGACTAGAATTTTAACATTTATTTCATCTTAATAAAATAGGTGGCTATTAAACGTTGAAATTATACTTGTTTTAACTGTCAAGTCAAGTCAATAACCTACTCAATATTGGGTCTGTATGACCCAATATCGTAACAAATGTAAAAGAAAGTACCTACTTAAAGCAAAACAGTAGTAGTCAAGGCGAGGTTTATTTTTGATAAAATTGAATAAACTGATAAATTTCGGAATTTAATAGTTAATTGACACGACCATAACACCACAAAATTGCATTTAATTTTATATAGTTTAATACAGAAAATTGTACGCTGTTAATTGATAACCATAACTACTGTTTTCCGTACGAACATTGAGCAACAGTCGGAAAAAAACTTGATCATTTTCCATTTAAATCTCCTACGTTCACCATTTAGACAGACACGCTATATATCTAAAATATTAAGGTTTAATTTAAAATTCCTAAAAGCTTTTTACAATATAATTACACACAATACTTTAGAAATGCATACAAAGAACAAACCGCTGGACATCTTTGTAAGTCCATCAGCAGTAACAGTCCCTTTTGTTGCATTGTCCCTGCGGTCAACACACACGAACACATTGACATAATTCGGTTTTATTGCATTTAGATGCAGTTTTGAGAGTGGTGTCATTAAGTCAATCGATCATTGTTGCTATTAAGACAGAGAGAACGGCAGACGTGAACGGGACTGAACAGTGGTATATACGAGTACAGCTGTTGGATAATATTGTATTGTGAGTCGTTTAGCCAACTGTCGCTGTCGTTGTCGCCGTGCGGACACAATGGAATGTATCGACTGACACAAGGGTCGTTATTGACTCCTGTGTGGTTCGTATTATTGGGAAGTTAAGGACTGAGGACAGAACTTCTGAACAGTAACAATAGGGTGGAGAATTTGATTTATTTGCTTTATATTTTAGAACAGATTTTCTTGTTAATCAATTTCAAGACCACATAGTGCATTATGTCAAAATAGTGACACTAAACACAAATGTTGCTGTTGTATCCTTGCTAAATGTAGTAAAGATGTAGTCAGAACGTATTACTTTGATCATATTTACTCCCTTTAGTCATATAGTTTATTATGCTGGAGCACAAGTTCAGAGTTCGATTAGATTATTTAAAATGCAGAAAAGAATAATTAGAAATATGAAGTCACGAAAATATCAAAGAAAACTCAAGAAAGACGTTTGAAATGGTATGGGCACGTAATGAGAAAACCTGATGATTATATAGGAAGGGTGACTACGAATAAGGTTTTCAAAGATAAGAGAAGCTGTGCAAGACCTAAAACGAGGTGGAAGGATTGCATAAAGAAAGATTTAGATAGTAAAGATCTAGTAGGGGATGAGTATTTGGATAGAAGAGAATGGAGGAGACTCGTCAGTAACAGCGACGCCATATGAAAATTGGAAAAGCTGCAGAAAGAAAAAAAGAAGAAGAAATATGGTTGAATTCTGTCGCATAGTTATGCTTGTTGATTTTAACCATGTCTATAGCTACCAGGCTAGCCTTCATATACAATAAAACTTGTTTTTTCTCGTGAAGTGGTCAGATATATACTCCTTAAAATGGTATAGGGATATTACATAAAGTATTTGATGAGGTTGGGAAAGCAACATTTATTAGTGGTTTTATAGATTTTATTAATGTTGTGTAGGCAGGACCGTCGCGTATGTGTCTGCAGAACCGTCGCGTACTTATCGGCCGCCCATGTACAGGCATATGTGGCCCTTTGCTAGAGTCGAGTTCAAATGCCGCAGGTAATGATGAATGTTTACACACCTGCGTAGATTGGGTTCATGTTCTGTCTTGCAATTATTTACAAGCTATTTCTGGTGTTTTTATGGGGATAATAAATGAACATTCTTTTCTTGATTTTATTGGGTATTTCAATGAACATCCTTGAAATATTTTGATGAGTGTACATACATATAATACTAGCCACAAATGTAATATAGTAATACAAACGGTAAGATTTGGAAAATGGAACAAAATCCAAATATACTGATGAAAAATATTTATAATAAACTACCTGTTCACATAAAATATAGTACACCTTTGCTGCACTAGAATAAAAGGATAAAAGGAATAAGAGGATCAGTTATTTAAAATCTCAAACTAATTGAGTATTATTTAAAACTTGTAAAACTTACAAGTAGTACTTACTTAAGTAGTTAAATATTTATTTCTTTAATTTGTGTATTGTACATAAATACCGTAAATATTGTAATTTTTTATCTGTAATTTTTACTTTTATGTGACTTAAATTTATTATTTATCTTTTGGATGTTATTTTGACTGTAATAATGATACTCATTGATAATTTGTGAAATAACTCGTCCAATATGTATTCTATTGGATCAATAAATCATTATTACACAGTATGTTTGAAAAGAATCCGGTATGATTTTATATATCCGTTGTAACGAGTGCCATCTTTCGGAAAATTGTTGTTTTGTGAAGCTACATGTCTCAGCTAACTTCAGTCCAATTTTCATGACAATTGAACGAGTTCGTTATTAATTATGGCGTTAAACGTAGCATCTGTTGATGCACGTTGTCTAGAAAAAAAAAATAATAAATAAAAAAATAAAACAACGGAACAAACGTTCGAAATCTTGAAAAATGCTTATGGTATCCACTTATTTCGTGTACACAAGTTCTTGAGTGATTTAGTCGATTAAAAGAAGGCCGAGAGTTCGAAGAAGACGATCCAAAGTTAGGGCGCTCAAAAACAACAACGGTGTCAGATCTCGTGGAAAACGACCAGACAGCTGAAAGCAATTACTATTTGGGTGTGATAAAACGTTTTTGGTACCGCGTCATTCACATAGCTGCTGCACGATAATGCACCCTCGCATCGGTCCACTATTGTTCAGGAGTTCATGGTCATAAAACAAATTTTAAAGCTCAATCATCCACCGTATTCACTTAATTTGTTACCGTCTGAATATTTCCTCCTCTGAATACTTAAAATTCCAATGAGAGGATCGCATTATGGAGGCATTCTAGCCATCCAAGACACCATGACGAGGGTCTACCTGACTAAGAAACGACCTCCATAAATAAACGCACGCGCTTATTGACCCCGTCTATGTTTGTATTGACGCGAAAGAACATTTTGAATAAAATAAACATTTTATGCCACTATAAGATTATATATTTTTTATTCTCTTTTTTTGAGTCAAATAATAATTATAAAATTATATATTATAAAATATATTTAGATATAAAAATAGATATACACATAGTAATTATATTTATGTATCATTAAGTTTACCAGTACTTGTTAGATCTTCGATTGCTAATCCCTCCATCTGTTGTGAGGTCATCTCAATGGTGACAAATGCATATTTTTCCTTCCAAAATCCACTTTACAATTTTGTTTTCTTTCATCCTCATCGTTTCCTATCCACTGTAATCATCTATCTGTCATTTGATGTGTGGCAAGTTTGAATACAGTTTTTGGATATCTTCATTCTTGAGACTTCTCCATTTACAATTATAATGAATGGGACAATTTAGTCCCATTCAAATTAATAGTGAAATTATTACGCCGGGTCAGCACTCGGCGTAAAATTTTTATTTAAAAAACTGTGAGTTGTCAAGTCACACGGTAAATAAAATATTTATTTCTTTGGTTCATTTTCGATCTATAATAATAAAACGACTACAAAGTAGGTAGTGGTTTAAACACTACTGTGCTGAATTCACGCCAAGGCGTTTTTCCCATTTACAAATCTGGAGACAAATAATTTGTTAATAATTATAGGCCAATAACTATCATCTCCACTATTCCAAGAATTCTGGAAACTATAGTTTATGATGAAGTGTATAGAACAGTTTGTCAGCAGATTATCCCCCAAAAACACGGCTTTGTAAAAAAAAGTTCGGTCGACAGTAACTTACCTCTATATACATCCAACATATTTGAAAACATGGACAAAGTGATAAAGGTGGATGCCATTTACACCGACTTTTGTAAAGCATTTGATAAGGTTAATTTCAACATTTTAATAAAAAAAAAAAACTTCACGAAGCCGGTGTACATGGTACACTCCTTAGATGGATAGTTTCATATATCCGAAACAGATCGCAGGCAGTATCTGTTAATGTTTTTTTGTCAAAATTCTTTAATTTAACATCTGGAGTTTCACAGGGATCCCACCTGGGGCCTTTATTTTTTGCCATTTATATTAATGACATCAGCACATGTTTCAGACACAGCAATTTCCTTCTATTCGCAGATTATATGAAAATATACAAAGAAATACGAAACATTACCCACTACCTGATTCACCAATCCGACCTTGAGCGCTTTCACACTTACTTTGTTAAAAACAAACTTTTTTTGAACAATTCTAAATGTAATTCCATAACTATCACTAGAAATGCAAAATTAATAAATTCTTATGGTATGATATGGTACAAATTATTCGTTAGGAGAGAATCCATTAATAAAACTATCAGAAGTCAAATACCTAGGTATGTTGCTAGACAGCTTAATTTCGACAAATATATTGATAATATTTATATCAAATCCTACAAGCTACTTGGCTATGTAGCTAATTCATTATAAGATCATGTAAATTTTTCAACAATTTAAAACCAGTCATTGTTTTGTACAACTCCTATATTTTAAGTAACTTAAGCTATATTTTAAGTAACTCAGTTTGGAATCTCCAATATATCACTCACACAAAAAGACTTGAAAGAGTTCAAAAAAGTTCACTAATTATTTATGTTACAAATTTCCACTGACTGATCGTTCGTACAACTCCAGGTGTAAATACCTAAATATAATGTCATTTGAAAACAGAAGAGAAATTACCAACATAATGATTTAAAAAAAGATATTAAAAAATGATATCGATAATTCTGAGTTATTAGGTAAAATTCATTTCAACCTCCCTACTAAAAACTTAGGTATATATAACTTGTTATACCAACCTTTTTCTAGAACCAATTTCCTACCAATCTCACCAATACATCGGTTAATATCTACATTTAATAGTAACTGCCCTAATATAGACATATTTTACGATTCAAATCAGGTTTTCAAAAACAACTTTAAAATTAAATTTCTTTCTAATTCTTAATTATTTTCAAGAGTGTTGTTCATATTAGTATGTAATACTAATTAATTATATAACATTTACATATATGTAATATAGTTATAGGATTCATGCATATGATGTCGTTTGTTGTATATTTATGTGTATGTATTTATATTTTGTATAAGATTTTTTTCAATATATATTATTTGTAGTCGTACTTTTTGGGCTCGACCTGTGTACGAATCTAAAATTTACATAAAATAAAATAAATAATGGGCCTGTTGCAAGCGCTGGTGGGCACGATATTTAAGGGCCCGTCGAACCCCTGCATTACTTTTCTATTTTATTGCTTGGTCTCCTTAGACAAAGGTGGCAAACCTTCTTGACAAGCCAAAGAAAATTTTAGGAAGGGAGGGCAAAATATGAAGTTACGCCACTGATAACAGGGTCAGGCTTATGAATCCTAACATTAAAAGACTTTCCTATTATTTAGGGTTCTTCATTGCCGGCAAGTACAAGTTCCGCCCCTGGAGAAATTCAAAGAATAAAAACCAGCATACATGTTAAAACAACACAAATGAATATGTTCTTACAAAACGACCAAGTACAATATTTTGTGAGTTTGTGTTATTTCCATTCAATTTCCGGTTCATCTTTTGTTGTCCGCACATAGTCGTGTAGGGAATAATAAAGTACAGAAATAAAACTATTATGTTGTTAATTATGAATCTTACAGACAATAGACACATACATGTTTCCGCATACAAGAAGGGATCCTTTATAACGATGGACAGGTCAGCGCTTGTAAATTACAATATGAAAAGTTTGATATAATGGTAACTTTTGTATTTTTGGAATAAATTATCCGCCGGTTAATTTATTCCAAGTTAATATCTCATAAAACAAGTAATTAGAGATCCTGTATTTTGTTCTATAGTGCTATATATGTTAATGAAATAATAATTTTTAACATGTTTATACTTGACCATAAAACACAAACGGCACGCATACGATAAAGTACATTTTATAAAAATAAAATAAATGATGAATAACAGATTTAAAAAAAAAATAAAAATAGCAAAATATTGCGCGGCGTTCAGAGCTCTTTAAATTAGTTGACTCTGCACTGCTCGTTATGGATATGTTTAGTAGATTGTTTTAATGTTCGAGGTAGCGTCAACAAGTTAAGGAAATTAATGAGTTACGAATGGTGCGACATCTGTGTCTTTACATCAACTACGGTGGCTCCATAAAATGTTTATTATCTATTATCGTTTTCCTAAATCTACTGTCCTAGATTTTTACGAACTAAACCTTACCTAATTACCTAAATTGATCATATTTTCTGTTAGTCTTTGTAATTTTTGGCGAGATTTGTTGTAATCGACGCGATGACATTTTGTTAGGTTATGTAAAGGCATACAATGTGAACGTTCTCTCCGATATATACTGAGACAGCCAATGTGTTTATATATATATATATATATCTCATTAAAACAACTCACTAACTACAAAGTTTAGAAAACTATCCACAATCGACGACGTACAGCGTTTAAATATAGAGGTCTGCACGGCTTCTCACCATATGACAAACTTGTTATTGACAATCAACCGTGCACAAGCTATAATCTACAGTCAATTAATTTAAGAGCTCTGAACGCAGCTTTAGACGTATTGTTGGTACAACTCATTAGTTTACGTTTTTAAATTTATTAATTGATCTTAGGGGTACCCGTAGGTATAATCCGTTCAAATATTAGAATGCAGTATTGCCCTTATGGGAAATGGGAGCGGTGTTGCCAAATGTTGTAAAAGTGTCTAATATATTGTTGAATAAAAAACATTTTACGGATAATATATAATTTTGTGTTCATTTGTTGTTAATTCAATGAAACTAAATGAAAAAAATCAGGGACTCGTACTATTTACAAAAAATGAGGTAGCACGGAACATATATGAATAACCATTTGTAGAATGCCGTCTATTCACAGATATGCGCATTTTACAGCCGGCAACATTGCCAGGAAAGTAAAGGATAGCGTTATTGGAAGAACCTTTCAGAAAGCATGAAAAAGAACTATTTAATTTGCACTATACTGCATTCTAACGCTTGATTGGACTATAGTAACATATTTTTATATAATTGACGCTCCATGCAAAAGAGATGGGTACAGACCGTAATATTTACCGGGTCAGGATGGGGCACGATGTGCCCGGCTGCTGTTAGGGCTACCATTCTGGTTTGTAGAGCAAAGTCCCGACGTCCCGGTGAACACAGTAATTGTCCCGGTTTGCTGAATATTTTAAGAATTGCATTAATTATTCAATTTATATTAAGGTATTCTTAATAAAATAGCAGACCCCGTTGCCAACAACGTTGACAAACTGATATCGAATAAAAATCAATATAAGCAGAAATTAATTATTAAAATTTGCATGATTCTGCGTATATTAACAAAACAAAAACGTTTCTTGATTATACCTAGGAAATCCTAAAAACCGCTTAATGCGTGTCGTTTAAAAATTAGTAGCGGGCTGGATACGGCCCACGGCCCATATACTGGACATCAATGGTATATCTGTTTCTGATTATACCTAGGAAATCCTAAAAAGCCGCTCAATGCATGTCGTTTAAAGTTTAAAAATTAGTATCGGGCTGGATACGGCCCGCGGGCCATATTCTGGACAACAGTGGTATAGCTGTTTCTGATTATACCTAGGAAATCCTAAAAAACCCTCAATGCATGTCGTTTAAAGTTTAAAAATTAGTATCGGGCTGGATACGGCCCGCGGACCATATGCTGGACATCAATGGTATAGCTGTTTTTGATTATACCAAGGAAATCCTAAAAAGCCGCTCAATGCATGTCGTTTAAAGTTTAAAAATTTAGTATCGGGCTGGAGACGGCCCGCGGGTCATTATACGTTGCGTAACATCAATTCAAAACCTGCCCCTGACACAACAACCTTCCCTCGAGTCACCGTATGTACTGCAATGCTCTGCTCTAGTGTCTGGTAAGCTATCTGTTTCGTCGTATACGTCGCCCCCTACTACTAACTTCGTTACCGCCCACACCCCGCAAAACCCATTCACATCAAGCAACTTAGCGTTACGATGACACACAGAAATTAGGGCTTTTATATATATAATTAAGCCAAGGTATAAAAAAGGGAGCAAAGCGGCGAAATTAAATAAATTAATTCCTGTTAACACGTGCATAGTGGAGCGTACTGCAGCGAGGTTATATCGTTGTTATAGTCGAGCAAGACGACGCGTTCAATCAATTTTGATTTCTCTGCTATCATCGTTGCTGAAATAGTTGTTTAAAATGGATATTGAGGCATTTACAAGTAGTTATCATTTAGAAGAGGTATTTATTGTAGGTTCCGATTGAAATTTGTCCATTTTTTACCAATTCCAAAATATAATCAAACGTTGAAATACTCATGCGAAAATAAGAATGAAACTCTTCTGGATGTTCGCGGAGTTGCATATAGAAATGATGAAATTCACCATGTATATGTCTACTTTTATTTATTCTGTGAACATTGCACCTTCTAGTGTGTATATTTTTATTTTTTAGTAAATACCAAATTTTCAGGGAAGAGTTTTATGTTAGCAAGAAATCCATTATAATTTTGTGAACTTTCTGCTTGATTTTAAACGCGTCACTATGTGTAGACACTCTTTTATAAGCGCGACATTCTGTCGCTGTTTTACTCTCCGCTTTCATCGCTGCTTTGCTCTATGCATCACTATGTGCTTAGCCTAAGTGAGCTGTTGTTTGTCGGAGAACGTCGCTCTCTCTGGTGAGGAGTGACCGACCACACACCTCAAGCCCCGCTAGCACCTAGGAACTTAGCGTTACGCACACACAGAAATTAGGGCTTTTATATATATAATAGGAAAAAATATTAAAATAAAAATTGCTTAAACTGAATTTATACATTTTGTATGTTCTATAAAGGTTCTTAATTATTCTTAATTATGTGTTAATTAAATAATAACTACTTTTTTACAATAATTTGATAATACTTTATTAAAGCTAACATTACAATACACTAACTTTTATAATTATTGACCTGAAACATATATCAAAAGTCCCCTCCCATACACACACACACCCGCCACAAATATGATGTCCCGGTCGCGGTCTAAATATTTTTTGTAGCCCTATATTAGGTGCATTTTTTTAAATGTATTAGTTAACGTTAGAGACGATTTATTACAAGTTAGTTTCTGGTACATTCGTGTTTTCGAGCTTCGGTGATCTATATTTTGGCATTCAGTGACAATGATCAAGACGTGACCCACTGTAGAAACGACGTGAACCACGGAGCACGACGTGCATGAAAGGAAATTTTATTTACGTGATAGTGATTCAAAAGTCTTCCCGGGCTGTCTTGTCGGTTATCCTACATATCTATTACAATGGTCTAGGTCAGGAGTCGGCAAACCGCGGCTCGCGAGCCTCATGCAGCTCTTTGAGGATATTCGTGTGGCTATTCAAATTAAGTTGATAAAGAATCAAATTTAGAAAATATTCACGCAAAAGTTCATTTTATTTTCATGCATTTTTATGCAGCGTATGGGTAAAACCAATGACTAAAATAAAACATATTTATGCTTTTTTCATTAAATATGCTAAAAGTCATGTATTATAACAAAATATGGCTCTTTAAAATGTTTCTAGATCCCGTAAAGGGTGAATTTGGTTCTTTAGCCTCTAAAGTTTGCAAACCACTGGTCTAGGTCTATTGCAGGTGATCTATTGCCGTTTGTGTATTTTATAACTGGTGACGCGACCGGAAGTTTCCTTTTAGACCACTTTGTGCATATGAGTGTGTATGCTTTCCTGAACGTTCACTTCCATAACCCTTTGATGCAACAGCAATCTACAAGGACCCTCTGTCTATGCCTCGCATCATCACTAAAGGGTAAGCCCCATTTTAACACATTCTACTCCTTAGGTCCACATTCTAGACCGTATCTCATGACATACTATCAGGAGCGATTGTACACGTGTGTTAAAGTTTTAATTGTTTTTCCCAAAATTTGGCTTTATTTTCATAACATATACGATTCAATTATAACATCAAAATATTTGAACAAGAACAAGAACCAAAATATCTACGAACTTTTTAACATTTAGACTTCTTTTGGCTAAGTTTGGAATTCGTGAGCAAAATATTGATAACCGATATTATTTATATTGGTTAATCATCTCACCCAACAATGCTGTTCAGCTAAAGAGTTCTGTATCGCTATTTTTATCAAATGGTAATCCAAAGATGGGTGAATACGTCACGTGAAGGTTAACTTCGCAGTCCAAGTTATAGCTGATTGGCAGCGAATTGACTTTCAAACAAACTGTGATTCTCTTCCATTTCCTTCGCCAAAAGGTTCAGTTACCGACTATAGCGCTCTGTAGTAAATATTTCATCAGGTTCGAGAAATGCAAAAAACAACACATCCTTCTCCAGAAAACAGATGTTGTGACATAAATTCTCCGTTTTGCAGTTACTGTTGATGGCTACCAGCGTTCTATCTATAAATTGTGCGTTTAAAATTGTACATTTATCGTCGAAAGTAACAGTTTTCTACAAAAAACCTTCTAACGTTGATTGCCAAAAAACGAATGTGTTGAGCCGGTTGGCAGTGCTGAGTTCATGCGATTACCACTTCCGAGCGACTTAATCTTTCCTATCTCATGAAATCGCTTCGAAACTGTTGTATTTCTGAATGTGACGAGAATTGCTCTTGCGTTCTTCATTTAATTCCTAAACGATTTTTATTCAATAATGCTTGAAAATCACCGGTGTTCAATCTTCGCGGCGTTCCAGAGCGTAGTAGGCATCAAAATTACCAGCTTTTAAAATTTGAAATTTAAATTTGCAAGAATTATGAGAAACAACATCTTCACTACGAATGGAGCAAATTGATTCGGGTGCTTTAGCAACATTGTGTTGTTTGAACTCATATTGAACATAGAAAGCATGGTACTTTACTAATGCGGACCATATTCTATCCGACAGAATCCATCCAGCGATCAAGAAAGAGACATCCAAAAGATCCGACAAGAAAATAATAAATAAAATTCAAAACAACTGACTAACAAAAAAAAATCCATAATATCTAACGAACAAACAAGAAGTCGAAGAGTTCTGACGAACAAAAAGAGAAACTGCAAAAGTTCGAACACAAAAGAAAAAGATAATAGACTACATAAATGCACCTCGAAGGCCGGATCTATCCTGCGAGGTCGTAATTTTCCCATGGCTGGATTATATTGACAAATATACAACTTCTCGTCGCTCATCGTGTTAAATACTATCCGCAAATCAAAATTACCTGTTCAAATAAAATACTACTGCACAAGAGCGTACTCAACCCATCTGGTCCAATGAACTTCAATTATGGGGAAGTACCAAATCAACTAGACCAGCGGTTCTTAAACTGGGTATATAATACGTTACTTTAATTTGTAACCTTTTTAATTCTTTTTACTACTATTTTTATTCCTTTTATGTTTTTTATTCTATATGCTAAAAATGTTCATCTCTATAAATGCGCAAGACCATTATTAAAATAACTAGCGATACATTTTTACCAATATTTGTTATAACGTAGTGCCTATGAGATTATTGAGCCAGAAATTAAGTCTCAAGAATGATGTAACATGCCTAGGGTTGGGATGGGGTCCGCAAAGAAATATGTTGTTCAAGAGTCTTCGGACTACATAAGTTTAAGAACCCCTGAACTAGACTAAAAACAATACAAAAATTTCAGTCAAAAACAATGAACTGTGGTGAATACAAATTGATCCCTATGTCACACAAAACATGATACATGAATAACTAGAAATACCTAAAGAAATACAAAGAGTTTCTACCAAATACCATGACCAACTTATTGGAAAACGACCTGGTGTTACATTTATATAACGATTAATACAACAGAAGGTTAAAGACTTTGGTCAAATTATCTACTTCATACTAAAGACAGTGGTATATAAGTGAAAGTAGTTTGCAAATTAAGAATGGCTAAATAAAATACAAGAAATATATCTCTCTTATTGGAAATAATCAGTCTGGTTTATTTTTGCCCACATTCCCACAAATCCTTCTTCTTACTCCATAAAGTGCTGGATGTATTCCAGGTATCTTGTGCATCGATACATGCAAGATTTTTTTTGTAATTAAATTATTCTTCTTTTGCAAAGTCTTTCCACGGGATGACCAATATAATCGATTACCATTTACTTAGTGATACTAGACAGCGAGTACAGTTCTTGGATATCTTCAATCTTGCGACTTCTTTATTTTGTATTAATTTAAATGATTCAGATACATGATAAATATAATAATTATTATTCATTATGGCTGAGTCAAGACTTTCTGATTTAAATCTCCTGTATTATAAAACTATGATCTTTTTAATAATATTTTTATTGTCTTTTAAAGAGAGTGACCCAAATTTTTATCCTTCAATTTGCATGTAAGCGCAGAGCTTATTAAATGCCAAATCATGTCGCCTCAGGCTATGAATGCTTCTGTCCGAAATTCGCACCCTCTTTTCAGGCCATTGTGTGACTCAGATTTCTGCCAAATCATATAATTAATGATTTTCCAAAAATGGAATAACACCAATATAAATGCTAAGGCGAATTTTGTTTTATAAATATGCTATTCACTATACTACCCCGGAATTTATTTCATTATACACAGGAACCTTAATAAAACATAAGTTTCATTACAGACTTCACATTATACAGGTGTTGAAAAAAGGGTGGTCGGAATTCTTAAAAGCGGTTAGTACTGACCAAAATAATTGAAAAAAGTCAACATGGGTTCGCAAATCAACCGTTTCCAAGATATGAGCTATTTTTAAACAACACAGTGTGTAGTGTCAAATTAACGTGTCTTTATTTTTATATCTTGGTAATACCTAGGAAAACCTACCACACCTAGGAAACCTTAAGATGTTAATTAAACAACTAACGTTCAGAGAAAATTAGATTAGAATTTAGCTAGCTCATCTCAGCTACAATCTAATATACTTATGACTCTATTTTTTTAAAGAACGAAGTAGATGGCCCTGCTACCGCGGCCGCTTTCACACTATATCAAATTAAAGTTTATAATTTACAATTAAATAAATTTTGTGGTAAATTCAAATTTGACGTTTCAAAATGTTCAAATGTTTTTAAAAAAGTTATAATTTAAATGCATAAAATTGCTATTATTCTTAATTTCTAAATAAATTGTAAAATATAGATAAATGAACAGTTCAATAATTAAAATTAATTAAAAATAAGTTACAAGCAATAATTCTATTTTCTTATTTTCAAATAATTTAAAATTTAATTAAAACATATTATTTATATAGTAGTAATAAACTCTTATATGTGCTTGGATTTGTGTGTTTTAATTGATATTATCATGAACGCTATAAAGTGTTCTATCATATATATATATATATATATATATATATATATATATATATATATATATATATATATATATATATATATATATATATATATATGTATATATATATTAAGAGAAATATTTTAAAATGAAATGAAGAAGAATCCTTTGATGATTCGATATATATATATTCTAAATTTATTTCAAATCTATTTATTCACTGGCTTTTATATTCTAACATTATTTAAACATATTAATAGACAAAATAACATAGACAAATAGAATAAGTTGAGACAGAAATCTATTTTTCTATTGTGTAAACTTTTCCACGTTCTTTCCCAATCAAAAACAAGATCGAAGTAGCTCCTATCTTGCCCACACTCCATTCTTTAAAAAAATGAAGTATAATTTTATTTAGAATTTAATGCGAAATACATATTATATAAAATTTAAGCTTATTTGAATTTTATTAAAACATTAAATAAAATAAGTCTGTATAAAATATTTTAAATTAAATTTATATAAACACATTTCAGAAAAAAAGAGATTTGAAATAAAAATTAGCCCCGAAAAAAATTATAGTCCAATAAAAAAGTTCAATCTGACCGTTTGAAAATAAAGTGTTTTGCATTTAAAGTTCCTTTTTAAGAGATCAAGTTGGCAGACCTACAAAAAATAAATTACTTTCATCATCATTCCATCAACTTTTTTTGGAAGTCTTATATCACTTCACTGCAATTTATAATTTAATTTGCACTGGCATTAAAATTATATTGAATCTTAATCTTACTAAATCCATGCAGTAATGATTAATAACATACGTTGAATTAAGACTATGAACAATCTGGTCGTTTTTAGGGTTTTGTAGGTATGACCAAAAAACCCTTATACCGTCATTTTGTCGTCTGTCTGTCTGTCTGTCTGTCTGTCTGTCTGTCTGTCTGTTCGGTAAAAATTGTAGCCAAACGGCTAAACCTAGAGAGTTGAAATTTGGCATGCTTGTACAACTTTTTGACCCGCACATAGGAAAAATACTAAAACATCTAAAAACATATCCCCCTAAAAATATAAACAAATATGTGCTCATCGAAAAAAAAAATATTTTTTTTAAATTCTGAGTAGCCCAGATGGTTTAAACTAAAAATCTGAAAAAATTCTAAGTAATGTACATTGGTGTGAACCGGAATAGTACAACAGGAATTTTTGATCAGATTATGTTTTTGGAAAATAATGCATTTTTTGTGTTTTTAACCAAAATATGTTAAATATTTAATTCGCTATGTAACCCAGTAGATAAGCCAGTGCTCATAGCGATGTGCGTTTAGTCATTGGTTTTCTAATGTGCTAAACAGATAACTTGCGAACCAGAGTTCGAATCCTGTCAGTTTTAAATTTTGTTTTTATTTTGCAGTTTTGTTTTGTATAAATTATTTTGTCAAAATTCTAGTTATATTTTAGTAAATGTTGCATTTAATTTTTAAAAGCGTAAATTTAATAACCAGTGGGAAATGTTGAAATTATAATTTAATGCTATGTTTGATGTATACGAAATCAGAGGGCGAGGCTAATGATTTAAGCAACCAATAGAAGCCATAGGCGCAATTTCCAAAATTTTAATGAACCTTGCTATGTAAAAAAAAAAAAATACTGCACATATTTAGAAACTTAAATAATGGTATTAGGCATTCGAATTAAAATTCATAAATAATATTTTGACATAAAATTTGTTTTGGCATCTTGGAAAATTCACACTTCACATCAATTTTTTAGTTCTTAATCATCAAGTGCTTTTCCAGGGTCGGCGCGCCTAAAATTGCCCACTTACGTAGTTGCAGAAAAGGTACGGGCAAAGTAAAAGCAAAACACTATTTATAGATATGTGGCAATAGAAATCGGCTGCATTTTGCAAAAACACAGTAATTGACATTTTTGTGAAAAATGAGTTTAGGACAATATTGAACTTCTGCACCTTTTAATATAAAATTTTTTTTAATCGGCGGTCCCAGTCAGAAGTTATGCATATGTAGCAACACAGTAACTGCATTTTATGGAACAGAGTAACCAGTCTAAAACACAGCATAAGACAATGTCCAAGGAAAAACACAGTATCTGCTACGGTGATACTGTGTTTTTGTATGGTATTTGTAATTACTGTGTTTATTATTGGACCTTAACTTACCGTGTCTTAATGTCTGAACTTGATATAACATTTTTGAACAAGTTAGATAGATGATTTTATAATTTGCTAGTGTAGTAGTTGTGTTATGTTATTGCGACTTGTGCAGTTGAAAAGCTACCGTTATGTCTGTGTTTAGTGCAAGAACAAAGTTTATATTGAGCCAGGTCCTTATGAAGGTACACCAGGAAGGGTAAGTTATTAATTAACACTTTTTTAAACAATGTTGTAGTGTATGTGTGTGTGTGTGTTTTTTTTAGAATATTGTTAACGAACACGATACGCGCACGAAAACTAAAATAGAAGAAACTAAGAAAAATTAAGAAAACGATGATGTGTTTAGTACATTCGATGACAGTGACGCCGAGAAGGATTATGTTTGTGGAGAAATAAGTACTTCGGACGATAGTGACAACGAAAAAAAAAAACAAAAAGAAAAAATAGAAAGAAAAGGAAATTGCAGCCTGATTCCGCTAAAGAACTAGAAAAAATCGATGCAAAAAATGAGGTATGGTATTATTGTTTTCATCTTATAATAATATATACTACAAAAAAAAATCTTTTTTAGCATACCGTGGAAGGTAAAAACACTACTACCACTACTGAAGTTACAGAGGAAGAAAATAATGAACCAGCTGCGAAGGAAAAGGTAACAAAAAGGTTGTCACTAGTAGAAAAGTTAAAGAGAGATAAAAGTAAGCATCCCATGCGAAAAAAATGCAATGAAAAATGTAAAAAAGATTGCCAAAAATTAAAAGAATGTAACCGCCAAGAAATATGGAATAACTATTGGTCTCTTGATTATACTAGCAGGCGAAAATGGTTGAGTAAACATGTCAAATTAGTACCTGTGAAAAGAAAGCTTGCATCAGCTACACACCCGAGATCTGAGAGCAGAAAATTTTCCTTGCCTCACCAAGACCTCACAGAAGTATCAGTTTGTCGATTAACCTTTCTCAATACTCTAGGATATACAAATGATTCAGTAATTACGGAACTTGTTGCGGCTATAAAGCGAGCGCCTTGCGGAAGTATGGTCAAAGAATGTAGGGGTATAAACCCAAAACCAAAAGCTGATCGGGAACTTATTGTGAATCATATCGAATCATACCATCCATGTATTAGTCACTATAGAAGGCTAAATGCTCCAAATGTTAGATACCTACCTAGAGAATTGACTATAAAGGAAATGTATACAAATTTTAATACAAAACACCCAGGTGTGTGCAAAATTGAAATTTATAGGCAAGTTCTACGAAAAATTAATATTTCTCTATGTGCACCTAAATCTGATATTTGTGAGCAATGTCAGATGCTACAAAATCAGCTAGAGTACACGTCGAACGAAAATGTGACTGTGAATGAACAAGACAAAGATGATATCATGCGTGATCTCAGCAATCATAGATTGAAAGCTGAAAAGGCTAATCGTGAATACAAAAAAGATGCTGAAGCTGCTGCAGAAAATGATAACAGTAAACGTATATATTCCATGGATCTTCAAAAAGTCATGTTGCTTCCGATGATGCCGCAGGTAAAGAGCAGTTTTTTTATCAGCAGGCTAGTAGTGTTTAATGAAACTTTCGCAACACTTAATAAAAATAGCTATCAAAAAAGCTACTGTGTTGTCTGGCACGAAGCTCTAGGTGGTAGAAAAGCTGAAGCTCTCACAGATTCTATTCTACGTGTTATAAGAGAAGAGCGTGATGTGACAAAGTTTACATTTTGGGCGGACAACTGTACTGGACAAAATAAAAACTGGGTACTTTTTACAACACTTATCACCGTCGTGAATCGTCAAACAGGTCCACAGGAAATCAGAATAAGGTACCTCACAAAGGGTCATACGCACATGAGCGCTGACGGTATTCATGGAAATATCGAAAAAAAGATAGGAAGAAAACGTAATATTTATGATTTTCAATAATTGGTTGACGTAATTAAAACCTTTAGAACAAACATGCATGTTCTTGAACTGGTTGAGTTTCACTTATGGAAGAACGAAAAAAGAATGACGACAAAAAAAAAATGATGATGCTCTGAAAGGTTTTCTTTTAAACCCTCTGGTAGAAGTTCAATTTTGTAAAGGTTCCAATGTAATGAAATATAAAACCGACTTCGACGAGGAATTAAAAGAAATTGACTTTCTTAAAAAAAAGCACACTGTTCCTCACATTCCACAAACTGTAGCTACTCGCGGAGTCAAAACAGTTAAAAAACAGACAATACTAAATGAACTTGTTCCATTGATGCCTTTAAACAGAAGGCTATTCTGGGAATGTCTTCCAGATTCAGAAGCGTCCCTGGACTTGGTGCATGTTGAACAGATTTTAGGTAGTAATAATTTGTAAGTGTTAATTTTTTTATCATTTATATTAGCAGTGTTAAATATTATTTACATTTTCTCACAGGTTTATCTGAATATCTTATTGTTCGATTATTGTTATTTTTTGTTTACATCAACATTTGCATAAAAATGTTCTATAAATCTATTAATTCTAACAGTATTCTAATTGTTTTGGGCAGGTTTTTGTTTTTAATCTGTGTTTGTTTTTGATACAAATAAAAGCTTTTTCGACAAATAAAAGTGTATTTTTTTAACCAAGCCTCATCATTATATTTTTGGAAAAAAACACCATTTCCAAACACAGTAAAGCATATCATTTGTTGTTTTCTAGTAATCTTATTTTTATTCCTAATTATATTACCACTTTAAAACACAGTAATGGCTAATGCTGTGGTTTTGTTCGTGTGGTACCTCATACAATTCTAAATATCCCCATTAAAAACAATGTGTCATGCTGCCGATCTATGTTTTTTCTATGCTAATCCGTTGGAGTTATCATGAAAAGAAAGCCAAGGGTAAGTAAGATACACTATCGGAAATTCATAGGCCTCAGATACTCCTGTTCGAAAGGCTGATAATTTTTACAAATTCCTTTTTTCTGACGAATCTGGTTAAGAACATTTACTGTGTTTTTGCAAAATGCAGCCGAAATGCAATTAAATATTACGCAAAATTTAGTATATGCAGTGGTACCCTTTAAAAATGAAATAAAGCTTTTTAAAACGCTGATGCATTCCGATAAGACTATATTTGTGCATTGTATGTTGATATACTATATTAATTTTAGATATCATTTCGTACCAAATAACAACACTATACACAAATTTATATTTAGATATTTTAATCGCCATGGTATTACTTTTGGCTTTTGTATTGTTATCTCACTTAGGCATGTTCCGGTATACTACTGAACATGAACTATCACTGCATTTGAAAAATATAGTTGCACCTCAGAAATCCAATCCGCTACTGGTTTGGGACGATATGGAGACAGTCTTCCCTAACTTATATAAAATTATTCAGAAATTCTTGTCTGTAGTAGCGACGTCAGTTCCTTCATAGCACTTAATTTCGAAAGCAAGAGCCACTGTATGCAGAGACAGAAATAGGCTTCTGGGCAAAGATGCTAACTACTGAAATCCAAAATTTCGTCTCTGTTTGTTTTTACAAAAGTGAACAGCATATACAGACTAGTCTAAACGTTTAGGCGGAACTAGATTTTGAAATCTAGTAATTTTTATCTATTAACTCGGACTTTCGGTCATTTTCTTTAAGCTTTGTAAAACATACTTACATTGCAAATTCTAGATTAAATTAACTGTCATTATAAAATGTCCTTTTCATTGCATTTTAATTTTTTGTCATTCTTAATGAAAATTTCCCATTTATTTATTTGTTTTGTCTTCAAAATATGTAAAAAAGTATTAAATTTTTTAATAAATGTCATTCGTTTCCATGGTTTCACTCACAGAACAGTTTCACTGTTGCAATTTTAAATTCGCACATACCAACCTGAAAAATTAAATAACCCAAGCAAGGTACGTTCTCGTGACTCGTGACAACGTAGAAGAGCGAAATTCCCATTCAGTTCCGCCTAAACGTTGGGAATAGCCTTTATACTTTAATCTATTTATTATTGCAAAACAATTAAATTGTTATTATAAGAATAAAATGGTTTTTACGTTTTATAGAAAATATATTCACTTTTCCTTCCGATACTTGTAAATATCGATATTTTGTTTCGATACGATACCGGTATCAATACTTTTTATTCGATATTATCGATACCCAAATTATCGATACTTTCTCAGAATCTCATATTTTCTATAAGCGCGTCATACATTTCCCCAAAATTATACCTCAATGATTTTATACATCAATCCGACTTCCCGTCCCTAGGTACTATCGTCTTTTAAGGTGATATTTAATATTGTATGTTTTTTATAACAATCCACCTCTCAGTGGAAGTGGAAAAAATTTATAAACAATACTTATACCAAAAAAATATAATATATAATAATAAAAATAATTTGTCCACAATGCTACTGTATCAATGACGACAAACTTCAAGGTTCACAGAATGGCACGAGCAGGAAACAAAAAGGCTCTAGGATTTTAATTTAAAATTCATATATGGACACCAGAATCATTCATATTTATTTATTTCGTAATTGTCATTGCCATTGTTTCATAATTGCATACATACTAAACGTCGGTGCTCCACTGTTAAGCCTCCATTATAATAGATCCGTAGCACAATTGCTTTGCATGGCTCCATAACATAATGAATGACTTTCGTTGTTCTGTTTATAATACGAACAGCTGTTTACAATAAAAAGAACAGCGAAAGTCATTCATAATGTTATGGAGCGGTTCTGGATCTATTACAAATCAAGCTTTAGGCACAATTGCAAAATAAGCTTAATTGCGGACCGCTTTTTGCACTCCAAAGAAATAAAATAATTTAAAAAGTATTTTTCCTACAGTTTACTTAGTTGTTCTATGGCATAATGAATAATAAATTTCTTTTAATGTGTGAACTAAAAATGCCGCCCGATATCATCCATATTGTCCCTTCGTCTGTGGATTGAAATAAGGTATACACGGTTTATTATTTATTTGGCATACTTATACAACTCTTTGACCCGCACATAGGAAAAATACTAAAACATCTAAAAAACATATCCCCCTAAAAATATAAACAAATATGTGCTCATCGAAATAAAATATTTTTTTTAATTTCTGAGTAGGGTATCAAATGAAAGACCTTAGTACGTGGATTAACGATCAAAACTTTTTACCAAAACTATGCAAAAAAATTTTTTCCACACCCTGTAGCCTAAATAGTTTAAACTAAAAATCTGAAAAAAATATTTAATGTACATTGGTGTGAACCGGAATAATACAACAGGAATTTTTTATCAGATTATGTTTTCGGAAAATAACGCATTTTTTGTGTTTGTTTGTTGACGATGTACAAAAGTTATAGTTATGTAACGCACTATATTAAAAAGCGTATCCTGTATCTAATGGTTTGTTTGCTACCCAGCATACTAGGGTTCGCTCCCGGGCAGAGGAGACAATTTTATTTTTTGTTTTTTTTTTTTCATTTTTATTTTGTTTAAATTAATTTGTCAATATTCTAGTTATATTTTATATTGCATTTAATTTAATTTAACATATTTAACATTTTAAAAGGCGTATCCTGGTCTAAAGGTAAGCTTGCTCGCTTGCTACGCAGCAAACTAGGGTTCGCTCCCGGGCAGAGGAGACAATTTTATTTACTGTTTTTTTTTTCCATTTTTATTTTGTTCAAATTATTTTGTCAAAATTCTAGTTATATTTTGGCAAATGTTGCATTTAATTTTTAAGATCGTAAATTTAATAACCAGTTGAAATTGTTGGAATTATATTTTCATTCTATGTGTCATGCATACGAAACCAGAGGAGCAGAGCATATGACTTAAAACAACCAATGGATGCTACAGGCGCAATTTTCAAAAACTTAATGTACCTTGCTATATAAAAAAAATACTGCACATATTTAGAAACCTAAGTAATGGTATAAAAAAATATTTTAACATAAAATTTGTTTTTAAAGCTCTTAAATTAACAGACAATAAATTATTTTAAAAATATCGTTCATTTTGTCGTGATTAGTACAAAGCAAAATTTGTCCTAAACACTCAGCATGCCGCCTTCACTTATTATATACCTGCGAAACCCTGAAATATGTGAAAATTCACACTTCACATAAATTTTTAAAAATGTTTCGTTACCAAATGATTAACCTTGGAGGTAGGTAACGTTAATTATACGAAGACCGTAGGCATACAAAATGTACTTAAAACTCTTCGTGGCGCATTGTAATCTTAAAAATAGCCCGTATCGAAATGATTAACAGATAGTATAGAGTGTCTTATGTGAGTGAGAAAAACCCGATTGATTCTACCCTGATGTGAAAGAGGATGAGTGAGAGGGAGAGCAATTTATGGTTCATCCGGTATTACAGAGTGAGTAAGTTATTAACATTTGTAATATTGACATTTCATCTTGTGTCATGTCATTAAATAAAATTTGCTTTTAGCAAACATTCAATTTTAAACATTTTTGAAAATACGATTATTTAGAACGAAAAATTGTTAAAATTGTTTTGGAAGTGTAGTTAATCCCAGCGATAATCGATTAATTACATATTGTATGCATGGAATATTTGAATAAAACTAATTTTCGTTTTATAATCGTTCTATGACTATCTATTTGGTTTTCCGATTACCACAATATAATATGTTGCTTCAACAAATATTTCCAAATTTTGTTTAAAATTAGTCATATTTTAAAAATTTGAGCTACAATTTAAATATGTTGAACTGTCGACTATTTAACTTTGTGAAATTCACTTATGGACCACTGAATGAGACCATTTTGATATATTTCACTACAGTTTCGACTCGAGTCATTGTCAAAGTTACATAACTTTCACCTTGAACACTATATTATTTGTGCGGACAATGAAAGAACTGAAAGAAATTTACATAATATTGTCACGGAGTGAAGTCAAGAATGGAATTTTTTCTACAAAATTTATTATACATGATTAATTTACATCAGAATATGTACAATTGTTGATAAAATGGCTGCTGGTGTTGTCCGTTTAGAAGCTGATGTTAGTCTCGTTCTTGCCCCGGCTCCTCCAGGATCGGTCGAATCACCTAAGATATCCGCACGAGGCGAACACGTGGAGAAAGCCTGTAGACAACACTCACATCTCGTCTTGGCGACTTCAATAGCTGGGCTGGTCCTTGGGCAGCGTGATGCGGACTGATGACCACCGACGTGATTGATGGCTGGTCATAAGAATGCCTATCCCGACTCTATTCCCTAGGATCATTTATAACTGTTAACCAGGACACTAACGTCAGGTTATACCTCAATTGTTTTGGAAACATTATTCATTTGTGTAATTGTTGGCAGCAATTAAAAGACCATAGTCATCACAATTGCAAAATGTTTATCAACACATTAGAACGTAGTTCAACACTTATGTTGGCAAACACACAACACCCTGCACATTCTATAATTCCCAAAACCATACGTCAGCAACCATGACCTACACAGCCTCAAGGAATTGGGACATTAGAATACAATTATACTATAATTGTGACAATATATGTGTTGCTCCACATGTACAGTATATTTTTCTAACTTAACAACGGCTGAACTTTTGTTATCGCTTAAACCATTGAATATAGAGATATGCTTAAATAAAATGTCTGAATTCAAATTTGCATGATATACCGGCAGAAATAGTAATAAAATCAAAATGAAAGATTGAAGAACGCAGAGGCCACATTCATTATATTTATTGGTATTTTTGTATATGCTATTGTTTGTATTATGATATATTAAAAATTAATTAGTCTCTTAACATTCTGATCTTATCTCTTGACAAACTAAAATATTTTTTCAGCGGAAGTTGTTTCCAAATATTAACAATTGTTATATATGACACATAAGGCTAACAAATAAAAATATTGCCCATAACATGTACAAACAACTAAAATATGTTCGAAATCCGTAACAAAACACATAAAAATACACATTTAGCAACAATAACCCATTTCAAACCTTGCAATACAAGTAAATAAATTAATATAAAGCACAAAAGATATTGCGAAGAAAAATAAATAATATCAAGATAAGTAACAGAAGGGAAGAGAGATAACGCGGAATAAGAAGAAGAAGGAAAGCTGGAAAATCCTTTATGGAATTCTCAATAGATTCTTAAAGGGTGGCTTAGTCACGCTCTGAAGCCTTTTGGGAAGGTAAATAAGAAATAAACCACGAATTTTGATATTATATTTGAGAAGCTAAATATTTTATATTAATAAAGGGGAAACTCGACTGATTTCCTTACATTAATAACTACTTTCATTATAATATCCTTAAATTAAAAGATATATCTAAAAAGTTTGTATTATGAAAAAGGCACAGACTTCATCTGAAAAACTTTGAACTATAACTTCAAAATTTTTAATTTTATTGTCATGCCAAGCCGATTTTGATCCTCATGTGAAGGTCGTATAATTTCATGATAAACAAGATAATTCATGTAATCATCACGGCTGGTAGCAATACTGCCCTTAAAAGTTCAATTGTCGATAAAAATATAATTTTAATTACGTTTAAGACATTAATTATCAGTGAGATTCTGAAAACTGGCGTTAAGTTGCGTGTATGTTAAATAACTCTCACCATAGTTACGAACAAATGTCAAATCGGAATTGTCAAATCTCAGAGTAACCTGTCCACAGTTAATTCAAACCAACATTGATACGTTCTGTAGATGTTTGTACATGGTTTACATTTAGCCAATCAAATAATATTTCCTGACAATTGAAATAATTCAATCTGTCAATTTATTATTTTATTTACAATCCAGTTAGAAAATATAAAAATTAAATTTTATTTATATAATTTATAATTGTATTAATTTATATAATTTTTGTCATACATTTATACTCTATTGCAATGGTGTTCAACAGAAGATACTTAATTTTTGCCTCCCCAATATAATATATTGAATTACTGTCCCTCGCCATCATCAAGTGATATTCTGAATTTTACCCCCCGTCCCTAGCGATTGAATGTATGCACTCGATTCTTAAGTGATTTGTTATTAAGTTTTGCCACCTACCCGGTTTTAGAGATTTTTAGAATTTTTGTCCCTCCTAGCCCCCAACTTATTTTCTGAATTTTTAACTCCCCCCATCTCCAAGTAATTTTTTTCTTGTAGTTCTGCTCTTCCTTAAAGTGATTTTTATAATTTTTGTGCCCCCTGTCCCCAGATTTTTACCTCCTCCGCCATCAAGTAATTTTTTTGAGCTTATTCCCACATTTAAAATGATTTGTAAAAATTTTGCCTCCTGTCCCCTTTTAATATTCTGATTTTTAATATTCTTTTTTTCTGATGATGTAATGGGCTTCCTCGGCATGCATGCCATTTTGTATTTAAGCTTAAAACAACATTATTTAGTGAAATGTAAAATGGCATGCAAAATAATATGACCTAAATTTTCCAATTATTTTTTACAACTTTTCTTATTATTTATGATGTGATGGGCTTCCTCAGCATGCATGCCATTTTGTATTTGAGCTAAAAACAACATTATTTAGTGAAATGCAAAAAGGCATGCAAAATAATATGACCTTAATTTTCCATTTTTTTTTTACAACTTTTCTTATTATTTATGATGTGATGGGCTTCCTCGGCAGGCATGCCAGTTAAATTTTAGACATTTTACACTATAAAATTAATATTTTACTTTATTTGGTGTTGTTTAAAATCACGTAAAATCCTATTAAAATTTTCATAAATATTTTCCGAAATTTTCCACCCTTCGGCCAACGATGGCTGCATGCCAATTTTTTTATAGAGGTTTTATGACACAAACTTTTATTCTTTTCATCGGCATGCTGTATGAAAACGCGAAAAATCATATTTTTTTATTACAAGATCACGTGACCGTTTGAGCCCTTTGGGACCCTGCGAATCGCATGCCTATAATTAAAAGACTTTAAATTTGTTTTAACTTTCATTTGACAAAAGGACAAGCAATATTAACTCAGAGAAAAACACAAAATTTTTGTGCAAGTGGAAATGCAATTTTCCCTACGACCGAAAAGCGTGCAAGGGTTTAGTACCATCCCTTTTTTGTTGTCACAGGGTAAATATTCTCTCCTCCAAAAGGCATGCTGTATGAAATCGGAGACCCCCCCCCCAGTCATGAGTTCCCGGTCTAATACGTTAATGTTAGTACAAGCTATCTCTCAACGCTGCGATTCATCTGGTGTCGAGTCACTCCAACTTTCAGCGTTAATGTGCACGGAAACTTTCGTTCAGAATCGCAATTCGACAAAAACCACCGTGACCTAACGTTAACCCTTGTAGTGACCTAATGCAAACTTTCAGAAACCCATTGAAGGCACGGTTGCATAAAAGTTTTAAAACCAAATGTAAGCTAAAACTCGGTGTAAAACACGAAATTGCCTAGCAATACATTGATAGGTGTTTTTAGGTACTATTTTTCTTCAAATTTAATAGCTTTTCTCCCTTCGCAACATGTTTATCTTTGTTTGTTTCTTTTAGAAATATATAGCTGGGAGTGCTTCTCTGCAATCCCAATACCCATTTTATGTATCTCGATTGCAGTTTTTCTATCTCTTGTTGTTTCCCACCAGCCGCATATTTCTGCGCCAGATAATACTATGCTTTTTACTATGCTATCAAAAAGTAGCATTCTTGTTCTGAAGATTCCTCCAAATTTACGCTTCCTGATACTCCAAGTTTGTTTCCTTGCCACTGTAGCTTTCTTAATTACCTTTCTCATGTATTCCATTCTCTTGTTGTTATTTTATATATAATATATATAAATTAATAATATATATAATACATTCCCAAATACTTATATTCTTTTACTGTTTCTATTTCGTTTGCTGCCCATCTCCAATCATATCTCTTCTCTGTTCCTGTGATGTGTTTTGAAACACATCACTTTTGATTTTCTTATATTTAATTGTTTTTTTTTTTTGTTTGTACTTGTCAGATCTTTTTTTGAAATATGTTTTGGTAAATTTATTTATTATTTACTTTATTTATTTAATCTCTATAAATGAACACTAGCTTAATGATACTGAAATTAAATATTTACAGTACAATGGAACTCTATTACAAATAAGTACAGTGGAACTGCAATATTCGTCCACGCCAATATTCGTCTTTTTGATATTCGTCCTGTTTTTTGTTGAAATTTTTGTTTGATATTCGTCCGAAAAGTCAATATTCGTTCCACCTCCTACCATCGACGTGGCCGCCGAGTCAGCTGATCGTCTGTTGACTTGCTCAGTCTCGAGCAGTGATTAAAGTGTACGCATTAACTCTCGTTCAGGGCTGAGGACAGATTAAACTATTTTTAGTTAATAGTTATGTGAAAAATTCGTTTGATATTCGTCCTACTCTCAGGAACGGATTAATGGCGAACATTGGAGTTCCACTGTACTTGGTAATTATTCCTTAGCAAATCACTTTTATAGATCAGTCCACGAGAAGGGTAACACTGCTATCTATTTAAAAAATAATTCCTACAACTTCAGTGCTTCTTCTTTCATTCTTCTCAGAGACATTCTTCTCTTTACGGTCTAAAGAAAATGATGGTAAATTTTGTTGCTCAGTCATATCTGAACTTAATCAGCTAATAGTATCTCTATATAGATTGCACAAAGGATGATTTGATACGTTTCAAGAGCTTCTTATAGATATCTTTGATATCATTGAAATATGCTAATTATAAGTTAATTTTTGTTAATAATTTTAATGTGTATTTTCACTTGCAAACTAAACAAAGTTCGTTTCAGAATGCTTGCTACCTTTGGTTTGCATAAAGTAATTAACTCTGCAACCCGCGTAACATCAACTTCTGCAACCTGTTTTGACAATTTAATCACCAATTTCCATCCAAATAATCATCCATTACATGTATTTACGCCTTATCTATCTGACCATAGAGCAATCTCTTTTCATCTTTTGAATTTTAAGAAAAATATTACATGCAATACTAATGAGAAAGTTATCAGTAACAGTAATTCGGAAATATTCAAATCTAATTTTGAAAATCTTAACTTGTTCTCTACTCAGTCTCACTGATCCCAATGACATAGCCGATAGCTTGCTTTAAGTTTTTGAGATATTGACTCTTGCTTCAGATTTAAGACAGTTAATTCTCAGTTAATATTTCTCTTTATTATGGTTCTAAATAACCTATATGATAAATTTATGAGTGCACCTGGTAGATGGTTAAAGAAGGTAGCAGCCAAATATATATCATTTCTAGATTTGGATAACTAAGTCTAAGCAGTCTGATGTTGCCACTCGCGCGATCATTGTCATGCCTCGTGCATACAGTTACATATTTGTTAAAATTTTGTGAAACATAATATACGCATATATGAGCTAACTATAAATTGTTATAATGTTACAATTCCTAAAGAGCTCTCAGCAATGGTACCTGTTCAATATTTAATATTCTTGATCAGATGAGTAACGTCCGTAAGTAGTAATTATAGTTGAAGGTAATGGGATTCGGACCAGCCAGAAAAAAAAAACAAATTTATTAACTTCGCTTACGTTTCGATTTAATTTAAATCTTCATTAGAGCTACAAAGATATATAGAAATATAGAATTAATAATATAGTAAGTTTACATGCATAAAAATATAATAATGTTTAAATTTAACATGTCAAGTAGTTAAAACAAGCATTACAAAATTGTCGGAATTTGAAATATAACATAAAATAATTAGAGAGTGATAACATATCAAATATAAGTTAAAGAATAAAAAACAATGTAAAATTGTCTAAAGTATTGTAAATTTAACTTGTAAAAGAAATCACTTAAAATTTTGCACCAGTTTGTAGATGTTTTTAGATTAAATTCTACTACGCTAACGACACACTATATGAATCTATAAACATAAACATTGAACTAAAAACGAACTGCAAAACTTGTTTCAACATATATATTTTATAAACACGATCAACTTAAAAATTAATGACAATACTTTTGAGAGAATCTATTCTTTCAAATACCTAGATACCATGATAAATCAGGTGAAATTAATGGTGGATGGAGAATTCGTAAGAACAAAGATATCCGAGAACTGTACTAAAGGCCGAAATGTTTATCACAAAAGAACTGAAAGGTAGATGATTACAGTGGATAGGGCATGTGATGAGGATGAGAGAGGAGAGATGGTTAAGAATGGAGGGACGATACAGTGGAAAAACCTCGTAAGAGATGGTGAGATAGCTAACCGAAGATCTAACAAGTATTGGTATACAAGACACATGGAAATACCTGATAATGAACAGATCAAGATGGAGAACGAGTGAGTGAGGCCAAAAGTCAACACGACTTACAGTGCCCAAAGAAGTTATAAATCTTGTTAAGGACTTTAAGGTTCTGCTTAATCGTTCGCAACCGGCTATAAACTGAGGGTTTGGTTTCTTTGTAAGCTAAAAATTGGAAGTAATACTAACCATACTACTTCTGAATGTACAAGATTGAAAACATAGTCATGAAACCTGGTAACAGGAGGCTTAGGCTCATCTCACACTCAGCGGCGGTAAAAGGCAGGGGCGACAGGGGCACAGGCTCAGAGCGCCAAAACAAACGCTTAAATATACATATTCTAAGTTTTTATTAAGTTTTTCTATTTTTATCTAGATCAAAATTATAAATTTTTATTTTTATATCAATCTTGTACATATTAATTATAAAATTGAGTTTAAAGATATACACATTTATTGACTATATAATAATATTAAGTCTTCTTCTGGACTGTATTTATTTTCTTACACATCTGAAATTATTTATAATTGAATTTGGTGGCACCTTGACGTAATTTGTTTCTGACCGCGGTTCGTATCTTAAAAAGTATGTATCTAGAAACGTAATTATCCATTATATCTTATGGGAAATCAATTAATCCGTTCCCAGACTAAAAAACCATAAAGAAAATCCAAAAAATTAAACAAAACTATTCTCAACTAAATAAAGAAAATGCAAAGAAATGGAGAAGGAGTGAGAAGGAACATTTTTTCACTATAAATATGCATTTTGTATACCATTACATATTAATTTACTTAGCCATAAGTAGTATTCGGGTAAAATGTTAAAATATTTAAATTGCAGCTTATATCTAAATCAAAAGAATATTAATAATAATAATATTATTATTATTATTATTATTATTATTAAGTTCAGAGCAGAAGCCAAGGGCTTGTTATGCTCAATATACATGGCAAATAAACATTTTATACTTACAAACTACATAAATATTATTTTACAATCTAAACAAATAAAATTAATCCAAAATTACAATAAAATTAAAATAAGAGTTATTACACCTATATCAAACCTAATACAAATTGTTCAAAACTCAGGGAAATAGGTAGCTTATCCTAGCTTTGAATGATATATATTATGAAAATATGTTCGAAATAAGACTGCGAGCACCTAAACTCCCCTCTTCGGTACGCCAGTGCATATTCTAAAAGAGGGAACAGTTTGGCGGGTTTGCCCCAGGCGCCAAAAGAGCTAGCGCCGGCTCTGCTCACACTGTCACGCTATGATGACGATGATGAGCAACCTTGTAAAATCACCCTGTATATGCAACGTACAAATAAATGGTACCTCAACTAGTATTAAAAATAATTTCGTTAATAAAAATATATTAAAATTTTAATTTTGTGCAAAGATCTTGTTCAATAAAATTTAAATTGTTCACAAATCTATATTAATTATAATTGTAAAGTAAATTAGAATATTTTAAATACGATATATCTGACAAGCTCTTGAATTAATTAACCCTGAATGAAGATATTCTGAATGAATTATGAATAGCAAATCCTACTGAAAGAGAAGACAAGATTGTCAAGAAAAACATCGATTAGAACATTTCAAAGAAAATAATGAATAGAAAAACACACGAATCTAAACGCAAAGAATAAAATATGAGATGCAAAGGTATAAGATGAAAGAGATACGTGTTTGAAATGAGAAGCGTATTAAATAGTAGTATGTGAATAAAAGGCAGGGAAGGAAATATGAAAAAAGGGTTCTTATTTGTTTAGTCATGTGGAAGAATGTTTGTGAATGAGGGGTACAAAGATAAAGATATGAATAGGGAATATCCACATGAAATGGTTTTGAAGATATATAGTTTCAGTGTAGGGTTGAGTCTCTCTCTGTGACGTCTTTGACGCCATCTTGTTTTGATGGTTGGACGTTTAGTTTTCATATGAATGCAGTGAGTTTTATTAAACTCATGTTTAAAATTGTTCTGAATGAATTACTTTTTTCATAGCTTCATAGTAAAATATCATGAATATTTAGCAGACTAAACAAGATCTAGATTAGAAATACAAATATCAAAAATTTTACAGCATTATATAATATTATTTTCTAGGGATTCATTTGTAAACCAGCAAAGTCTTACACCTTATATTAAAAAGTCGGCAACCAGGCCATACTTCCCTTTGTAATTTCAATTTTTAAGGAGCTTAAGTTCTTGTTTACGCCGGTTTATGCGTATATACGTCAGCCATGAATACGTCAGGCTTTTTTCGGGACGTTCCGTTGAATCTAATTTGATTCTATTGGCACCGACCTAAGAAAAGCATTCGACAAAATTAATTATAACTTACTTATCAATAAACTGTTTAAACTAGGCATACACGGCGATTTATTCAGATGGCTGGTATCCTATATTACGAATAGGGCTCAAGCCGTCAGGGTTAATGGATTTGACTCAGATTTTGTCGAAATGTCCTCTGGAGTTGTGCAGGGATCTCATCTGGGGCCTTTGCTCTTTTTGATTTTTATAAACGACGTTAAACAAGTATTTAAATATAGTAGTTTTCTACCTTTTGCCGACGATTTAAGAATTTTTAGAAGTATCAGAACCCTAGCAGACGCTACTCTCCTTCAGTCTGACTTGTCTAGCTTCACCAATTATTGTCAAAATAATAAACTTCAGCTAAACTGTGACAAATGCCATATCATAAAATTTACTGGCAACAGAAATATAATCTTAAATGAATATTACATCTACAACACATCACTAACTAGAGTTTCTCAAATCAAAGATTTAGGTGTAATTTTTTGATACAAAATTGACTTTTGAACCCCACTTCGAGTATATTTACACGAAATAATTGCGAATGCTTTGATTTATTAACCGCACAACTAAAGACTTCCAATTTGCGCAGCCCATCAAGACCTTATATTACGCCTTTGTTTTTAGCATTCTCAATAACTGATCCATCATATGGAATCCTATGTATGATAAATACATTAATAAGTTAGAAAAATTACAATTTAAAGCCGTGAAATACATTGTATTTAAAGAAAAAAACTCGGCTAACTGACTACAGTTCAGCTCTACTTGAACTAAATATGTTGTCACTAAGGAATAGTCGCACATTGTCGTATATGGTTATATTATATAAAATTTGCAATGGTATTATAGACTGCAATGATCTGTTAATGTTGTTCACTTTTTTAGTTCCTTCTTATAATGTCTGCAACCAACATTCGTTTTTCGTTTCCAAAACTAATAATAATATATTTTCCAAATCACCTATTGAAAGGATGTCTTCCACATTCAACAATGTCTTTAATAATGTTGACATTTCAAATTACACATTAAATAAATTTAAATCACATTGTAAAATTATATTACAACATTTGGATTCATTCTAACTCAAGTTACTTCTGTTTAAATTGTTGTATTATATAATTAACTTATTGTAATACTTTTGTTCGTACTTGATTGTGGCGAATTTTTTAATTCAATATATAATAGTTATAAATAAATGTTAAAATTTTTCAAGTCAAAAATAAAATCTCTGCAGTCTTGTTTGTTTTCTTAAAATGTAAAATAAATAAATAAATAAATAAATACTCCTAGTGTGTTAATATTTTAAGTAGAGTTAGTATTATTATATTATTATTATACTATTTTAAGTAGATATTTGAACGCTGTCCAATTGTAGAAGCTGCTATCACAATTATTAGGGAGGGCATCGTTCTGTCACTGTCAATATCGAGTTCTATCCTCCTGCAAACCGAATTTTTGCTGATATTAATAGAACCATCACACGCAGCCTATTATTTTCTATAGAAAAGATAATTTTGAAAAAAAGAAAAGGCAAATCTGACTACCTGAAGCTTAAATGCTACAGTTCGTCTACGAACCTTTTCATCTCAATTATTGCTTGGTCTGTCAGTATTTCTTCACACATGATAAAGGTCTAAACTTAAATTGGATATTCTATTAGCTTTGGGATTTGCATCTCCATACAGATAAATACTGATGTATGTGGTTGCAACCGTTTATCAGGCCCAACCTTATATTTTATTACCGGATTCAGGTGTTCTTGTACAATATGCTGCAGACAATGTTGACATTAAGTTTTATACTATCGATGGGCACAATACAGTTCATATTATGAGAGTTATAAAAGTAGTCATTACTTCAAGCGCAGTTATATCTTAAGAGCAGATAGCAAAATATGAAACGATGCCAGCTGCAAAAGACTTGGTGGCCGTCGCGCATGTACCCCTGAAAATATATAAAAATTATAATGTATATGAAATAAGCAAAATCGAAGTCAACAGAAGTATTCGCGACGAAGTTTCGACAGTCAGTGCTTAATAAAGCTGATTTCTTGTCGATGAACGGAAAGTGGAAAGCTATTCCGGGATTTCCTGGATTGAATAGATTTATCTAAGGAAACAGAGTATCTAACGAAAAATAATACAAACTTTTCAACATCTCGTATCATGTTTTTGCAATTTGCTCATTGCCCATTGAATGATTACAACACAATTTACACAACATTAAATTCTGTAAAGGCGCCTTGCATTCTACTTCGATGCTGGTGTGGATACAAACGATTGATGCTTTGTGGGTCGTACAGTGGCGTAGCCAAGGGAGGGCTAAGGGGCTGTAGCTCCCCCCTTGTATAGTAAGTACACACTCGCTCGTATAACTATGAGGACATAATTTTCTATATCATTATAACAGTAAACTTTAAACCAAGAAAAATAGCAACAGACCCAATTATTATAGAATAGTATATCAATTTTTAGTGTATTTCACGTGAAACCCAAGAAACCTCAATTCTTGCATGTTTGATGTTGTAGATTTGTATTTTGTATGCTGTAAAATAAAAGAAGTTGACGTTTAATGTAATATATCAAGTACACGAAAATTCATTCATAAATTAAAATAATTCTGTTTACGTTTACCATTAGTATTTCAATTAATTAAATTTGTGTTACGTGAAAGGAACAAAGTTCATATCCTAACGCAGTTTGGATTTATAGTGGATACATGGCATAGTAATATCTAATTTTAATATTACCTGACTGCATATTAAATATGAAGTGATTTTTTAATGATGGCCAGGGCCACGCCAAGCGGGGGTCATAGTTATACCAAGCACGCCAGCGGCAGGCCCTAGGGAGCGCAAATTAAATAAAATGATTTTATTATTTGCTAAATTTGTCTTTTTATGGGCTGCAATTTTTGTCTGGTACCTTGACGCGGCTTGATGTTGGCAAATCTACGCAAAATACAACAGCAAATTTCAAATTTGATTATGAATTGACAAATTCACAGTCAAGCTCTAATGCAACTGATATTTTAAACTGATAAGTTATCTTAACCTTAAAATTTTATAAAGTCCTAGTTTACAATGTATAAAAGAACTGGTCAAAAGTCCCATGCCATCATTAAAAGTCACTAGATTTCAAAATCTAGTAAATCTACAAGACATGAAGCATACTTGCTCATCATATTTATTACTATAAATTTGTTAAATTATTGGGAAATTATATTGTTCATTGGGAAATAAATGTAGAAGAGACACCTCTACGATCATTGTTATGATTATTTATTGATTATATATTCTGATAATAATAATTAAATTACTGTGTTCTATTTGGTAATGTTTTTTTTTATTATATTTTCTGTTGAAATAAATTTTGGTTCTTATTGTGATTATAGTTACATATAAATTTCTTTTAAAAAGAATAAATACCTTTCATAATATAAAGTTGTGGTTTAATTTTATAAACATAATTTGAAAAAAAAAAAAACAAGAGGAATTTCTGGCTAGCGATCTTTTTTGTAGATAATTTTTTAATCTACATTTTTTTATACTAACCATAATTGTCATTTAACCAATAGGAATCGAGATATTCGCTAAAAAAACTTTTTCATGACCTTTCACCTTGAATAACTTTCGAAATTAACATGATTTCGATGGAGGCTTTTTCCACGTTACTTATAACGCTTCGATAAAGATGTGTGCAAAATTTCAGCTAGGTGGGAATTATTCTGAACTAAAGTATTTATGTTGATAGTCCTTATAACGTATATGTTGGTCAAAGAACTGTACAGCGGAACCTCTATATTCGTCAACCTCCATATTCGTAATATTCGATATTCATCACATTTTCATGACAATTTTTGTCACCCATATTCGTTAGTATTTTCCGTATTCGTCGTCACTTCCACCGCCGCCGCGGAGGTGATTTCGTCTGGAGAGGAAGAGTCGAGTAAAGCATTCATACCTAACACTGAAATCAATGAAATGCTATCTAATTGGGCCAAAGTGCAGAATATAGTCGAAAAATGGCATCCAAATTTTGCAGTCAACCAAAACATAAATGCATTTAAAGATAATGTGATTGACTACTTCAGGAAGGTTTTACAGAACAGACAAAAACTGACAACATTGGACAAATTCCTTGTTAAAACAAGTGCTGGTAAATCATCGACAAAACAGACCCCACGATCAGAATTGGAATAACTATTGGCTGTTTTGTTTTAATTGATAGCAACTCTGTTTTCAACATTAACCTTCCCCCTTTTTCAATTCTACCACTATGTTAATCTATTTAGTACAATAAAGTTAAAGTTTAAACAACATTGTTTAAAAATTTTGTAGCATTTTTGGAGTTGGAAACAGATTAGTTGAATTTCAGTTATTTCTTATGGTAAATATTGTTTCTATATTCGTCATATTCTATATTGGTTACACCCCCAGGAACAGATTAATGACGACTATAGAGATTCCACTGTATATGCATACAAAATGTCCAGTCTTTAGCTTTAACCATTTGGTCACAATTTTTGCAGTACAAACATATACATGAGTGACGGTGCTACAGAAAACAGGGTCACATTAATTACTATTACTTGGCTGTACCTGTTGTGTTACCGTTACATCGAAAAAATGGCTAACGTGAAAAGTTAATGAAAATAAGATCCATAACTTTAAAGAGTTAACTTTAAATCTAATGCTATCCTCTCTACATTGAACTTGTCATATAGTTTTGAGTTATTCTGCAGCAATTTTATATTTCATACATGTTAGCCTCAACGGAGCTATAACTAATAAACCTTACTCGACTAAATCTATGTCAAAGGGCAACTCTAAAACAACTTGAAAATTTAAAATTCAGCATCAAAGATTTTTACGATTTTACACGATGCAACTATCGGAAGAAACATTTAATAGAGTATTCTAAAGTAAGAGCATTTTAAAGAATTCTAACCAAGTGTTTTGATGCTTGAAACTAGGTTAAAGCTTAACATATATCCAGCTTTTACGATTACATATATTCGATTGAAACTATTAAATGTCAATCAGCGACATCAGCGTTTTACTATCTGTATTTTAATTTTAGCTCAAATTCTCTGATAACATTGTAATTGAATTTCTCGATGACGGAATAAAATCAGAAATTTACGAAACATAACTATTTTATTGTTTAATAAATAAATTTTAAAACGAAATATAAAACAAAAATAATACGAAATATACAGTCAGTTATTAGTGGATATAAATATTTATTGAACAGGACTTCTTCGACTGGCATTTAGAAAAAATATTGAGAATTAGATTAAATTCATAACATTTTTTTTTTCCTTTCAGATAAACATTTCAACCCTTGGAGATTGGTTATGGAGAAATTCGACACACCCCCAAAAACTAAAATCGTAGAATTTTTTTTTTCTAAATCGACTGTTCATTTTACTCACACATCGAGCATACTTGCGTCATTATTAAATGAAGAATCCGCCCTCTAAATCAGCGATAATCCGTCTAATTCAATGTTTCTCAACCAAAAGCGCACGGCGGACCAGTATAATAATTGTTGGTTCATTTGTTGGTTCATTGCAAACAAATATATTTAATGTGCTACTAAATACATTTATTTTATTTGTAGAAAATCACTAAGTTTACAGAAAATAAACAAAACATAAATTATTTACATAAAAAAAAAATAAAAAAAAACTGCAAAAAAACATATAAAAATTTTCGCAGACCACTAAAATTTTTCTGGGGACCACGTGTTGAGAAACACTGGTCTAATTAATCGTTTCCGACAACAGGGATTTGTGATCGACTTGCCACGAGTCGGGAGACCATTTTTCATGCGAACCCCGGAAAACAGGTCTCGTGTTGAACAAACTTCTTCGAGGACGAGAGAGGTAATGCAGTAACGGTGACTAGGGCCCGATACCGCGAAATGTTAGAGAATTTTGTCCGTCCAGCTATTCAGGACACACCTGAGGTTTGATGGCAGCAAGATGGAGCGACTGCCCATACCGCCAGACAGACTATGTAGCTTCTGAGGGACGTGTTTGGAGAAAAATTAATTTCAACAAATGCCGATTTCATCTGGTCAGATTTTTTTTTTTTTTTGCTTCCCAAAGAATTTTGTTTACTGAACTAAACCCAAAAATATCCACGAGCTGAAGGAAAACATTCGAACAGAAATGCCACTCATCCACCTATCGCCGTTATGGTTAATGGAGCGATAAAGAACCTGAAGGAGCGCGGCGGCTCCTCCTTGCAGGCCATCAAGAAGTAAATCTCGTCCACATACAAGATCGAGAAGATGGCGCCGTTCATCAAGAAGTACATAAAGGCCAGCATCGCATCCGGAGCCCTGATCCAGACCAAGGACAAGGGAGCGTCCGGATATTTCTAGCTAGCCGCTGGTTCCGACAAGACGGCCGATTCCGCCGAGAAGAAGGCCAAGAAAACCACCGCCTCCAAGACGGCCGCCAAGTCGAAGAGGTTCGCTGAAGACTCTGAGCAATGGTCGGAAATGTACTGAAAAGGGCGCGCGTTCGCGCAGCGGAATATGGAGGCCATTTGCGTGATATCAACTTCCATAATTAGACAACAAAAAATCTCGAATGTTGTATTGTCATATACAGAAACCTTATTTCATTTAATAAAGAAATAAAAAGTCATTCAGTTTTTAAACGGTAGCGCGACTTTTGACCACCCTGTACTAGGAGGTAGATATACCACTTACCATGTAAACGAACGATATTAAGAAAATTAAGGACGATAAAACAAACAGTCAAACTGTTTCGCGGATCGGTTAAATTTCCTCATGGTCCGGCACCGGTTTGCGAACCTTAGGTCCAGAAACACTGAGCTAATGAATTCCTTACTGTTAAGGTAGCTAATAATTCAAGAAATTATTTGACGAGCCTAGGGTATGCGATCGGTTAAGCTAAAAAAATTCAATAAAATTAACATGTAATATTTTAGCAGCTCAATGTTCCGCTCTATCCTAGTAAATCTAGCCCTGAACCCTTTTCAGTTAAACTATCTGACATCAGATCTAGATATAGCCAACATAAATCTTACAAAAAGCACTATCTCCAACCCTAAATTTACAAAAATAATAATGAACTTAGGAAGGGATATATATCTCCCCTTAAATATACGGTATTTACTCCAAAAACAAAATATATATGCACCCTTAACGAAATACTGTATATATTAAAGACGATTTAATATATTTTTGCAATATTATTACATATTTAATAAAATATGACAGAACATATGTCAAAATAATGCACCCCTGTTTATTAAGTCTTAGGAATGAATGGCTGATCGTTCCCCTGTTGATTTGGTGACAAAATCACATTTCATATAATTTTTCATGTATTAAGGGGACATTTGGCAAACATAATTACTTCATTTACTTGAATTTTTACGCAATACAAATAAATATGTGATGCTACATTTCGTGGTTCTTGTGAAATAACTTGCAGTAGTAGACAGGAAAAACAACTACGTATTTAATAAGGAATTTATACGGTAGATGACGATAGTTGTTGCGATTTTTTACCATAAAAGTTATTAAAAACAAGATTTGATAAAAAAAAAAAAAACAGACTAACGTCATAATTTTAATAATACAAAATCATTTTAAATGAAAATGACCTGGAAATAGCCCCTATAGCAATTACAAAACGCTACTAACATCGTTTCTACTACTGGAAGCAATATTTGTATGTTTAAAAAAATCAAGAAATTGTTAGATACATATTTCAACCTATATCACAAAATCCCTGATCTAGGAGCGATTTCAAAAACTGCCTAAAATGAGTAATTTCAGAACTGAAAAAGTTGTTATAATAGCGTCGGCGAATCAACGCACTTACGTCACACGACGTAACAAACGACTGTATTGTCTGGAACAATGCAATCGTTTGTTACGTCGTGTGACGTAAGTGCGTTTATTCGCCGACGCTAGTATAGTAGTTTAATGTATCTGGGGCAGTAAAAAAGTGTCATTTTAATTTATAAGAATCTTTTTAAAATTTAGAAGATGTTGCTTATCTATCTATCTCTTAATAGCATATTACAAACACCTAGGAGCATTACATATCCATCGGTTGAGATTACTAAACTATCGAATTACAAAAACGAATTGATCTAGAACAGGCAGCGTTTATATTTTTAAAATCAAACTACCCACATGTCTTCAAATGAAAGTATTCGTCGGCCGTAGATATGAAAGCCACGTGGTCAGTATGACGTTTCGACCAGTCCTATTATCTCTGTATAAACAGGTACTCATTTTAAGTATTACATACTTGAGGCTGTGTCGACCCCAGAGCTGACTGAACAATATCGAAAGATAAAAATCCGAAGGAGGTGGATATCCTCCCACATAGGCATAAAATTATAATATAAACAATAATATCAGCAGGGAAACTACATGTGTGCCACATGTAGTTTCACAAAGATAGAGAGGGCAATGCTAGATATTCATCTTTCATATCGCAAAACAGATTCAGACCAGAAAACTTACAGATGTATGTGACATAAGAGAGCTAATAGCAAACGTAAAATGAAAATGAGCCTGCCATGTTGCTAAATTAGCAGATTATTGGTGACAATAAAAACTATCTAATGGATATTTTGAGACTACTAAAAGTGGAAGTAACCGACCAACCAGATGGATGGATTATATTGGAAGAATAGCCGGAAATTAGCTATTATTAGCCAAAGACAACACTTGTGGAGATGGTAATGGGGAGGCTTACATTAAGAAGTTGACGTACTCAGTTAGTAAATGATAATAATAAAAGTTTTAACGCTATTCCGGCCAAATTGGCAATAAACCAATTGACAGCTGAGTAGTGTTTTTCTAAATTAAGTAAAGAAGCTTGTTAAAATGAAAGTTAATTTAAATGTCATGTTAACCCTCTGACCGAGTACCCCGCGATTTACGCGTGCAGCATCTACTGGTTTAATTTTACGCATCCGATTTGGATGCGATTTGGACATGCTCGCATTTATTTATGTTTATTTACGTTGCTGATAAATTTTGATAAAGTTCTATTTAAAAATATTTTTTTTACAATTTTTATTTACAAACAAAAAAAAAATACATTTTTTTAAACCTAATTTGAAAAAAAAAAGAAAAAAACGCGTTCAGAGTGTTAAAAGTCAAGTCTTATTCTGTAAGAAATGCGTTAAATTTAGCGTCAGGTTAAAGATTATATTTTAATACCATGTCTAACGCCTTTATAGAAAAATGCTATTCTGTAAGAGCTTGTTTGTTAACGCGAGGTGCTAATTCACCTTGTAGAGAGGCTATATTACTGCACGCGCATGCGCTGCTACGTTGAATTTTTTGACAAGTTGCAAATGCCGAGAGAATCTTAACCCAATAGATTCGGTGTAGATTTAAATATTTAGTGGCAAAATTTATTTTAAAAATGGAACAAAAATGTTTAGTCCTGTGATATTCATTATAACTGGTTTCCACAATGTACTAAATAAAAATATAATTATATTCAACTTTTATTTAGTCAACTTATATACTACATTGTATTATAACAGTTTATCTCATTTTTTAATAAAATGTGAATTATGTGTTCATTTTATTATTAAGTTGTTCGGTGATATTAATTATTAAATAATTAATTGATAGAATACGCTATTTCTACCCTGGGTTATGTGGAATAACATTTTTGTGATCTTCATTATCATTCTCATCAATTGTTTTTTCAATAATACACAATTAAAATGTACTGCGATATAGTGAAACATGGCAGAGGCGTAAGTGATTTTTGTAGCTTTCAGAGGATTATCATTTTAAGTTCTGTGTCTCAACAAAAACCAACACTGCTCTTTGATACTACATCTACCTTTCTATACAATTACTTGAACTTGCGTCTGGGTTACTTGTATCACAAAAATTACGAAGCGCAATTCTTAGCTCTACTGTAATGAATTCACTTTAAAAAGTAATAGAAAGTTCATTTACGTAAATAGGATCAGCCATTTTTGCAAACTAAACACCAGCGTTAATTTTTAAAGCCACCGTTAGAGTAGGCGCTTATTCCGGGTTTACATTGGTAGAGTAAAAGAGCTAGTAACTAGCTTAAGTAACTAGAAACTAGTTACTATCCCCGTGTAAACAGTTGGCAATGTGACTAGAAGAGTACTAGCTTCTAGTAGTTGGACTAGGATAGCAGCTAGCTCGTCGACGTATTTACTACTATCTTTTCCCCCACTACGCCAACTTGATTCATTTCAAATTGGCGACAAGCGGTAACTTGTCATAACAAATAGAAAAAAAAATCGTATCAGGTAAGTCATAATTTATTTACATAAATTACGTAACATTGATTTATTAATTGATGATATTTGAAATCATCTGTGAAATAGCCGCCTTTGATACACGAAAAATATGTTGTAGACTACGATAACTATTTCCTGTGGCTAGGAAATAAAGCGTGAATTCCAATTTTATTCTTGCTGGAATCGTATCCCTCATTAGTGTATCAGTTCGTTGTATTAATGTACTAACTAAATTGAATAGCCTATTAAAATTATCTGGTGTCATTCTTAAACACAGTCTGTACTCTTTTTGATCTTCCACAGCTAATTCACGAAATAGAAGGGCTGTTGCGCAATGGGTATCTCTTCTATCAATACATTTTTTAACCGTTTTTTAATTTTAATTTTCGTTTAGGCTTATATTCTGTACCGATTTCTTCAATAATACAATCAGTTATTTCCTCCACAAGAAATGATATAATACAAAATACCATTTTTATTGGAATCAAGCCGGCGACGATGTATATTCATATTTATAAACTATTTTTTGCAAAAAGATAATTGCATAACAAAATCACAGTGAAGATGTCAAATGTGTTTTGACACTTATTATCTAGGAAGTAAGATAGTATGCCAATTCTGTACGAACACCTACTATCCCGAAATTAAGATAGTAGAGTAAAGCGCGAAGTTCTTGCGCTAGTTACAAGCTCTTTTACTCTACCAATGTAAACCCGACATTATTGTAGAACGTTAACTGGCTATTTTAACGCCGACACGTTACAATTTTAATACAAATATGCAAATAGCAAATACAAAATAAGCGAATAGCATTTACGTTTAAAATGGTGTAAAAAAAAGAACGTCAGTTTCTGCCGTTAAGATTTTAACATCATTCTTAGAGAATAGACCCGATTAGAAGTTAGCAACACTTAACCGATAACTTTTATAAAATTTTGAGTAGCACAGATCAGTTTTTTATCAAAGTTTATTTTAAGCTTTGTATGAAGACCACTGGTCTAAAAACAATCAGTAATCTAAATATTGAACGTCCAAAATTTAATACAAAACAATACTGAAAATATGCACTCGAATATTATTTTCATATTTCAAATACCAAAATAAAATAAACAGTTTACAAAAACAATATGAAAACATAGTGAAATTTATTGTATTGAAAACAGTAGAATGTGCATGCTGTGTTATTTCTAGAATAAACTGGGGAGTACTTGAACGATTTAATAGTATGACACGCCTCGAAATTCGGCCAGAGGCGCTGTCTCAATTCAGACTGGAACTCAAATTCTTTATTTATTATCAAGATGTATTATTGTATTTCCACTCCTACATAAACCACTGATCTCCCTGCGAGGTACACTGGGCAACGCAATAAAAACATAAATAAATATCGACAAGCTTATTTTATTGTTGCATTTGAATCATGTTTATAGAAACACATTTCTAAGTGAATTATGAATATTTTTTAAGTTGGGTGGATTGCATAACGTCTGACTTACGACTGAGATATCTTCAACTCCATTTTTCAGGAATTTTACATAATTTCATATTTAATCATGAAAAAAATATAAATTATGAACGTAAAGAAACACTAACTATGGGGATAGTTGGCTTATATTGATATATTTCGTCCTGACAATTACCTGTTAAGTTTAAATACTATGTATAATGTAGAATTCATTGATAGGTTATTCTAGGCCAGTGGTATTGAACCTGTGATCCGCGGAACCCAGCGGTTCCGTGGATCATTTTCAGGGGTTCCGCAACTTTAATTAAATGGTTTTATTCTGTTTTTTTTTAATGACTTTTTGCCAGGATACAATGATTTTGGTAATTTCTGAAAATTGATTAACTTTAAATCTGAGGATGAATATGGTGATTACGAAATGTGTAGCACCATTTCGTAATCACCATTTTCATCAGTAGGTCATATTTATTGCAAAACAGCTAATTTTACTCGACAAAAAGTTCAAATTGGTTGAGTAGTGATTATTATTTACTTATCACCTACTATATAAATAAGTACTTTGTACTGAAGTATTGGATTTTATGTTTATAATGATTGCTAATAAATGTTTATAATAAATAAATAAGTAAGACTCAAAATAGCATATCTCTAATTATTCGATTCAATTTTTATTTATAATTTGCATTAAAAATTACATTAGGGAGGTACTGCAGTATTTAAAAAGTAAAATAGTATATTATAACTACATTTAAAAAATATAGAAATATAGTCAGCTATAAAATACCAATTTTAATCAAAACTAAATTCAATAATATGCTAGAAAAAAAAACCTACAAGTACCAATTAGTAACCTTGAACAATGGTCCCAGGAAACTTGATTTGAATTTTCACTGACGAAAACACAAGCAATGTAAAGTCGGTTTACGGTAACTATGAAATGATGTCACACTTGGTTAATTTAAGTACCAACGTTATGATATGTTTTAATCAACATCAATCCATAACTCAGTTAGTACATTTATTTATTTAATTTTGGTACATTTTTTCAATGTTGCCGGTTTGAAATTGGATTGTTCAATCGTTATTTGTCAGGTTGACATTTAGGTGTTTAGAAGTTGTTCGATATAACCTAACTTTTTTTGACAGTTTACGAATTGGCAACAAGGTGAGTTATTCAACTGTGACGTCATTTCATAGTTACGGTAAATGGAGTTTAGTTCTGTAGAATGCACAAGACAAATGAAAAACCTGTACTACAACTAAATGGAGGAAACAATATCATACGTCAAAGGCAAAAAATTCTTAGGCATGATACTTGATGATAAGCTCACTTGGAAACAACACCTAGAAAGCGGACTGCTACAGAAAACTGAATATCCTGAAAATGCTTGGAGACTCTAAATGGGGAGCAGATAGACACACTTTAATGACAAAATACAAAAGTCTGATACGGTCAAAAATCGACTACGGCAGCATAATATACCAAACAGCAATACCAACCAGACTGAAAATCATAGACCCCATGCTGATACTGCACTCCGAATATTATCAGGAGCTATAGAACAAGTCCCGTAGACAGCATTCTTGCAGAAACAGTTGATCCATCCCTTCAAAGACGGCGGACAACGCTAACTAGTAGTTACGTCGCCAAACTCGCTAGCAAGCAATCCCATCTAACCTACCCTTATTTATTTAAAACAGGCCACCAAATAATCAACCTTCAACACAAAACTCCACTTCAAGCCAAAATAGTCAATATATTGAACCAACTATACCCAAACCCACCTGCAATACAACCTAAATATATTACCAACCTTCCACCTTGGACAACTACACATCCTGAATGCCACGCTGAACTCTTAAATTACTCCAAAGACACTAGACCGCCAGAGCTACATAAAAAATAATTTATTGAAATCAGCCACAAAACTGGTAACGCAAAAAAAAATGCCAGCAAAAACGACCAAACTGGAGCAGCCATCATTTTCCCAAAAAACAGTGAAACGTACAGGCTGCCGGACCACAGTAGCATCTATACAGCAAGTTTTGAGCGTCCTTAAAGCACTGCAGCGTATATATGAAGAAAGCAGACAAAATGAACCATTTATAGTATGTACCGATTCTATAAGTGCTATGCAGATATAGACAAACTATATGCGAAGCACAATCTCATGCTTCGTGTCCAGGAGCTTGTACATCGCCTCCACCATGAGCAGAACAACTGCTTACACCTAGTCTGGGTCTCTTCACATAGTGGCATCTCAGGGAATGAAATGGCTGACAGAAAAGCGAAAGAAGCCACCACATTAGAACAACCAGACGATGCTCTCATAATGATGGACTATGATTAAAAAAATATGTTTATCGAGAGGAACCTAAAAAATTGGTAAACCGTATGGCTCTTCATCACCGATAATAAACTTAGAGAAATTAAAAATACTGGTAAACCATGGAGAACATTCGGAACCAGAAGGGAACAGATCATGGTCACCAGACTGAGAATAGGACATAGCCGAGTCTCACACCAACATATCTTTGACAGGACGACTACAGACAGATGCCAGAATTGCAATACAAAATTTATAGTAAAGCACATCATTACCGAATTACCAAAATATGAAGAAGAAGGAAGATCATACCAGATCCCAGACAACCTGTGTGAAGCGCTAAACGACAACCCCGAAAAACTAAACAACTTTAAATTGTCATTACATTTTTTTCTTAACTGTTTATTGTTATAAATCGATCGATGTACATGTATATTATATTTTAAAAATCTAACTGTAACACACGAACACACGGCGGACACTAATAACCATGCTGTTGATGTGTCCTAAATATTTAAATAAAAAATAAATAAATAAATAAAAAATCAATAAGAAACATCTAAATTTCTATTTTAAAACGTTTGACCTTAAAATAAAAAAAAAAGCCTATTGTGGCTTTTTGCCTTGGGGTTCCGAAGAAGTCCACTGTTCTAGGGTCTAAAAATAAATATATTTTCTCTGTATTGTAAGGTTACACATTGACAATATTAAAAAATATATACAGGTTGTTTGTGTGAAGAGGGGCACCCCGAAAATCTCCTTTATTTGTAAAGATACAAAAAATCTTCAGAATAAAAGTTAAACTAGACAAAAAGGCCCATCTAAAGGTTACTATAAGAATTCTAAGGCACTTCCGGTTTCACCGGAAATTATGTCAACTTTTGATCTAGCATAGGGAATCGATAATTTTATATTTTTTTCCTAAAAGTGCATTAAATTAGCTTTACAATTACACCAAAAAGTCATATTTTTATGTTAACCATTTCAAAATGGCGACCATTTATTTACAAAATAATAATCAACATAAGTTTTACAAAGTTGAACGTAGCAAGCTTTGAAAACAATAAAAAAAGAAACAAAATATCTCTAAAATAAACTGTTATAACTAGTTATTATATGAAATAACATGATATAACTTAAATTTTAATTTTTCAATTAAATGTTTTATAAATAACAAGAGTTTAATAGTTTATTTTGCATATTTTTGTTTGAAAAAAAAAAAAAATGTATTAATTGGTAGTTAGTCGTTATTTGTACCTAATTATGGTTTATGTACGATATACCAACGAAGAGATGACAGATATGGTTCTGATATACGGAGAGTGCCAAAGAAATGCAGTTAGGGCCCATTGACTCTATCAGGAAAGGTATCCTGATAGAGCTCAGCCGAGAAGGCAGTATTTTGATAAATTAGTGAACAAATTAAGCCAGCGAGGTTCCTTCGAAATTGAAAAACGACGTCCAGAAAGAGCAAACCATGTAGAAAATGACGAAGAAAGTATATTGACTTACGTCTACTACGACTCGGAAGTGTCGGTGCGGGAGATTGCAAAAGAATGCGGTGTTTCACAATGGAAAGCCTGGAAGGTTTAAAAAAAAACATGGGTTTAAGCCTTATAAACCGTATGTAAGCCAATTTATCCACGCAAATGATGAAGATCGCCGACTGAACTTTTGTAATTGGTTTTTGGGTATGTGGGAAAATGATAATCGCTTCCATTATAAAATAATGTTTTCGGACGAATCCAATTTCACCAGAAATAGTTTATTCAGTAGGAATAATGTAAGACGTTGGTCGACGGAAAATCCCAGGGAATTAAGATCTTCCAGATTCCAACACAGGTTTGGTTTCAATGTTTAGCTGGGAATTCTAGGGACAAAAATTGTAGGCCCAATTATTTACCATGGCAGCCTTAGAGCTAACAGGTATTTAATTTTTTTACAATATGAAGTGGAGGATTTGTTGGATGATTTACCACTTGCTGATAGGATAGGAATGTGGTTCCAACAAAATGGAGCATCAGCTCATAACGCTAGAAACGTGTGTGCCTATTTAAATGGCCAATACCCAGATAAATGGATTGGAACTCATTCACTTAATCCCTGGCCTGCACGATCGCCGGATCTCACGCCACTGGATTTTTTCGTTTGGGGGTATTTAAAAGATAGAGTGCATCGGACAACACCAACGACGATAGAAAATTTAGGAGAGAGGGTTAAAAGTGCAATCCGGGATATCCAAGAGTTTTCTCTTATAAGGGCGATTGAAGAGTTTTTATAAAGAATGAGAAAATGTGTGGACAATAATTGTGGTTTAATCGAACATTTGTATTTTTATTTTTTTTTGGAAAATAATTGTAAAAAGTAATAGGTAGTTTTTTTTTTCTAAATAGTCAAATAGTTTATTTTAGAGATATTTTGTTTCTTTTTTTATTGTTTTCAAAGCTTGCTACGTTCAACTTTGTAAAACTTATGTTGATTATTATTTTGTAAATAAATGGTCGCCATTTTGAAATGGTTAACATAAAAATATGATTTTTTGGTGTCATTGTAAAGTTAATTTAATGTACTTTTAGGAAAAAAATATAAAATTATCGATTCCCTATGCTAGATCAAAAGTTGACATCATTTCCGGTGAAACCGGAAATGCCTCAGAATTCTTATAGTAACCTTTAGATGGGCCTTTTTGTCTAATTTAACTTTTGTTCTGAAGATTTTTTGTATCTTTACAAATAAAGGAGATTTTCGGAGTGCCCCGTTTCAAACAAACACCCTGTATATTAGGTGTACCGGAAAGTTTTTTCGTTTATTTGGTATTATTAAAATAGAAACAAATCGAAAGAAAAAAATGTACTTTATTGAGTAAAATAGTTACCATTGTGATCTATAACACTATGCCATTTATCAGGAAGAGAAAATATACCCGATTTATATCATTCCTGATTTTTTTAAGGACATTTTTACATGGTTCATATCTTTAAGTGTCTTGTTTCTTAAAAAGTTTTCCTGTGACCGAAATAAGTGATAGTCGGAGGGTGAAATGTCTGCTGAGTAAGGTGGGTGTGTTAGAACCTCCCAATCAAGCTCGGAAATATTTTCACGTGTTTTTTTTATGAATGAGGTCAGGAATTGTTGCCTTGAAGAATATCTCCTCGTCTATTCACAATTTCTGGCCGATTTCTGGTCAAGTTCTGATTCAGTCGATCCAATTGTTCACAGCAGAGATTAGAATTAACACTTTGCCCCGGTTTTAACATCTCATAATAAATTATTTCTTTATAAAGCCTTCCAGATCGAAATTCATCATCCAAGCATAAATTTCCTGATTTAAATTTTTTAAACCACTGCTGACATGTGCGTTGCACTTAGTTTATCACCATAAACAGTAGAAATGTTTTATGTAGCAACTGTAGCAGATTTTTTTATGGTACTCATACAACATTAAACAGTATAAAAAATGTTTTGATGAAAATTCTTCCGCCATTTTAAAATGCAAGTGTTTTAAATGAAACGAACACAATAATTAGGTACCCAAGATTACAGAATTGAATCAAAACGCAAAAGACATCTGTTTAATTCAGCGAATAAGTCGTGACTAGTTCGCATATTGCACTAATAATAAAAACGAAAAAACTTTCCTGTACACCTAATATAAGGTTATGTGAAAACTATTTGATCTGTAAAATTTTTTGGTCAAATTCACCCCGGTGGTTAAAATCACCCCGTTTTACGTGATATATTTTCCTTCAAAAATCAATAAAACCCCATCTTTACACAACATGTCCCATAAAAATATTTACAATTCCCTATTGTAAATAAGTTTTCCCACCCCTAGATTCCAGAAACCATCTATTCGACTTAACTTTTTATTAACACGTTTCATAATGGCTCGCAGTGGATCTCGCATCTCTCGAGATATATATGGACTTTTATTATTAACGGCTTTTCTCTCTGCGACTTTCCGAAACAAAATTATTTTTTTAATTCACACTCCAGCAAGGACTGCTTTTTAAAAGCAAATTATTTAAACCCGTATTTTAAATATGAGGATATATTTTGAGCCTTTTGTTTTAATTTTGTTAACTTATCATTTTCCCTGGTTTTAGGGCTGTGCAAAGAGAAAAGTATCTAATGTAATAATATTTTATATTTCTAAATGTGAGTTTTATTTGTGCTTCTGGCTATTTTTTATTAAAATAATGGAAAAGGGAATTTGAAAAAATAATTTACTGTATAAAGCTAAAATAAAAAATAATGATGAAATAAAGATGAAATAAAATAAATTTGAGGCAATTTCGTAGCATTTTTTTGAGTTTATATCATTTCATTAATGAAAACAAAAGCTTTAAACGTAAATAAAAAATACATCCTATAAAATTCATGTTTTTAAAATGTTTTCAACAACTTACTCCTAAATAAAGAGCATATTGTTGAATATTCAGAAAACTGGAAACTAGAATAAATTCGAAAACAAATAGCGAGTTTCCCAAACTTTTTGAGTCGCGGAGCACTTTTCACGAGAATAATTCGTCGCGGAGCATTATCATTGCTATATACAGTGGCGTACGCAGAAAAATATTTCGGGGGGGGGGGGTAATTTTTTACAACATATGTATTTATACGTATTGAGAATGCGAGCAATCTTGAAATGGGGTAATTATAATTTTAGTTCTTTTCGAATTTGGGGAGGGGGGGATTTATCCTATATATTTATATATATATTATATTGGATCTTGACGTGTGATATGTTCTGGAAATAAATTTCTCAGTTGATCGATACATGCTAATTGTTTAATTCCGATCTTGAAAAATTATCTAGATTATAAACTGAGCAAAATGTAAAAATGCTTTGTTAGTTAAAAGCAAAAATTTGAATAAAAAATCAGCTGTGGCCACCACAAGACCGAACGCCATCACAAAATAGGTACTTAAACAAAATACTCTCTAACACAGAAATTATTTACCATAATCGTGGAAACATTACATATACGTATGACAAAATAAATACTTAATAAGTATTATTAAGTAATATTACTATAATAAAAATAAAGTAAAAATAACGTAAAAATATATATGTTTTTAAAATCAGCTGTGGCCGCCACTGGACTGACAGCCAAAAATCTTCCATTTTTAGATGACCGATTTTTACCAAAAGCTGATTTACTGACGATATTGGTGTGAGAAGCTTAAAAATTAAGTTTCATAAAAATCCGTTTAGCCAAATTCGCTTTACATGTGTCCAAGGACCGACAGACAGACATACAGATAGACCGACAGACATCTTGCTAAAAATAGTAAAAACGTTATGTAGGAACCTCAATCCGTGGACATCCATCGAAATTTAAAAATTGCAAAATCAGTACGATCAAAATACCTCCCTTATATATATGTATATGTATGTAGCGGTTAGTAAAAACTTAATCCATAAGTCTTAAGCGTACGAAAAAACTATTGAAATACTATCTTTATAATATTTGAACACACTTGTCGTCTACTGGCCGTTCTGAGACGAAGACTTTAGCAGCTTTTTTTTAACAGTCCGTACTTTAGCCAGCGATCCATCGCAAAATAATCGCAGCAAAAACAAATAAATAACACTGCACCACTATGACTTACTGACTTCCTGTCTGAATTGTAAGAGATATAAAGAATATAGGTAATTCATATTCCCATTGCATGAAACGTCATAACATCCATTATCTATTATTTTGCAAATTTTAAAGAATTTGTACTGTTTTATATGCCGCTCTTGTAAAATATCAGCCGTGTAATAGAACAGTTACTCAGCTGTATATTTGTATTTCATAATGGTTAAAACTTTTTCAATGACCAGTTGAACTATTGAGATTCGAGTGTCTTTATTAACATTTATTGGGGGCAGTAAAATATAACTGTACTGGCTTTTGTTATCTTCAGTAGCGTATCATTTCTAAGTGACCCGTTTGTTTAAAAAGAAAAAAACACTATTTTCACATCTGATTACATTTATTTTATTTACTTTTGTGTCTAATCTGCTCGCGGAGCACAGTTTGGGAAATCCTAACGTATTGTAATAAACATCTAAGTGAACGAAGTTTGATTTTTCGCAAATTTCAGGATTTCTTGACAATCCTTTTTGTCCGGTAATCTAAGTATTAGGAATTTTCATTTAATTTATTATTACTAAACCCATTAGTGTCTTTCGAGTTTCGTCGAGCCATAGAGCTAATCACTACTGTACTGCTATTAAACTGTACACGGGTACTCTTTATTCCGAGGAAGTGAAGATCCACGTCAACAACTCTCACGGTGACTTCCAATCCTGCTTAGTTACTTTATTTTAGTGAAAATGCGAGAGTAAATAAAACTACCAATATCCATGCTCCGCAATTCTAACCCAGAAACTTTGGTGGGCAAAGTGTCGCGGCTACATCAGCACTACCGAAATTGGCATTCATTTTATACTTTACATCAGTGGTTCTCTACCTTTTTGTACTTGCGTACCCCTTAACAGATCAATTCCCTAAATTGTACCTTTCTTATTGGAAAAATCTTTGTAATTTATATACTTGTTTTTCGTTACATTTATATGGACTGTAAATAATATACAATGGCGTTATAAGGTAGATGCAAGCAGAAGCCCTGGCAACAGTCGACGCATGTGGTGGGCGCCATCAAGAATATTTGCGTTAAAAAGAAGGTTTCTTATGTGAGCACAATTAAATGCTCGGTGCTCGCATCAAGGTTCATCACAAGGTCTTATCACATCAAGGTTCTGATAAATGGTTTCATAAAAAAAATCTAATAATAAAAAGAAGGAAAATTGTATAATATGTATATTTAGGTATATTCAAAACTTAAAATATAAATTTAATATATTTAAGTTATCATAAATATAAAGTTTAACATGCCAAATTACACAAATAAATAATTTTAACTTTAAACAAATATTCAGAAGATCCGTGTGCTTGTCTTGAGCTACAGAGTTTTTTGAAATCAGGTTCAACTGATTGATGATCTTTTATTGTTATTCATTTTTGAAGTTGCATGTATCTTTTTCCTAAACAAAATTTTAAATCACTGCTTTACATCGATTTAAAAATATTGGGTTGTTAAATAAGTCCGTTTGTCTTTTTTTTTCACCTTTTATTCAATAAAATATACATTCTAAAAAAAACTTTTATTATCAAATGTACTGTCCATTATATTCTATCACTTTGGACAAACGCTCAGGCAATTTCATAATGTCATCTCTTTAGAAGGATCCGACTTTGCTCTCGAAAAATCTGTCCAGGTGAATTTTCATATCGTCCATAGATGCGATTTTTTTTTTCCGTTAAGGGAATTTTGTAGAAAGCAGAACAAATGGTAGTCGGATGGTGCGATGTCTGGATCATATGCTCCGACTCGTCTTGTTACTTATGGAGCGGAAACTCTTAAATTGTCATTAAAATTGACAGAGAAATTACTACATGTCACAGAAAGAACTATGGAGAGGACAGTGTGAGGTATTCATCATTCAAATTACAAAATAAATTAATGTATCAGAAAATAAACAGCTGTATTTGACATAACAGAACAAGTAGCAAACTTGAAATAGAAATAGGCCGGTTATACTTGCTGATGTAAGTAGACAAAAAAAGTCCAATAATCATTAAACTGTTTGTACAACACACTGATATATGACGATGAAATATAAATATAAATGAAGCAAGATCGTCACATCATCGTCAACAACATCATTAGCAGTAAGCCATGGACGTCCAAAATAAGACATTGGACTCCCCTTTGTATATCTGTCGCAGGAATATTGAATAATCGAATTCTTTGCAAAACTACTAAAAAAAAAAAACTATTAAAATTAAAACTACTATTAATTTTGCGGATTATTAGATATTTCTTTGACATATCCACTCCACTCTGTTCTATGCCACTTACAGCCAATTTGCGACAAATCTCTCAATATCGTCTGTCTACCGGATAGGTGGTCTATTTCGAATGCCAGTACTATATCTAAACCGTCATTTTAGTACTTTCATGGTACAACTGTTTTCACTGATTCTACCAATGTATTCTGCCCACAGTCAATTCTCATATGCGATCCTTCCAATTATGTCACAAACATTCTTTTTCTGACTATCCATAAATTTGTTTTACGACCCAAAGGCGTAACGCCTATCAAGGCCATTTCTATTGATACCTGAGCGACTTGTAATTTGGCTGCCAATTGTCGTGTGGGGCTAAAGGTCTCAGCACCAAAGGTAAAACTGATAAGAAATTAACCAAATACTTTATTTTGAAGATGGTGGTGAGATAACCTTTCGATATGTACTTAAGGTTTCGATAGGCTGCACATCCAAAATCAATATATTAAACTTTAAGTTTAGTTGTACTAGCCTATAGTTAAGCGACACTTCATTTCTTAAAAACGTCCAATATTTGGTTCGATTCTAATCAAATTACAAAATGAAAATGCCACCAGAATGAAGGAGATGATAACAATGAATGCAATCATCTATGCTCTAGTAGGAATTCAAACCCAGAACTACTAAACCCTACCGATAGCTTTTATCATATAATGTCGGCATTGCCAACATATTTCAAACACAACCGCCAAAAATTCCCGTTCAATCAGAGCCAGTCAAAGCTTTGCTTTGAATGGTTATGATTGACGCGTCATACCTGACTATCTCTGCTAGGTGTAAAATGGGCCTTTAGCTCGCTACAGCTTCTGTCAAACAAAATATAGAGAGGATCCACGGAGGTAAAAGTCTAACCATATTCTTGATTTAATGCAGTGCCCATTATAATTAACTAACAATTCGATTCCATTAACTTCATATTCCAATCAGTCATCTCATTTTCCGTCTTCCAGACCTCTTTTTTCCATGACCTACTTCACTTTATCCCTCTATAATCTAAAATGTCTTCTTATTTCTTCCTATATAACACTACTATGTTATTCTTTCAATCCATCGCGAATCATTTACCAAGCTGAGGCGTATTTTACCACTTTCAACCTTTTTTCTTCATTAAATATTTTGTCCATACTCATGACTCCACCTTCGCCAACCTCTGTAGCGATGATGTCGCTCATGTTTTTTTTTATTAATAATATATTTTAACAAATACAGGCACTTCAATACATAGTTTAAGTTTTTCAGTAAGTTGAAGTTCTCGATTGTTATCGCGATATGCAAAGTACTTTTATTTATAATTTGTTTAAAAAGTTATTCTTTTACAGTAGTTATAATTCATCAAGGATTAATTTATTTAAGACATAAGTTAGTATTGTACTGGTGTTATTTAACATACAGTAACTCCTTTAGCCTCGAGACTAAGATCAAGAACTGTTTATGGTGTTTCGAGTTACAGCATAAACTGCCCCAAGATAATGCTAAGTACAATGGTGAATATATTAAAACTTTATTGTTTTAAATATTTACACAGATGCTTAACCGTTCTTGCGATGTTTAAACCACTTTCCGACTTGTTTCATGAACGAACTCAATAATTTACATTTAATACTATACTTCGAGTATTCCCGTATTGAATATTGTTTCCATGTTATATAAGTTTAAACTTGTTACTCGTATAGCATGTACGTAAAACGATGAAGTTTCCCAAACTTGACCGATATTTTACGGTAAGTTTCCGTAGAAAAGTTGTTGGAATGTAATTCGAATACAAGGAAATAACTGTTGCGCGGATAACGAATTGGTGACAGTTATTAATTTTTACTTCTGTTTTCTTACAACTGTAAAGGTCGTTATTGCAACACTGTTATTCACTTTAAATTCTACCGATGTTGTAAAATAAAGCATTATAAAAATTGAAAAAAAAAAAACGATACGTTTATAAAAATAATGCACCTGGATGTTTTGAAAATAAGATTTGTATCCTGTACTAAATGTAAATAATAAGATCATTCAGTAAATGAAATGTTATAAAGCGATAAGTAAAACGTAGAAATTAATATCAAAATTCAAATCTCCGTGGGGAATCGAACCCCCAACCTTTGAGTAATGCATCATAACCAATGAGCGCAGCAGTTATGAAAAAATTGATGTAAAGTGTGAATTTTCACACATTGCAGGGTTTCGCAGGTATATAATAAGTGAAGGCGGCATGCTGAGTGTGTAGGACAAATTTTGCTTTGTAGTAAATACGGCAAAATGAACGATATTTTTAAAATAATTTATCAACTGTTAATCTAAGAGCTTTAAAAACAAATTTTATGTTAAAATATTTTTTCCTTAATTTTAATTCGAATACCTAATACCATTATTTAGATTTCTAAATATGTACAGTTTTTTTTTTTTTTTATATATATAGCAAAGTTCATTGAGATTTTGAAAACTGCGCGTATGGCTTCCATTGGTTGTTTTAAGTCATATGCTCCGCCTCTACGGTTTCATGACACATAGAATGAAAATATAATTCCAACAATTCCAATTGGTTATTAAATTTACGCTCTTAAAAATTAAATGCAATATAAAATATAACTAGAATATTGACAAATTAATTTAAACAAAATAAAATTGAAAAAAAAAAAAACAAAAAATAAAATTGTCTCCTCTAACCGGGAGCGAACCCTAGTATGCTGGGTAGCAAACAAACCATTAGATACAGGATACGCCTTCTAATATAGTGGGTTACATAACTATAACTTATGTGCATCGTCAACAAAAAAAAAAAAACACAAAAAATGCGTTATTTTCCGAAAACATAATCTAATCAAAAATTCCTGTTGTACTATTCCGGTTCTCACCAATATACATTACTTAGAATTTTGTCAGATTTTGAGTTTAAACCATCTGGGCTACAGGGTGTGGGACAAAATTAATTTGCACAATTTTGGCAAAAATCGCATCAAAATAATTTATTTTGCAAAAATAAAATTTTGATCGTTAATCCATGTACTAGGGCTTTCATTTGATACACTACTCAGAATTTAAAAAAAAAAAATTTTTTTTCAATGAGCATATATTTTTAAGGGGATATGTTTTTAGATGTTTTAGTATTTTTCTTATGTGCGGGTCAAAGAGTTGTATAAGCATGCCAAATTTCAACTCTCTAGGTTTAACCGTTTGGTTACAATTTTTACCGAACAGACAGATAGACAGACAGACAGACGACAAAATTAAGGTATAAGGGTTTTTTGGTCATACCTACAAACCTTAAAAATTAACAATATTATTGAAATTTCACGTGACTACTCCAAACGTACAGATAGTACCAGGCGATCACACAAATTTACAATTGATTAATTTAAATTTATGAACGCATTTCTTTTATTGTATGTTCACTAACTTTACTTTCCTTCTGATATAATGAAAAGACAGTAAATACAGTTCAATCAAAGATATCCGTTTGATATTTCATAGCTTCCCTTGATCATAAATATGTCGGATCGGACGGTACATATGTAAAAATTCTGTATTATGAATATTTTCACAATTTAACATTGTTTAATTGTAAATAAGAACCATCTGTACATTTGGAGGCAGAGCCGCAGTAAGGAAAACTTGCGCTAGGGGCAGAGCCGTGTTCTGGCACCCTTGGCAAATAAAATGTTCTCATCTCTCAAAATTCAAGTGATGAGCAAAAAAAAAATGTCCTCACTTCCCAAAATCCAAGTGATGAACAAAAAAAAAAGGTCCTCACCTCCCAAAATCCAAGTGATGAGCAAAAAAAAGGTCCTCACCTCCCAAAAACCAGGTGATGAGCAAAAAAAAAAGGTCCTCGGTCGTTGCAATTGCGCCCCTTGGTCAAGCCCGTCAGCGCCCTTCTCCTTAGTGCGCCCAGGGCCGACGCCCCCTCCACCCACTCCTTACTGCGGCTCTGTTTGGAGGAGTCACGTTTAAAGTGATGCAACAGAGGGATGATTACCTACAAATCAATGGTGTGCGTAGATCTGTTACTAAAGTACAACTATAACATGCATAAAGAAGTGACATTTTTGTCAAGAACAAGAAAATTATACATTAAGTACCAAATTTGATATAAAAAAAATAGCCAGAATAATTAATTGTATTTGAATTATAATCGCCTGTCATTTTTTCAATAAAATTTTCTACGTTATCATAAAAACTGGTTGTTGAAAGCAATTCAAATACTTAATAATATTGTAGTGTGTGTATATTAGAAATATGCCGGATATCCTTATTCGTATCCGCGGACATCCGCAAAAAACATCCGTAACTGCTAATTTTGTTAACTAAATTTATTATTTATTTATTAAATTAGTTGTAAAGTTATGCTTAAAAAAAAAAAAAAATACAACTTTACGGTTATTTTAAATCATTTATAACTCTTCTTGTAAAAATTTAAAAATTACTATTTTTATTAGAAATTCAATTATTAATTTATATTTCTAATAAAATCGTTGTAAAAACATTGTATGTATTTATGTCATAAAATTTTATAAACATATTATTGTTAATCTTATTTTTAACCCTAGTACTTTTAAAAAAGAGCATAAAATTATTTAAACTAATTTTAATATGAAAAAATCAACTGTGGCCACCACAGGACCGAATTTGCTCTGAATGTGTACACAGACCGACGACAGACAGACAGACAGACAGACAGACAGACAGAAAGACAGACAAACACACAGACAGACTGACAGACATCATGCTAAAAATAGTCAAAACCTAATGCAGGGACCTCAAGTCGTGGAGATCCATAAAAATCTCGAAGTGTCAAAATTGGTATGATCAAAATTCCTCCCTTATATATGTTGGCGGTCGGTAATAAGTCGTATTTATTTTGCAAACTATAATTTTAAAACAAATTTACTTTTGAAGTTAACAGAACATATCCGCTGGTATTCTATAAAATAATCCGTGTCTGTATCCGTATCCGTATCCGCGGATATGAATTTATTATGATCCGGTACATCCTTAGTGTATATATGCACACTACTAACAAGAAAAGCTAAAATTACAATAAAAATCCAGGACTCTATACACATGTGAAAATAGTGAATTTTAGACAACTGAATATTGAACTGTGAATTTTAGAAAATTCAGTTCCAACTGCTTCGAAGATTAAACTTCGAAGCAGACTTCGAACTTAAAGATTAGCATAAAATGCGACAACGGTATTGCTTTGATCCAATACCGGTTATACCGTACGTCCTTTCTGACATACAATCGATGGTGGAAAATTCCAAGTGCCCTACTTATTGGAATTACTCCTTCCCGTTCTCGAGGTTACTGACAGACAATAAGCCGGACGTAGTCCTCTTGGGTATGGAGATCAAACAGATGTTTATAATTGAATTTTAAAGTCCTACTGAGAAAAATAAGTCTATCAAGGTGGAGGAAAAGAGGTTCAGTTGGATCTCTTGTTCGAGCTTAGAAAACTGTATCCAAGATATAAAGTTAAGCTTGTAATCCTGATAGTTGGTGTTTTCGGTGGCACGAAAGCCTCCTACCGAAGGGAAATCAAGCACATTCCTGCCTGCAGATCATCTACCACCTCTTTGATCTGCAGGATGTAGCAAGCAGTGTTGCTCGGGTCACGTAATACCCGCGTTTGCATATCGACAGGGTTTGGGCAGCAGCCATGTGTATTTAACTTTACTAGTCGCTAGTATGACGTGGTTCATAAGATTACTGACGTTTGCGACTAGTGGACGCTCATCAAGATAATATATATATATATAATAATAATAATAATATATATATATATATATATATATATGTATATATATATTAATATATATAATAATATTTTATATCAAGGTTTGCAATTATAACAAACTGGAAGAAAGGCAGAATAGTACAAAATACACTGGTGCATACACTCCACTCATCATATATATATATATATATATATATATATATATATGATATATGTCATGTATTTTTTTATAATTAATTTGTAGTTGTTATTTTTGGGTTCGTCCCGTAAACAACTCAAACTCAAATAAATTAAAAAAAAATAAATAAATATATGAGTGGAGTGTATGCATCAGTGTATTTTGTTCTATTCTGCCTTTCTTCCAGTTTGTTATAATTGCAAACCTTGATATAAAATATTATTTTTCAAACCTACGACATTACTTTTATTCTAGAATTAATTAGAATTGTTTTTGTAGCAAGTAATACATTTTTAAATCCTGCAAGTTGGCTCTAACTAGCATTTGATATATATGCACGGCTTGCATTTGTTTCCGACTCAGCAAACTGGAATCCTATATAAATTCACGTACAACGACCAATTTCCACATGCAAATCAACATTACGTTCAAAACAGATAAAACAGAAAAAGTTTAATTACGTAGGTGACTGAAGGTACGATAGCCTCGGCAATTAATTATTAGAAATTTCACTTCTTGACAAGAAAAAATATTTTATATGCCAAGTAAAATGGCCTGCATAAAGAATACAATAGATAACAGAACATAGTAGAATAATCAACTATATAGACATATTGAAAACTACACAATGATTTTAAACCTTAAAATTCCAGATTGATTAAGAAAACTATTGGATCATGCCAGAAAAGGACAACGACAATTAAAAAAGCAATAATTGAGCAAACTACAAAAGATTATTTTCGAGTGCACCAAAAGAACAAGTGCGTCAAAATAATTGCATAATTAATAATAATAATAATATTTATTTCAATATAGATAAGTACACTCTTACAAAAAATAATAATAATACAATCATATGAAAATAAATATTTATATCCATGAATATAAATAAATAGGCCACACCACAGTGAAACAATTTCAGTGCGTGGCGATAACATATATAGGCAAATTTTTGAAGTGTACAATTTGATTTAAGACGAACATGAAAAAATAATATCACTCAGTCAAATAATAAGGGAAATATTTAAGAACCATCCAACGGTACTGTGGTATCATCAATATTTAATAAAGAAATCCAGTTTTTCAATATTTTTTTATAATTAACAATATTTAAATGTCATTAAATTTTAAATAGTTATTTAGGTTATTAAATATTTTGCTGATAAAAAATTTATAATAACATTTTGATTTAGATTTACGATATATTTTTGGCACAGCTTGATGAGTTGACATAAGTCTGGTGAGATACATGTGTTTTAAAAACAAAACAGAAGCAGGATTTTTTATAAAATATATGAACATACAGCAAATAAATACAATTGATTCAAGTCTAATATTTGAGATTCACTAATAAGAGATTTGTCGAGAATCTTCTATGTTTGTTGTACATATTTTTACAAACGTTTTTTGTAGTACAATTAGCTATTTCGTATGAGTTTTATGTGTTCCACCCCAGGCTAGAATACTATACTGAATAATAGATTGAACAAGTCTAAAATAAAGGGTTTTTAATTTAACAGAGTTTAGTATATTTCACAATTTTTTAGAAATGTATAAAGATACGGCGCAAATTGTTCGAAATTTTGTCAATACGATGATTCCATCAATTATTTTATTGTTTTAAGAATGACATAGTTTCAATCAAATTATTTTTTAATTTTCATTCAAGCCGTTCGGGTTCTTTTGTTACCAACCTTTCACAATTATATCCCTGTGGCGGTTCCTGTACTAGAAATAGTAGGTTGCAACTTTTATAGGTAGCAGTTATAATAGCTTACGTATGTTAAAAGTTTTAAACTATACAGGTTTTCTACATAAACATATATTTTTGTACAAAAGTATTTATAATGAAATGATAATGAATAAACAGTCAGACTTCCCAACATTCTACCTTATTACTCCTGAAAATAACACACAAGAAAAACAAAAAAGTGCATTTTTTACATCATAACTACAAATCCGTTTGTTTCTTATAAATGTCCGGATTAAATATTCTATTAAAGGTTTGTTTTTTATTGGAGATGGATTTTTTATGTTTAAATTCGAAGTAGGAAGATCGACTAAAAATTGGCTTCGTTATTAAATTTTACACACAATTCCTATTTACGAAAATAAAAATGCTGTTAAAACACATATACACAATGAGACGGTAACTGACTCACTAAGTTGTAATAGTCGTGCAACCCTGCTAGCTTCTTATGAAAATAAACTTAAACTACGTTTGTGGGTACGTCAAGGCGTGGAAGTTGAATGTAAGCAATATGTTAGTAATGTGTTGCATTCTGAATGCAAACCAGTCTGTTAGCGAATATTGCAGCAATTACTCTTTAGGACCATGTGGAAGTAAAGTCGTAAAAAAAAATAAAGATATAAATATTTTTGAAGATTTAAAAAAAATGTTGTTATTGATTATATTGGCGCGTCTAAATAGTTCTGAAAAATATAGCAAGAAGACAGCAATTTCCTTTGAAAAGTTCACAGGATGGTTGTATTAACATCGTAGACTCGTTCAATACTGTAATTTTTCGTTCCTGGGGGGACCCGAGGACCGCAAGTGTGTACGCGTCTGGTATTTATTTTTATTTAATTATTCATTTTTATTTATATAACAGAGTTGTAAATGGGATTAACCCATAAAATTACAACTACAAATTACACATTAAATAAATGTCATACAGCAAATATCACTTAAAATTTAACATAATAAATATAATAAAACATAATAAAATAATGAATTTAACATAATACAACCGGTATCTCTAAAACATTGTTTCCCAACCTTTTTGTGTTAGCGGCACACTTTCAAACTTTAGTGAAAAGTTTTCAGAATTAAAATTTTTGTGGCGCAAGAGCTGCTCTCGCAACACAACTATTAAGAATCACTGGTCTAGACCAGCGGTGGGCAAACCTTTGTAAGTATTTTATTCAGGCCGCCAAAATCCGCAAACAACTGTTTTTTAAAGTGAAAAAATTTGAAAATGTAGGCGATATAGAGTTTTTTTTTTTCTGTATTTAAAAAATAGACGTGAGACCGTTGTTTTTGCTCTTCACTTTCATATGGAGAGGGCACCAAAAAGTTTGCCCATCGCTGGTCTAGACAATGGAAATTTTGAAAAATTATTTACTCACAAAAATAAAATAAATGATTTAATCCTAAACAGTGAGAGCAGCATATCGTATCTAAACAATCACCCGTAAAATGGCAGGTAAATCTATTATAAAGAATATATTGCGTTGATTATTATTTCGAGAAATTAAATATTATTTTCGTTGTCATTCTTTGGAGTTACGCAAACCTGCAACCAAATCAAACGCGCCACTATCACAACCTAACGTAAGACGACCTCGAAGACCTTCTTTTTTATGCACAGTAGTTTAGTTCAGAAGACTTATTAAGGTTAATTCGAGGCATTAGAATTCTTCTGTTAGTAACCCTTTACTATCATAACCTAAACTAATGACACAATTTTAAGGTGCATAGTAGTTTTTTCAGTATCTGTTGTTTGCTCTTTATAGTACTTGCTCTTGAAAATAAATTTCTAATTATCTTTTTATTTCGACGCGATTTATGCTAGACATCCAGCATTACCATTTCAACTTACGAAATATCCTGAAATGTGTGACATTTTCATTAATTTTACTTAAATGGAAACCCTGTAACTATATCTATCATACTTCTATTTTAATAATACTATAATTTATTGACAACAACAGATGTCTTCTTTTCAATATTAAAACAAGCCTATGCAGTAATATTTCCAATCTGAATTTTGATTTTACATTCAATTTTAAGAAAAGCTCATTTTGTGTGAGTACAAAGTGCTTTTCAGGGGAACTGAACCGAAATAGTCGACATGTGTTAATCTAATTTCAACATCTCAGCAAGACAGAATCAGGACTCTCATACCAACTGAATTCCTTCAGAGATATAGCCTTCCATTTATTTCAAGAACCAGTATCTTCCCTTACTATCATCACAGTGACGTCGGGATTATATTAATTTTTCTTATTCAGAAAAAAGAATGCAGAATACTTATTAAACATTTTCATATTTAACATGTAAAATACAGAATAGAAATTTTCTGCATGTAGCTTGATACCAGTTTTATACAAGTTTAATTAAAATTAATTGTAAAATAATAATGACAAAGATGCAAACCGAATTGATATGTATTTATCTCTATATCTTCTTGAGCAGTGTTAATTGTGGGCAGATAAATACTGCATTTTGGTAAGTATTACACGCTGTTCAAATTTCCTACCACTTTTTTTTATCTGTTTATTAAAAAGGGTTCGAGATGCACCACAGGTTTGCCTAAAACCTTGTTTGGTAGTAATTTTATTGGCAATACATTGATTAATTTTTAAGACACATAATGTTCCATTATACAGACTTTTAAGAACCATAATCAAGTAGTATTTTTGTTCCATTATTTTCCACAGCTTATTTTATATAATTTGGGCATACGCTTTTTCATAATCGGGGAAAGTCAAATGTTTTAGAAGTACAGACTTTTTGTATTTATTAATTATTAATATATTCCTCCAAAGTACCAAGATGAGACAAAATGAGCCTAAAATTTATTTGGCAGTCGAGTTAGATACAGTGAATATAATGATCTCCTTTCTAAAAATTAAATTTATAGTGCAACATAAGTTATAATTTCTTTCTACCCTAATGCTGTTGTTACAAAATGATTTCAATGAACATAAGATGTAATAAAACTGATAAATGCCTCACTTCCTCGGACATTTTTATCGCGAAAATATGCAAATTCAATCGGTTTTGTATTCTGCAAGATGCCAAAGAAATTAATAAAAAAAAAACTTTGCCAAAGGGAAAGAAATTGTGATACGAATAAAACAAGGGTGCGGCTTTACTAAAAAATAAAATAAATTGATGGAAAGTATCAATTGGTTTACGTTTGCACAAGGAAAGAATTAGTAAAAAGTTCCGAAGTATATTAAATTATAATGTACTGGGAAAAAATTCCAAAGAAAAAATGTTTCGCCATTCAATAAAGATCTATAAGGTTTTTTTGTGTATTTCGATATATCGTAGAATCCCGAACTTCGAACACAATCTGTACCAACAGATGACTCCATTTTTCACTTAATTTTAATAATTGAATGTTTTTATTTATAATAGTGCATACCAGGACCGGCATACCAGTAATTGGCTCTAGGACTGAAGGGGAAATCAAACTTTAAATTAGAGATGTGCCGTAGAGAATGAATTGTAATTTATGTGTATATTCTACATGTAATCTACACGTAATCTACCTTCTTGTTTGTCTATAATGGAAACTTAACCTAAAATTAACGCGTTTCTTGGAAAATATTTTTGATTGTTACATATTTCATTTTATAATACGTTACTAGATCTGGAGGATCATTAATCTTCATTATATTAAGGTTAAATTCTTAAAGAATTACAAATGTCAAATTGTCATTAATGTCAATTTCGAGGGCTACCTTTTAAGTTTTTTCAAAAACAAAGAAAAAAAATCTTTTTAGAAACAAACTGTTTTATTGCTTTTCAAAATATTCGCCTTTAAGATTTATACACTTTTGCATGCGTTCAAACCAATTCTAGAAACAAATTTTATTTCACTCTGAAGTTAGTATCTCAAAAACATGGTTTTCGAAGACTTCAACAGCTTCTTGAGGTGATGAAAATCGCTGTTCACGCATTTTTTGTTTGACATTGGAGAACAAAAAAAGTCGTTAGGGGATAAATCAGATGAATACGGTCAATGAGTCATTAATTTGATGTTTTTTTCCTTCAAATAATCAATAGTTTCACGTGCTGTGTGGGAGCTTGCACTGTCTTGATGAAGAATGATGCGACGTTTTTGGTTGTTTTTCCTGATTTTGTCGATGACTTCTGGCAAACAAATTATTGTATACCGTTCACCATTGACTGTTCTCCTATTCTCTAAAAGGAATGGTTGCGACATGTCCAGTACAACCGAAGAAACAAGTGATCATTTTCTTGGAACTACTTCGCGAACGAACAACTTTTGTGGGTTTCGGTTCATCTTGGAAGACCCAAACAGTGGATTATTGCTTAGTTCCGGTTCATATGAATAAATCAGCAGAATAATGCAGAGCCAAGGTTGACTTATTTAGCATTCTTTTACACCAATTAACACGAGCCTTTTTTGAGTTTCGGTCAAATTATGCGGAATCCATCGGGAACAGATCTTTTTCCACAGCTAAATGTTCATGCAAAATCGAATATATTGCAGTCTACGATATGCAAAAGGATGCCTCTGTCTCACAGTAAGTCACATGCCGCTCTTCTGCAATCATTTGGATCACAGCATCGATGTTTTTTTGAATCACAACCGATTTTGGCCGACCTTCAACGAGATTCATCACTGATGGGCACACGACCACGACGAAATTCTGCAAACCAATTGTAAACAGTCTTTTCTGATGGTGTTTCGTTACCAAAAATTGAACGAAGCGAATCTATGTATTGTTGTTAAGTTAGGCCTTTACTAAAATCGTAAAAAATTATCTAACGAAAAACTTCATCAATTTTTTCACAAACTTGCTTTTTTTAAACGCTCGCTTTCAACAAACTACTCGGTCAATTTATAAGTTGCCACTGATTTCACAATAACAAATGTCAAATTTTACAAATATTGTAATTACACATTTCCATATTGCCATCTAGTGGTCGTTTGTAAAAACATAAAAGGGAACCCTCGTACGAGGGCGAGATAAAAAATGGTGCGAATGTAAAAAAGATTTTTTTTTACGGTCGAGACAGCATAGTATTGTCCGTTAAATATTTGTCCCTTTGGGAGATAATCGCTGTATAAGATTCCTTTCGCGTCCCATAAAATGAATGTTATGATTTTTGCGGGACCAATTTTGCTTTCTTTGAAATCGGACAACCGTGATTAGTCCACTTGTTAGACAGTTCCTTGATCTCTGGTCTGTGAAAATGGACTGAAGGTCACAAAGTGTCGCAAAAAAACACCTATTTTTTATTAAACCTATCCAAACTAGCATGAGAAAGTTGAGTTTGTTCTCCGCAGAGAGAAAACGTGGCACCCATCTTACTGATAGCTTTCATATATCCAATTTCTCGATTATAATAAAATTTACGCGTTTCTTCGATATTCCAGCTATCTCTGCTACCTCTGAAAACTTTAGTCATCGGTCATTTAAAACGACATAGTGTACCCTGTTAATAATTTCTATTTCTGTGGCTGTTCTCTTTTGTGCCTTACGGAAATAAATTCTACTTATCAAGACGATAAAAAATCGGCGTATAAGTAGCAACATAATATAAAATAATAACCCTTAGAGTTTTTTTATCAAACAGCTATACGTCGCAAAGTCGAGGTGTTGCAATATTATTGTGATCTTGGCACCACTGTTTGATGATAATACAGGTTCCAGATTTTGAGAAACTTCGTTTAGTTGTAATACCCTCATCAATATCTAATGTAGTCATTCTCGCGTACCATATGATAATACTCTAGATATACAATATACCATCAGTCAATTATTTAATGCGTCACATGCGTAAATCCAACGTATATCATCTTAACGCATATCACACGTTTGTTTCATCACGCGTACCTCGCGTTAATTAACTCTCAGTCCCACTGATTTAATTATTGCCTTACGTCGTCTCTTCTTCTCTACCAGTGACAACTGCTGCTATTTTATATGGGTGGTATCAAGTAAAAAATTAATTTTAAACATTAACATAATGCATGTTTAGTCGTACTCATAATTCTAAAAGTATTTAGGTGTCAGTAAAATTTTTATCTTTTGTATTTTTGCTCTTTCTTTAGCAGGTTTTCGCTTTATTTTCATATACATTTTTTTATATGAATTGTATTTATACATCATCAAAATATTTGCCCTCATTTTCTTTGACATTCTACTGTCTCTCAGGTTATTATAAATTAATGTTGTAGTAGGCGTTTTATTATTTTGGTATCGTATACAGATATAGCAGGCAATTCCCAAGAAACAAAATGCTGGTTGTCATTAGTTAAAGAATAAACAGACAAAAAATAGTATATTATTACAGTCTGTTCCAAACGGTTAAGCGGAAATAAATGGGGATTTAGTTCTTTTAGGTTGTCACGAGAAGGGACCTTGCTTGGGTTATTTCATTTTTCACGTTGGGATGTCAAAATTTAAAATTCCAACAATGAAACCATGGAAACGAATGACATATGTCAAAATTAAATGTTTTTTTTATATATTTTAATGACAAAAAAATTAATAAATGGGAAATTTGTATTAAGAATGACACAAAAAATCAAAATATAAAGAAAATGACATTTTAAAATGATATTAACCTTAACCAAAAAATGTTTATTGTAAGTATGATTTACAAAGCTTAAACAAAACGGCCGAAAGGCACGATTTAAACGATGAAAGTAACTAGATTGCAAAATCTAGTTCCCCTTAACCGTTTGGAACAGACTGTATACGAGTTTTATAAGACGATGTATTGTCACACGAGTTGTTTGGAGTAAGACGAGCGAAGCGAGGAGTACTCCAAAGTAACAAGTGTGACAAAACGTCGTATAAAACGCGCATAATATACTATTTTTTATACTTCGCATCACTTATTTTATAGAAAATTAAAAATTTGTTTTATAATAAATATCGGAATACAATCTATTATTGTGAAATGCGGTCACCATAGCAACAATGTATAATAAAACAATTTTTGTGATAACACAACACAACAGTAATTTGACCGATGCAAAACAACAAACTATTTTTTTAAATTTTCTTAATGATATTATAAAATAATTATTTGACATGGAAATACTTCCAAATTGTATTAAAAAACATTTTAAAATATTTGAGGTTATCAATGACACGCCGTAAACGAGTAGTACTGCCAATCTCTCAAAGTAAAAAGTCACCAAAAACAGTTTAACAATAGTTTCTATTGTTAAACTGTTTTCTGTGTAACAATAATATTATTGTAAACGCAAAGTATAAAAATAAATATACGAAACTGTAATCTTTAATGTGGTATTGCAACTTGTTTAATAGTGTCAATTTTTGGTTGGATTACAATTAAATGCTATCAAATTGTTGACTCCAAATGAGGAGGATTTTTCCCAACATTAAAGAATAGTTGTTATAACCAAGAATATTTTTCTAATATAACCAGATTCGTAACAGTATTTGAAGTCGCACAACACCTAAGGCATATTCATACACATAAATTAAACAACCAGTAATTGTCGTCTATTATATGTATACAATACTAACTTCTACTATGATTTTTAGGCTTTTACTCTTTACTATACTTCTCCACTCCTACCATCGACGACCAGTTGAGAGAAAGAAATATATGTACATTTACAGGAAGCTACAGGAAGGGATAGAGCTACACAAACACTATCAGAATTGTCGGTATAATTGTATTTATTGTTATTTTTTTATCTGCAACATATTTATTTAGTTAAATTGCGATATATTTCTTACTTCTCTCTTTCTCTTTCAATATTAGGCTTGTTGGTCGGTCTAATAAATAAAGTTATTTAGACCAGCTGGCGCCCATATAACCTACATTATTTAAAATAAGATCTGCACGAACGTCTCCACTGTTAAAAGCAGCCGAAGGCCTATAATTTTGGAAAAAGAACCGTTACAAGGTAAATTTCAAATTCCTTCGCAAAGAGGTTTGGAGGTAGTGAAACCGTTGATTCATTTTCTTATCTCAACCACATCTTGAAAGCATTATTCAACCAAAAAGTTCTATGACCTGATTCAGTGTCGCACCCAGGGGGGTGTTCGACGCAAAAAGAATGGAAATACCAAATTTTTAAATTTTTAAATTTTTTAATTATGGTCTCAGGAGGAAGATGAGGACCTTTTTTTTTTTGATCATCTATTCGTATTTTAGAAGTGAAAACCTTTTTTTTTTTGGTCATCACATGTATTTCAGAAGCGATGAGCTTTTTTTTATATCATCACTTTTTTTTGTCTACCCCCCCCCCCCTAATTCCTGGGTGCGCCACTGACTTGATTAGATGATAATCAGAAGGAGCAAAGTGAAGGGAATACGAGAACTTAAAAGCCCAATTTAAAGATGGTTTCCAGAACAGTGAGAACAACTAAGGCGTAGCGTTGTCCTGTAGTAAAATAATAAATTCTCTGACTGTTAAGTTCCGCTGATAGTAAGACAGTAAGTCAGTTTTCTGACAGTAAGTCTCACTTTTTGTATCATAATTATAGCAGGGACGGGGAGTCGACAAAAAAATTAACGACTCCCGACTCTCGATTCGGTATTTTTGAAAACCGATTCCGACTACGGGTTCCTTTCACTCGTAAATCGTACTTACATTAAATATTTTAGGTTGGGGTGAGTTTCATTATAAAATTACATTACATTTTAAGTTTTGATATCATTCTGAATAGAAAATTTTTAATATATTAGTTTATATTTATTTTATATATTTTATTTTTTCTGACTTTTTATTTTTGGCATTTAGATTTTGGCTGCCAACATGAAACATGAAATAATCACGGAGCTCATTACAACTTGGCAAAATAAAAAACCTGTTTGGTGTATTATATATGGACAAGACGCCAAAACAAATCTAAAAAAAACTTGATACAATCCTCAATCAAGCGATGAGACTAGCAACAGGAGTTTTTAGAACTAGTCCGGTTATAAGTATACTAAATGATGCAGGAGAACCAAATCTACATAACAGGAGAAAAATACTTAATATCGATACAATACCAGTCCAAAAAACCCATATAATATAGCAGCCAAATATATTTTTCAAAATCCGTTTGAACTAAAAACAATTCACAACATTACATATTTAGAAAATAATATAGTCTATTAACGCTACGCACAACCCCCAGAGATTATTAGTTTCTTATACAAAACTAACAATCTAAAATAAAATTAGTGACAATCAATACATCAAATTTTGCACACAATTTTTATCTATCTAACAGGATATTTTTGATTTTAGAAAAAATTATTGTAAAAATGTTATTGCTCAATAACTTAATAATAGGTATCACACAACAATGATCTGTAATTTTTTAAATAAATTTGTAGGTTCCAAATAAGTTCCAAGAGGTCCAAGTATATGGATCTCTTGTCCGAGCTTAGAAAGTTGTATCCTTGGTATAAAGTTAAGCTTGTAGTCCTGATAGTTGATGTTTTGGGTGGTATAAAAGCTAGTATGACGCGGTTCAAAAGGATGCTGAAGTTTGAGATTAGTGGACGCTTGTCAAAATCTGACAAACCCCATAATAATAATAAAATTTATTATAGTTGAAAGTACAAAAAAATACAAAAACCAAGTCAAAAAAAATCGAAAATAGAAAATCTATGCTAGGGTAGTATTAATCAAATTACCTATATAAGCTGGATAATTATTCAACCCAGTTGAAACCAGTATTGAATATTTCCATTTTCGTTTTCGTTCTTGAACAAATAAAAACAAACAAAACATTCCTTTGTCCGTTCTTTAAAAAATTGTAATAAAATCGTTATTTTGTTTTGGTTTTCGGTTTGCTACCTTAATAAAAAATTTATTAAAGAGTCGGGGGTCCATAGTTTTTCCAACCCTCAACTTTGACTCTTCCAAAAAGTTTCGACTCCTGGACTCCTAACTCACGACCGCAACTCAGATTTTCCAGCCCTGAATTATAACTCTCGATAATAATCATTTCAGCAGGTTGGAGAACCTTGGAGGCCCTCTATATTCACTCCAATACAATGAAGGATTTTTTTGGCATGGGTGATTTCCTGTTGATGGGCTTTCCCAGCAAGCTATTCATGAATGTATGCGTTAGGTTTGTCGAACTTAATCCATTTTGCATCGCTGGTGACAATTTTTCACAAAATTCTCTTAAGTTGCCTGGAAAAAAAAAGTAATTCGTGTGTTGAGTTGATTAGCAAGGCTGTGTTGGGAGATGTGATACCCACTTTCCAATCTTTTGAATTTTTCTATCTTATTCAATCGTTTCGAAACTGTTACTCGACCAACTCCCAACTATTTTGCGAGTTCATCTTGTATCTACAATAGATTTTCATTCAATAATGCTTGCGAATCATCAGCCTTAAATTTTTGCGGCATTCCAGGACGTGATCGGTCACTGACGTCCAAATTACTTGCTTGAATATGACAAAATCAATATTTGCCAGTATTGTGGAACATAACATCTTCACCAAGAGCAGATACAATTAATTCGCATTGCTTTAACGCCGTATTTGTCTTGTTGAACCGATAACTATGTCAAATATATAGCTGGTCATCACGTAAGTGATGAACGTCCGAAACAATTTTATATGCCTCATGAAGTATTATATCTTTTTGATACTAATACTCATTATATTGTACTATTCTAGCCTAGTACTATCAGCAATGACAAACGGTGTCCGCATTTAATTTTTGTTCTTATGTCATTATTATAATTTTGTTATATATTGCATTAATATTATAATAGTATATTATTATACGAGTTTTATAAGACGATGTATTGTCACACGAGTTGTTTGGAGTACAACGAGCGAAGCGAGGAGTGCTTCAAAAAAACGTATAAAACGAGCATAATATACTAATTTTTATACTTTGCATGACTTATTTTATAGAAGTTTTAAAATTTCATTTATAAAAATTATCGGAATACAATCTAGGGATTTTTGGTGAAATGCGGTCACCATAGCAACAATGTATAATAAAACAATTTCTATGATAACACAACACAACAGTAATTTGACAGATGCAAAACAACAAATTTTCTTTTTGTATTTTCTTAATAATAATATTATAAAATAATTATCTGGTATGAAAATACTTGCAAATTGTATTAAATAAATATTTAAAAATATTTGAGGTTATCAATAACACGCCGTAGACGAGTAGTACTGCCAATCTCTCAAAGTAAAAAGTCACCAAAAACAGTTTAACAATAGTTTCTATTGTTAAACTGTTTTCTGTGTAACAATAATATTATTGTAAACGCGAAGTATAAAAATAAATATACGAAACTGTAATCTTTAATGTGGTATTGCAACTTGTTTAATAGTGTCAATTTTTTGAACGCTATAAAGTTTAAAAATACATTTTTCTCATTATGCATTACTCATTTTTGCTGCTAAAAATTAAATTATTTAGACCCCTATCCTGTGTTTTTTGACATGGTGGCTAGGTATCTATGAAAACAAATACAATGTACATGCAAAATTAACATCATAAGATGATTAAGCTTCTTAAAGCTTTGTTAGGGGACATAAATTTTAAACTTCAAAAATGGGTCTCACAGAAATTTTGAAAAGTGAGTCACGTCTGACCCACTTTTGGGTACAAAAATATCAAAATTATTTTAGGGGAGGTAGGGATAATTTTGTTTTTGTCTTTTTTTGTGTCCATGTTTGGCACAGCAAATTAACAATGTGCTTCAATTTAATATTTCAAAATGATAAGACTTGGTGAACTAATTTCGTCTATGCCTGTTTTATCCGGTTATTCCTGTAAAACAAACCACGAGCTGTCACTGTTCTCTAGTGACGGCAGTAACCGAGTGCCTACACCGCACTAACCCACATTTATTCATGCCATCCATCCTAGTTACCGGATTCTACTCGTACACTGTTCATCTCATCAGTGTTCCAACGTATATAAGATATTCTGTCCCCTGATGCCGACTTAATTCATTCTTAATAATGCTGATCCATTTATTCCTTGTTAGTCTTACTCGTATTCTCATCACTTTACATTGGATTTAATTTCATCACGGAAACTTCCACTTGTTCTTATTCGCTCACTGGAGAAGAAATCTTGATTTCTGAATTATTTAAATTTTTACGGTTATTATAAAGCCCGTTACGAAATATCGCACATATAAGAACAAATTTTGTTGACGTATATTGAAAAATCTTTCTACAAAATGTAATTATTTATATGTGTATTGTTTACAAATAAAATTTGTGCATTATCTAAATTGAAAAAAAGTTCCGTCAGACTGTCCGCAACATACTGAAAATTTACTAAAAAAATATAATGTTGTCTTACAAAAAAAGATACAGAGTTCGAATTTTGCTCATTTCAGGATTGCATAGGTATCTTCTAATGCAGGTGTGTCACTCATTTGAGTCTCGGGATATTTTTCTAACAAGTAAAATTCACGCGGACCGCACGATGTGTATTTATATTATTACTCACTCTGTTTTTCATTTTCCACAATTTTTTTGAATAATTATTTGAAGGAAGTAAAGAAATAACATTTAAATAATAACAATTACACACCTATCGAAAAGTGCTATTTGAAAGCTCTGATCTCTTCTTACGAGTATATTATTTGGAATCTCACCGATCTGCCAACTATATCACGGCCTTGGCTAATTGCACCAGTTACTGTTTGACTTTGGTTTTCCGCCCTTTGCCGAAGTCTTGACACTGCGGCCCGAACAGATTCTGTCACGAGGTATTTTCGTTGAAATAATTTTTTATACTATATAAGACATATACTCGTAGTATAAAAATTTATTATAGTATAAGAAGTCGTTGCGGGCCGCAAAAATGCAAGATTTGAGCCGCCAGTTTGACACCCCTGTTTTAGAGCAATATTTCTCAAAGTGTGGTCACCGAAACTGTCTCAAGGGGTCCCCAAGACCAGTAGCATAATAAGGGCGGGCGACGTTGGGTGTATGTATCTTATATTTCACAAAGTTCACAGAGATTTGTGTTATTCAACCACCCTAGGTTATAGATTAAGGAACTATTCAGGATGTGACAAATATTTTTCGCCATAGACTATTTCAAGCCTTTAAGCTGAACTAAATGAAATTTGAATTTTTTTACGTTGTCACTAGCTAACTTTTTATATATTGAAATGAGCTTTTATCCGTTTATCAACATGGTTTTAGGAAAAATATGTCTACACTTACTGCAATTTTTTCTTTTCTTCAAAATATTTATTCAGGAATGGACAAGAAATGCCATTGCTTAGGAATGTTTTCGATCTTTCCAAAGGTTTTGACTGCATCGATCTTGATATTTTATCGTCAAAATTAAATATATTAGGTATCACGGGTATTGCTAATCAGTGGATTATGTCTTTTATACAAAATAGGTCTCAGTTAGTGTCCCCTTAAATTCTAATAGTCAAATTTATAAATCTGACACTCGTAAATCTCATACTGGAGTGCCGCAGGGTTCCATTTTAGGACCAATGCTTTTTTTGTTATATGAAAATGATCATGATGGTCATTTTCCACCTGGCGGAATAATAAATCAACTGTTCAATCAACTGATGATACAAATCTTCTTGTTAATAAATCAAATTTCACCGACTCTATTAATTCTGTAAATGATTCTTTCTTAACTTTTAATAATTGGTATGAGGATAATAAACTTCTCTTACATAAAGTAAAAACCTCATCAGGTACAACTGGCTCGCCGTCATTAACACAATTAACAACTGTCAAATTTTTAGGTAAAGTTATTCAACAAAACTTACGATGGGCATCCCACATTGAGTATATCAATCCTAAATTGTCTACTGTTTGTTATATGTTAAAGAGACTTAGAAATTTTACTTCTATAAGTGCGTTAAAGTCTGTCTATTTTGCAAATTTTCATTCTGTTGTAAATAACGGGATACTGTTTTGGGGAAATGCTTCTGAAGCTAATAAATTATGTATACAACAGAAAAATTCTGTCCGCATCATGACATTTAATTCAGCTAGAACCTCAAGCAAAAATATTTTTTATGAGTTAAACATATTAATTCTTCCATCACTGTATATCTTAGAATGTGCAATGTTTGTTAAAGCCCACCCCGATCTTTTCTTACAAAATAGAAACTATCATAATTACAACACAAGAAATAAACTTGACTTATGCTTGGATAAACACAGTTCTCGTTTATATAGCCATAGCCCTCAATATATGTGCTCAAAAATTTATAATGCTGTACCTGAAGATTTGAAACTCATATCTAATTATAAAATTTTTAAACGTAAATTTAAGAATTATTTGATTGAGCAATAATGTTTTTACTCAGTCTGTATATTTAAATATTTAAATAATTAATTGTAACACAATTTACATACTATGAGATTAAAATCTTCTTTTACTACTCGTATATATATATATATATATATATATTGTATTTTGTTTATTGTAAAATGATCATGATCAAATGTTTATTGCAAATGATCATGTAATATTTTTTATTCTTATATCCTTCCATATGACCTAACCTAATGTATCATTTATGTTCTAAACATTTCTGTACTCTAACAGGTTAAATAAATATTATTGATATTATTATTATTTTCCTAAACAAAATGAACAAAAACTTCAATCAATCGGTAAAAGTTACTAGATTTGAAATTCTAGTTCCGTTTAAACCAAAGAAACCAGGTATACTGAAGTTTTTTTTCAAAAAATTTCAAAAACCATATAATTTATTTAATTATCTAAATTACTAAATAATAGCATATTTAAATAAATATTTTAAATGCCAAATGTCAGAGTAGACAGGAAGAAATAAACAATTGACAAATTGCGAGTCACATAAATGACGTCATACGCTTTTCATATAATTCGCCATTATTGGCACATTCGACTTACCACTTATTTCTCTACCGTGGCCAGTGGTAATGAAGGACCATAGCGCGAACTAGGATAAATATTCGAAAAAAGCAAGCCATGACGGTCAACTAAATATATTTTAGTAAAATCATAAATGAAAATTTTACCACTTAATGCAAAACATATTTTAATTGCCGACCTCTATTTTTATGTCCCGGGAAAAACCATTAAATTTAAAAATAAACGCCAAAATGAAATATTATCTCTATAAAAACACACAAAAAAAAACTGCATATAATTTCATATGCAAATAAGAGTCCTTTTAATATGTTTTCAACCATACTTCTTATAATTTTTATTACTTGTTTTATACACGATAAAATTTATCACCAAAAAACATTATATGTCGCCCTTGCCACTAAATGAAAGAATAAAGATACATTTTTATCAATTGGTCAATCATAATGGTAAATTACCTGGGTCACGGATATGAAATAAATCTTAGAATTTTACTTGCATGAATTTTAATACCACTATTAATCTGGATTTAATACAATGCATTAAACTTAATACTCTGAATACTAAATGTGGAGCAAAAGATTATAATAGCGCTTTACTTTCTGAAGCTTAAACTTATATTCAAGGTAATGGTTAGTTCAGGAAAACCACCTTTGCAAAAATGAGGTTAACTTTTAATTGGGTTAAAAGTACCACGCATATTTTATATATTATAAAAATTTGAATTATGGATGTGTAGAGTACATTTTTACACATTTCGAGGTGTCGTAGATATTTAGCAAGTGAAGGAGATTACATAAAAACCAGTGTGCAACCACGTCACTAAAGTAAGCGAATCGATTTACTTTGACCTTGATGAAGACGTTGTATCTCACAATACACGCACTTGTGGGTTTTCATGTTCTTAAAACAATATATTTGATATCAGTGACCGAACAAGCATATGAACAAAGGCGACAACAGAAGGCATATGATTTGCATTGATTATTGAACTAACTTCGATTGTAGACGCAAGATGAACAGCTGGGAGTAGATCGAGCAATAGTTTCAAAAAAAATTGTGTGGGAATGCAGAAGATCGGCAAATGGGTATCACATACATTTTTCGAAAATAGCATTTCTAGCTAGTTCAACCTGTACCTGTAACAGCATTTTTGAGATATGAATAAGATAAGAAAATGGATTAACGTTTTAACTATCTCCAAACCGATATATTTTTTTACAAGTAGGAATTTGAAACTTATCCATGAGATAGCAGAAGGTTAAAGAAAGCGAGGGCAAATATTCTGATGCCTGAATATTTTGAAAATAAAGCAAAACCTTGCAAAATGGACTAAAATGTTTTCACCTAACACAAGTAGTCTACTGCTGAATAAAGGCCTTCCCATTACATCTCTAAATCTGCCTTGGGCTAACAATAACCAATTCCGGCAATTCTCTTAATATCCCCAAACCAGTTAACAGGTGGTCTAAATTTACTACTACTACTCTCGTGGTGCCTATTCAAGATTTTTTCTAGTTCGTCTACAATCACCCAATTCGTCAGGTGTCCAGCCCAGAAGAGTTCCCTATTTTTGATAAATTTTAACCCAATGCGTGAAGTTCTAGGAAGTCAGGGTGAGGTTACGTTTGTGCTATGATCTGCCAGTTGCTATAGATGATAGAATACTCATGGAGAGACTGATACTGTTTTTGAGGGAATCGAACTTATTGTTTATTTGTGTGAAGATTTTCACAGTATTTTAAAGTTATTTATTATAGTCTGAGATGCTTGGAACCTTTACAGTTCTTACCATTGTCTTGCACCTGAGCAAATATTCAAGCAGATATTTGTTCTAATTTAGTTGTGTTTGTCTGTACAAGACAGACATGTATTTACCATACATATTTATTGTTTTATAAATTCTTATTATCAATTCGAAATCAGATCTAGATCAGCGAAAGGTTGTAAATGTGTTCGGTTTATTATTTAAATGTATTAGATCAAAGTATCAATATCGGGTAAACTTGGGGTATATAGGGTTATTAGGCCATCAGTTCTATATAGATGTAAGTTGTGGACTTTGAACAACGATTATCAAAAATGATAAGGAGTATGGGAAAGGAACGTCTGAAGAAAGATGTATGGTGGAAAGAAAATAGAAGATCTGGTGTTACGTAGCACAAATAAAAAAGGTTTAGTATTATATGATGAGCTGGACATAGTGAAGATAGCTATAGGGCAAACACTGAGCTGGTTATGGTATGTGTCTAGACTTCCGGAAAGCAGTGTGGTATATACAATACTAAGGCAAGGAGAAGGAACAAATACGAGGAGGGGACGACAGAAAGGAAGGTGGACATATACGGTTTGGCAAGATTTGGAACAGAGAGGCGTCACTGAATGGGAGAAAAAAAAAAAACAAACTAATAATAGGCAATGGTGGAAAATAATTGTTCAACAAACCGTGGTGCTTCTAGGCCTACGATACTGAACTATTTTTATTTTACATTCTTATTACAGTTATTATAAATATAATATATTCATATAGAGGACTGTGTTATTGACAAATGGCCATTGTTGTTGTACGCCAAAAAATTACTTAATTTGCTTAACTGCTCGCTCTGTTGTAACATCAAACCCGTTTTACCATTAGGCAAGTTTTAGCGACCGTCTATGGACGCCACAGGACGGAGGCGCCAAAAAGCCATAAAATTATTACTTTTAAAGTAATAATTATATGACTTTAATTTTATTAAAAATTCTATTTTACTGTTTTACTTATATCTTCATTGAATTATATATAAAGGGCGCCGAATTATGTTTTGCCTAGAGACGTCGAATTATGTCTTGCATAGAAGCGTAGAGTTATATTTTGCCTAGGGGCGTCGAATCATGTATTGCTTAGGGGCGCCAATGACCTTCGCGCCCTCCCTGTGTCACATACACATATTTGTTTTCTGACGCATGAATTTGTTTTGTAAACTGAAAGATGTATAGCTAATATTATGGTAATCAAATTCCATGGCATTTAATAACCTGCACTTTATCGGTATTTTTCTCAAAAGTACAAAATATATACGTACCACTTTAAATTATATCTCTTTAACGTGGGTACTAGAAACATAAAATGTCAATTCAAATATAAAATTAATATGTTCACATGCAGAGTAATTTCAAATTCAAACGTGCAATGAGATTGAATCTACTTGCATGTGCACTGCTTTAAGATTGGTTCGGATATATAAAAGGCTTTCTCGGTAGTTTTGCATGCGGTTAAAACATTTTTCAAATAGTTATAATTTACCCCAGTCATATATAAAATTATGGAGTTAAGAAATAGCGCTATAAATATTTTTTTCTACAATTTACAAGAAAGTAGAACAACAATTATTATTTTTACATATACTTACATTCTTTATTTCTCTTTGAAAGTACTTTATCGGATACCTTTTGAGCTGTACAACGATATGGTATTTTTATTTAATAACTCTTAAATGACTTAGTATACAATCATACATAAATACTTAGCTAGTTGTATTATTCTGTTGATCGAGAAAGTAATCGTTGGCCGAATAATCTAATACGGGGGCAATTACAAACGTGCATGATCTGGCGTAGGGGTCATTGGTTATACTGAAGAAAATTCAGAGAATGGCCAAGAAGAATGTAGCAAGATGGAATACAAAGAGCGATAGCAAGAAGAAGGATGAAATGGGAAGAAACAAGGACTATGACACAAGATAGTAGCAAGTAGATTAAGTAAGAATAAATTATAAATTACTATTTATTACTACACTTCTGGCTAACCAATGTGATAAGCAGTTTATTAATATCATTGGTTTTTAAAAGTATAATTGTGTAACCCTCGAAAACTCCACTCACACGCTCGCATTTTGTGAGTAAGCTTTGAGATGACGATTTTTGTTTAATTCGTGATTTTCTTTTCTATCTACATTTTAACAATTAATTTAATTATAGACGAACAGTTTGACTAGCTTTTCAGTTTAGATACGAGTACCCTTATCTCAGGGCTGTTTAACCTTTTTGTATTTGGGATCTACTTTTTTATATATATACCCCTTACCAGGTAGGGCACTCCATTCCCTGGTACCCCTTACCAGGTAGGGTCTTCCCCCGGGAAGAAATTTTGAAAAAATGCATTACATATTGCAATTTTAAAGCTGACATAATGGGGCAACCCCGAAGCCAATAGAATCATATTTAAAAAAAAAAACTGTTTTTCATATAAAAATAACAATAAGCAAACGAAATACAAAAAAAAAAAAATGTTTATGAAATTTCTTCATATGCCTGCCAAGGCTGCAGTTTTAGCCCCATGGATAACACATTGATCGCTAACGAATTTTACGCAAGATGATTAAAAAATGGTTCTTTGTTTTTATGTTTTGTTGGTTAGGATATGTTTTTTTTTTTAAGTATATATAAGATATTAAGGATATTAAGGATAAGTATTTTGATAAATTAGTGTTTTTTTGTGATAAGTGTGGTTATGTGCGATCACCGGTATACGGTATGGAAAATTTAGGAAAATTATATATTACATTGCGCCACGCCCTCATCTTGCCAGTCACTTATCTCACTCTAGCAAGTAAGTGCATGAAAGTGTGAGAAAACTAGATCTACCTAGAATCACGCCGCGATTGACTGGTTGGGCAGCTCAATAGCGCTGAGAACCCATCTTATTTTTTACTACCAAGTCATTATAACAAATTACGAGGTATTAATGCTTACAATTTTCGTGGCTTATATATGTGTCTGCTTGACATTTGACTATTACCCATGGCTGTGGAATAGTGAGACACTATATAAGATAGTCCTTATTTTGAGAAAAGGAGGGGTGGGGGAATTTAACATATTATTAAAGGAAATCTTGTCTCTTTATCTGTCCACAATTTAGTGGTTTTGGCAAAATTGTTTATCTCACTTTTTGAAACAGTGGCAGTATTTGGGACTTGTGGATAAATAGATTTCCCGTCAACCTTTGCATGTCTGGCTAGTACTCGATGAGCTTAGAGTAGTTTTGTTTTCACTTACTGGTACAGTTCTTGCCGAAATTGTCACTCCTTTTGACTAATCGACAAGAAGTATTGTTGATATAATAAATCGATCATCTCTCTAGACAGTTACTCGTGTACGGCCTGTCCTGTACTTCTTATAAACTCCCGTTCCCTGATATCTTTTAAAAGCGTTATTCGTTGTACTTTGCGCCAAATATAAGGTAAGGGCAACATAACAAAAACTTCATCCCAAAGAATGCCCAAAGGAGCCCAAAAGAATGATCCAAGAACACCAAAATGAAATTAAGAGATCTATCCGATGAGGGGCGAAATGGAAAAAACTTAGCATCACTCGTAGTGATACTCGTAGAAAACGGAGCTAGTTGTTACGGTGGCACGTTGATACATCGTCGGTAAATCCTATACCGCGTCGTATTCTGGCAAACGCATCACAGAACTTATACTTTTTTGCCAACTACAGTACCTTGGAAAACGATAGCTCTGACGAGCCAGTGCCGTAAAGATTATTTATGTGTTATTGAATTTCGTGTATTAAAGAAACTTTTAATGTAACACTTTAAAGTCAAATTATCACCTAACTATAATAGATGAGGTGTTTCTTCGTAAATTATTGTAATTTCCAATATTACTACCTATATTTTGTTAGGTTATCTTAACCATAGCAATTTCCATTTAACAATTCTATGGTTTAAATTTAAATTGTATAATGGGGCTAGTTGTTCCAGCAATTCGGGGACAAGTTGTTACTTGTGGTCATCTAGCTGTGGCACATACTAGACACGGAAACTCAACTATCAACAAATGACACTGTAAACCACAAAACGCCGGAACAACTCAAATCATTTTCGAAGGCTGGACCAAGAAAAGAAAGTAAATCCAGGAATAAAAATAATAAAAATGCAATATTGACGGATGGTGTACATTCGTAAATTGGCAATGTGCGATGTTAAAAGCAAGAAAGGATTAAAGAAGCTTGAGAAGAAAAGGAAAATGGCAATTTCTTCTCATTCGGAGTCTGAAAACGAAGACAGTTTGTCTTTACTATGCATGGAGAATTAGACCTGCTTCAAACCTGGACAGAAATGAATCCAGTGCACTACGTGCACGCAATGATAACACATTTCTTATGTTAGTGGTGATAATATTAACTTCATATATAAAAACTGACTCTAGCATAGATTTTAATAGTGACTGTGAATAATTGTTGGAAAATAACATTAATTTTAATAATTATTACAGTTTAAGTTCAAATTTTCAACAATATGCAATGCCCGTGTAACAATAGTCCCGTGACCTGTAAAAATTACCCCCAACGGAGAATATTGTTACAATTTTATTTTCAAGTTAATATTAATTGTAGTGGCCTACACTTTAATCAAAATATGTCATATTATAATTGATGAATTTATACTTGGTATGTAAAAAAGAATGTTTTGTTCATTTTTGTAAAGAAGTTTAAAACATTCTTTGAAAAGACATACTATTCACTGCAAGAATTCTTCAATGACAAAATTGTATACACTATTTAATTTATATTCTATGTAATACTTTTCAATTATTTTCTGTGTATTAATACTACTACACTCTCTCGACTTAACTTGTACCTTTTTGAAGTTTAATAAAGATTATTATTATTATTATTAAAGCCTAGCCTTCCCCTACTAGCAAAAAGGACGATTTACTGGGCACAAGATGGTTCTCTTCTTCTACCGAATAAAACCCGGACAAAACATATCCTAGTCGAAAGAAGAAAAATAAAACAAAGAATTAGAGGTGAAGATATCTAAATAATTATAACAAACTTTAACATTAAAAGGGAAAAAATAGAAGTTTGATTAAATATTTGACATAAGTTGTTTTATTTGACTGTTGAAAGGAATGTTTGAAAGTTACATTTTCTTAATTTCGCTAAAGTTTCTAAACCAAAAGTACTCGAAGCTCGTTGATAGCCTACAAGAATTTCCAATCTAATAGATTTGAATAAAGTTTTCAATTCCCAACAAAATACTTGAAAAACTTGTTCGAAACTGTATTTTCACTGAAATGACTAACGAGTTTTTCCCGAATAAAATATTTAAAATGTTTTGATAATTATGTTGTAGTGAGTAATAATTAAACGAGGTTATTTACAAAAAAGTATAAAGTATAAAAGTTGAAATGACACTCTGGAGAGCTGTATTAACTTGGAGATAAGCAATATTGACCGAGTTTGCACATGCAACAATGAATGGGCTCGTTAATATTCATAACAACATGAAAATAATCACTATGATAACACGGAAATGTTCTATACAATAATATGACTTTATAGATAGATTTTCAAATACCGTTACTAACGACATCTATTGCCTCATTTAGATATATGCATATTAAGTAAAGGTATATTAACACAAATAATTCATTATTAAAATAAAATTTTAGGTACTGGTTAGCCATTATTATTATTCCTTCCATTTCGTGAGTCAAATGATTCAGTTGAGAGTTATAGTGTTCGGCAATAATCGTTGTAGGGGCTAGTAAGAAATCACATCCTTTATGTTCTATCAAACATACAGAAGAGCCTATACACATGAATGTTCGGTTTCCTCATTAATGTTGATTACTGATCCTAAAAAGTGAAATCCCAAAGGATTGTTGTATACAATTTCTGCTTTTTCACCAGTAGGTAATAATTTTAAAAAAAATGTTCTTTTCATGACAAGAAACTAAATTCGTATGTTTTTAATTTTAATTTCGAGTTATTGAAGTCCGCTTATTTGTAGGTTACTTTCAGAGATACTGATTTTTTTCTCTTTTTCTATTGTTGATTGTTTAAATACAAGCTTTTTCATAAGTTGCTCTTACGTGTATATAGGTGCGATGAATTTTCATTTAATTATGATTGCGTCAACCTTCCGTCCTAGCGGCGTTCCAGAGCTTGGTTCGGTCAAAGCTAAAATATATCGACAAGTAAGGCAAACAAACTCTGGTAACGACTCAAGTTAAAATATTTCTATTCGAAGTCTGCTCGACCAGCAAACATACTAATAAAGCTTAATAACAGTTTGGGAACAGATCTTTATGTCAGGTCTATTGACCGTGTCCAATATTAAATGTACAGATTGGTGAGCCCTAATACATCAAGTAGCTTAAATTAAGTGTGTAATTAAATAGGCATTCCATAACTATCAGAACGTTGGGTTTGCTATGGGTTTTATTTCACTTTTATATGGGTTTAAGTTGAAAATAAAATTATTTCAATCCACACTATTTTATGCATTACTTATGACAGCACTCGAACATTTCAAGAACTTACTGTATTTTAAAAAACTTACTGTATTTTATTCGTTCCATTTTTTAATATCAAAAACGTAGGATATTTATAAAGAAGGAGGATATTTTATGCGAAATATACTGCAGTAAAAGTTCATTTTAAAGCAGTATTTTATACAATATAGCAGTTTGTCGCCGAGGGAGCGAACGGTTATCCTCTGAGAACTGAACTTAACCCTTGTTCCTGAATTTAAGTACTCGGCCGTAGATTAACTAAATGACAAAGGAAGAAACAAAGTTGTATTGTATGGGGAATTTCGTGTACAGTAAGATCGAGATGCTATCATAATACCCTAAACTTGAAATAGAAATCATGTCATTGGAATAGGCGTGCGTTACGCCAGGGATTACCGGATGTCCTTCAAGATAACTCATAACAATAAGGTTAAAGGTCGTCACTGTCTCCATTTAGTCACAATTGTCTTAAATATAGAGAACTTACATTCTTGTAAAGCAAGAAGGGGCTGGGGGGGGGGTATTGCTTATTGTAAGGAAGCAAGTAAAATAACATATCCTACAGAATACTGTAGAGGGAGATGTTGAAGGTAGAAGAATCCCTAAAAGACCAACGATCTCCTGGCTGAAGATCAGTACAACAGATATTTATCAGATATAGAAGCATGGATTTCATTTAAAGAAGTCAGACAAATTGCATACTAGCACCACTTTATTAAAACATTTATCTCGAGTCGGTTATGAGAAAATTGCCCGTAACCCGTAGAAAATAACATTGTACATACTGGAAATATGTGGGTCAGTTTATAAATTTGATACACCAATTTTAGGCTTTAATCTAGAAACAACATCTAAGGGAAAATTTGTTCTGTGAAAACATTTAAAACCAACTGCAGTGTGACGTTGACAGATTCAATCAAAAATCAGTTAGTCAGTTACTTTGAAAAGTTTAGTTTGTTTACAGACCGTCAACATGGTTTTACACGAGACAAGTCAACTCAAACTGTTTACTAAAAGCGTATGATTATATTTGTAGGTGTATCAAAAGTAATGGAATGGTTAAGGGTATATTTTGTGATCTCAGTACAGCTTTTGACACTATAGTTTTTAACAATTAATTGAAAAATTAGAACACTATGGTACATGGGACAAAGCATTACAATTACTCATGTCTTATTAAAAAAAAAAAAAAAACAATATAATAAGTCAATTACAAAAATTAACATAAAACGAAAAATGACTGAAAGTAACAAATTTGAACATTCATGTCTAAAAAGATCTTCTTTATATTTGATGTGACGTATTTATACCATTTGATGCTATTAGATTATTATATACTCAAGTCGATACAGAACTCTTTAGGTCGACAGCGTTCTCGAGATAAGGATGAGATCCAAAAATGGATTAACGATTTAGTGAAATCATTAATCCGCTTTTGAATCTTCATGCTTCGAAGCTGATTTTTTTTCGCAATAATTTGAATTTTATCCGAGAAACAGCAGAATGTAATTGACACCAAGGGTAATATTTTTGAAAGTTGAACTGTATTTTATATGCTATGAAAATTTATATTATGAAAGTCTCTACGAGCAATCCAAGCTAGATGGCATATCTTTATACATTACTTATTACCACTTATAGTGAAATAAATTTAAGATCGTAGCAGCGCGGTGGTCAATTTTGAAACGTAGATAAAGTATGTTAAATGTTATTGTTACGCAGCTATCAAACTAAAAATATAGGAATAAATATATTTTACAATATGTTATGATCCTATTTTACTACCTTATCAACAATTAAGTGTACACAAATGTGTAAAAAGCCATTTGTTTGCTAGAGATTTCTTTTTTCTTTATTAAATTTATTTTGGGCTTTCTGCTAGGATTATTACCCAGGAGAGATTTTTTTAAAAAAATTAAAAATATATTTTTTTATCATTTGGCCATACAATTTTCTATAGATTATTTCACTTATAGGCATTTCCACATAAGATAAATTCTAAATGGTGAACGTTTAATAACTTATTTCAAAGTAGAAGTCGCTGGCATTAGTCCATACTGTTTAAGTTTGTTTATGTCGATTTAATTTTGCGAAAAATGGATAACCTTATTGTTGTGTGCCTATGTGCAAGTCAACAAAAAAGAGGAACCCTGAATTACCGTTGCACAGATTTCCAACTACTTCAGACAATGTTAAATTAATAACAAAACTTGGAATCGAAGAAACTGCAAATCGTCGTAAAAAATCAATGGGCCATTCCATTGATTGAAAATTTGCTTATACTTCCTCTCCTTATATAACGCGTGAATATTTATTTCCATCTATACAGCTGAAATAATCCACTACAACAAATTGATTACCATAACTTATATCACAAAATATAGTTTTTATCTTTATGTTTTAGATACGTGTCAGACATTAAATATTTACTTGTTGATAAAATAGTAAAACAGGTTCACAAAATATTGTAAAATATATTTATTCCTACAATTTTAGTTTCACAGCTTTGTAACAATAACATTGAACATCCTCTACCTACGTTTCAAAATTAACCACCGCGGCGCTACGATCTTAAATTTATTTTCTTATAGTAGTAATAAAAGCGGTTAGAGGTTTTTGTATGTTTCCAGTCACGTGTGTCTTATAGCATATTACTCTGGGGTAGTAGCAGTTTCTTTTCAGTGTATTTTTAAAATACAGAAACAGGACATACGACTAGTGAACAATAAGTCTACAGGGCTTATTGTTCACTAAAACGAATATAATGACTGTTTATAGTTTATTTGTTTTTACCTGTCTGGTATATATAAAGGAAAACCTCTCTATATTTGCAAAAAAATTTAATACTCACAATTACAACATCCGGAGTAAATAAAATCTAAGGCTACCAAAACTAAGATTAAGTAAATCTAAAAATGGTACGTATCTAACCGCAATCCTATATAATAATTTACCACAGGAGATCAGAATTTTCAACATAGAGAAACAAAGAGATTTAAACTCAAAATGAAATCCATGCTGACGGAAAACTGTTTACATTATATAAGTGAATTATATAATATCGGCTTTTCAAAATTTGTAATTTGTTTTTGTTGTACCTATCCAAATTGAGATGTATGTAATTTTAACTTGTGTAAACATTTTTTCATAATCTACATAGCATTATTATTATAATATTATTATTATTATTACACTGCGTGAATAAACGTGTACTTCTCTCCCTGGATGTATCAAGTCGTCAAGGATAAAATTTGTTGTTAATAATATTGCCAACTTTAACAGCTTATTATTTGATATTGGCTTAATATTTTACCGTTCTGTTTTTCTTTTTTGTTATAAAGTTACACATCTCGCCTGTTTAAAGAAATCATTGTATGCCCTAAAAAATATCAAAAACTTTTTAAAAAAATAAATTTTGTTGAAAATGGAACGGTCGGAAATTCGCAGTTTTATGAAGTATGAGTTCTTAGGTGGAACTACGGCATCGCAAACCGCGCGAAACGTTAATAGTGTATTTGGCTCTAGTGTTACTACGCAGCAGACAGTATCAAATTGGTTCGACAAATTTCGTACAGGTAACTTAAAAACAAAAAAAAAAAAAAAAAAAAAACTGACTCATCGATCACAGCAGAAATATACTGCAACCAACTGGACGAAATGATGCAAAAACTTGAAGAAAAACAGCCTAGATTGGTCAACAGATCGACTCCTATCTTATTGCATGATAACGCTAGACTACATACTGCACAAATAACTGTGGCAAAACTACAGGAATTGGAGTTGGAACTTCTTCATCATCCTCTATACTCACCACTTCTTCCGCAATTTGGACAACTTTTTAATAGGAAAACAGTTTTTAATTTCAAAACTTTATAAGTTTTTAAAACTTATCCGACAATGGTGTAAAACTGGCCTTCCAGGAATTCATTGACTCTCGTCCGCCAGGGTTTTATACCACCGGCCCAAGCAACCTGCCGCCTAAATGTAAAAAGTGTATAGACAATATGGGTGCATACTTTGATGAATAAAATAATTTCTTATATTTTTAAGTTATCAACCAAATTTGCCTTTTTTTCTACAAATTTCATCCTTGACGACCTAATATACAGGGTGTTAGGTAAATGTCCGGCACAATTTTAAAGGTAGCATTGTTGGCCCATTTAGAGCTAAAAAGTCCTCAACCATTTTTGGATAAGATGCGTATATCGTTTGATAATCGATGCAGTACCCCTGTTTAGGAACCACTAATATTTTGTCTGTTAGAACAATCACATATGTGACTGAGATAAATAGAAACCATGGAAACAATACTGTAATTTTATTTCAACGAAATGCTTTTTCCATTTTATGAAGAAAAAAGAAATAAGAAAAACTATAATACAAAAAAAAGTTTAAAAAAAATATAATTAAAGCAAATGCTCAAAATGTGCTCCATTTGCATCTAAACATGCTTGTGTAATGTGTCATTTTTTTAACAAAATCGGAACCAAATTTTAATTTATGACGTACACGTACTTTGATATTCTATTATTGAATTACAATTAAAATATTTTTTCTCTATGGCAACTACACAACTGGATTAATATGAAAAATAAAAAGTCAGTGATTTTTCAAAATTTGGGGCATCTTTTTGTTTGTTAATTTATGGACGAAATTCACATTTTAGAGAAAATTGGCAAAGGAAAAATCAATTCCATTCTACGTCACCATGCTGTCTTTTAAATTGTGCCGGACATTTACTTAACACCCTGTATATACTATTCTGTACGAGAATATCATGCAAGAAAATATGTTGCAAGGCCTGTGAGAACATACCCATGCAAAACAACTTTATTATAGGAAACTTTACTTGGGTCATCTCAAATTTTTATCAGACACCACGTCGTCAAAGTCTAAAACTCCTAGAGCTTTATTAAATAATACTTGGATGACCCAATTTCTAAATGTTACCTTTATAAATACATATAAATCTAACTTAAAATGTCATAAAACTGTGATTAGCCTTTAGCATTATAGCCGTTCCTTTTTTTAATTTCAGTCTACAGTCATTTAATTACTAATTAATTACTTAAAATGATGTATATTGTAAAATAAAATTACTCTATTTAATTAATGGCTCTGGTTATTACACGGGGTACTCTGTTACTCGCTATTTCGGATAATTAAAAATCTTTGATTTTAATTTAAAATTTTACCAAAAAAATAGGTATTACTCGAGAATATTTAATTATTTTTGCGAATAAATTATATACGGCTCGTTTAAAAATATGTAAATTAATGAAAATAAGAAAAATGTTGAAATTATGCGTGTAACATATTATTTGCATGAGTTAATTTTGTATCAAGTAAATTATAATTTAATTCCGCGGTAATATTAAATTACATACATTACATACATTATACTTAAGGCGTAGAAAATATGCGATTTGAGAAGCAAAGATGCTGTTTTAATAATGAATTATTAAAAAACAATATGTAAACTAGAATACTGAAAAGGGCAAGAATCACAGGAAAGCCTAATGAATGATTTCTAACATAATTCAAATTATAAAATACTACAGCCAAGGGCACTGCTGACATATAAGGGGCCTTTGTGCAAAAAGTTGCATACACCACCTCCTGATTATTTTTAGTAACAAGACAGTTAGACAGGAAGACAATATTATTACATTACATTTCTTATCTCTACTCCGGACAATCATCAGTATCAATGTCAAAGCCGAACAACCATACCATAAAGCAGAGATTCCCAACCTGGGGTACGCATACCCTTGGGAGTACGTGGAGGACCGGTACGCGAAAATAATATAGTTAATGGCGAAAAACACCAGAGTTTTACAGAGAGTTAAAGTTGAAAAAGAAAAATTTAATGAACTGTTGACTGATTCTTATAATTGAATATTTATTACCTTTAACAAACACAAACCTAATCGAAAGAGCATTGTAGTGAGTATTGTGCGGACTCAGCAATGACCCCAATTATGAATATAAATAAAGGTCATTGTAATGAATCGACAGTACTCATTATAGAGGTAACTATGTATGTACCAATATCGTAAACCAATAAACGAATAATTAAGTATATAATGTATCGTATTAATATACATGTATCCATTCCTCTTATAGCATTCTTGGCATAGTCGAAAGAGCATCATCCTCTTAGGCGTAACTTAAGAATAAATATCGCAATAAGCTTGACACAGCTTCTGATTTTAGATCTGTCTTCATTTGAACCTGAGTTTAAAAAACTCTGATCCATGAAACTAGCTCAAGGGTCGCATTAAAATTATTAAGAACCACGATGAAAGACTGTCATATCAAGATGAATAATTCCTATTTAAAATTTAACGAATAATTATTCTACTTTCAACATAAGTTAATGTGGGTAAAAATTATTTTAATGCTGTTTTTATTTGTTTTGATCTTCGCTCATATAAAAAATATTCTTAAAAAAATAATAAAAGTATATAAATGTCAATTTCTAACATAACATAACATAAGAAAATTAAAAAAAAAAAAAAAAATTAAGGGTTGGGTGCGGGTACTGACGATAGGGGAAGATAGTACTCATAAATGAAAAGTTTAATCAAGGGGTACGTGAGAGAAAAAATGTTGGGAACCGCTGCCATAAAGGCCTTTATCCTGTTTATCCTAGGCCTGTGCATCTGGTGGAACATGAAATGTGTGCTGTGCTACGAGCTTCTTCAACCGCATTTAATAGTTATTGTCGAACACTGTAGTCTGAATCATTTGGATGTCGAAAAGGAACAAAGGAACAAAATAACTTGCTGGACAAGAAATTTGAAGTGCCATTTTGCTGCACGTGCAGCCTGCTGATAGTGCAGGCTTCCTTGGTTGGAAATCACCTTGGCTAGAAAATACTCCCGTATGCGGCGTAATTCTAGTGATGACCGACGCATGTTAATTGAATTGGACACCTATTTTGGAATAAATGATCATTGAAGCAAGGATTCAGTGTTTCATTCAAGATTTATATGTTAAATTAATATAATTTTAAGCGCTATCTTACCCATATGTTTTTGTGCGTTTAATATCTGCTTGCATATACGTTAGGAATAAATAAATATCTAATGGCCTCCGGTTGTCTGAACTTACCTGAAAAAGAAAAAAGAAATTAGTAAAACATATCAAAATTAGAATTGTTATATTTTGCTCTGATTAGTCGATTAGCCATGTTTAACTTGGGATGTAAAAATCTCCTGAACGCGGTGATTTATTCAGGTCGAAGCAAAACTGTTTAGCTGGACAACCCTTCCAAATATGAATGAGATACAAAAATGAATCGATCATTTCACTTCAAATCGACATGGTTTTTCGCACAGCATTTGGAAATTTACCCGAAAGTTGGGCAAAGGTCATAGAAAGCGAAGGTAATATTAATGATTGAACTCTATTTTATATATTTTGAAAATAAAGCGAAATTTTGCAACAAAATAAGTTTCAGATCACTATAACACAATATTCAATACAAAAACAATTTCTGTCCGAGATTCACGCAAAACCAGCTACATGATAGAACAAAACCGGTATTCAAACAGAAGCTATATGGCGCTATAACAATTTAATTCTAAGGGGGATTTCGGAGGGCTGCTAACTAAAAAACTATTAGCCAGCAAAAGCGTATATAAAACAATTGTTTAAATATGAAACAAATCTTTCAGATTCTATGCATTTTTTCAGTTAGATGAATATTTGGGAAGTTTCAGATTCACAGAGTCGCCAATATCTTGAAATATCCCACTTATTATGTAATTTACATTAAATTTGTATATAATAAAAATTGTTTAAAACAGAGTTTCCCAAACTGTGCTCCGCGAGCAGATTAGACAGAAAAGTATATAAAATAAATGTGATCAGATGTGAAAATCGTGTTTGTGCTTTATCAAAACAAAAGTTTCACCCAGAAATGATGGGCGACTGAAGATAACAAAAGCCAGTACAGTAATACTTTATTGCCCCCAATAAATCTAAATAAAGGCGCTCGAATCTCGATGGTTCAACTGGTCATTGAAAAAATTTTAACCTATTTGAAATACAAATATACAGCTGGGAGACTGTTCTATTACAGGGCTGATATATTATTGGAGCGGCATATATAAATACAGTAAAAATTCCTTAAAATTTTCCAAATAATAGACAATGGATGTTGTGACCTTTTATGCAATAGGAATATGAATTATATTCTTTAGATCTCTTATAATTCAGACAGTAAGTCATAGTAGTGTTGTGTTATTTATTTGTTTTTGCTCCGATTATATTTCGATGGAACGCTGGCTAAAGTACAGGTCGTTAAAAAAAAATGCCACAGTCTCCGTGTCAGAACGTCCAGTAGACGAAAAGAATGTTCAATAATTATAAAGATAGTATTTCTATAGTTTTTTTGTCGGTATTTTCTATTTTGTATTTTAAAAAGCTTTTTTTGCCCCAGTTCTAGTTATGTTTTTACCAACCGCCCCATACATATACATATATGTCCACGAATTGAAGTTCCTACATTTTTGCGTTATTTTTATTATAGTAATAATACTTATTAAGTATTTATTTTTGTCATACGTATAGGTAATGTTTCCATGGTTATGGTAAATAATTAACTTTTAACTAACAAAGCATTTCTACATTTTGCTCAGTTATAGTACGTACACTAGCGTCGGCGAATCAACGCAGTTACGTCACACGACGTAACAAACGAGTGTATTGTCTGGAACAATGCAATCGTTTGTTACGTCGTATGACGTAACTGCGTTGATTCGCCGACGCTAGTATACCAAATAACTTATCACATGTCACATGTCAAGATCCAACTAATAGTTGAAAGAAAGAAGACATGCTTATTTACTATTCAATGCAATTTTTAATAATACGAAAATTTGACAGTAGCTATGAGGAGCGCTACCTAAAATTGTAATATTTTTCTGTTATCTCATTAACTTTCGACAACTAACAGAATATCTAATACGGAAATTGGTAGACAAGATACCTGAAAATGGTAACTTAATAGAGGAATATGGAGGATTAATATGAGTGAACTGCGGAACAAAAAAAAAGATCTAAACAAACAAACGGATTCTGTGTTGTAAAATATATGGTTGATTAGAATGTTGTAGAAGGTTGATAGAAAATATATGGTCGACATTTTTGACAGTACTATTCGTACCAACTAGGTAGCTTCTATGTCATAGTATGTTAATTTTCCCTAAAAGTCCACTCCGTCTGCCGGTTTAAAAATTAAGATAAAACGAATTGAGTTTGCTAACAAAAGGACCAAACCATTAATTCATGTAAATTTGTAAAGTAAACAAAACTATTTCCATAGCACAATACCTGGTGAGTAGACACGTTTCCATGCAAAGCAGGAGGGAGTAACAGAAACAACACCTACCTATATTACTTTAATTACATTTTTACCTAAACTATTTAACATACAGATTATACAGATTAATTCACAGATATACGCATATGTATTTCGTTTGAAGGTTTTAATTGCTTCGCGTAAGATCACGCCATTTATACATTTCCAGAGTAACTGGAAGTGCCACTGGCGAGGCACTGGCGCTGTTTGTCATTTGATATTTCATATATTTCTAATTAACTTCCTCTCGCACTAACATTATATTTGCATTTAGTATACCGCCCTTCTTGCGTATACACTTGTTTATTTCACCATGAGTAAGAAATAATGACAATGAGTAATCGACGTAAAATATTACAGATTGGATTTTTATAATTACCGGTTTGCAATACTATTCCATACGATAAAAAGCCCTCGGGGAAATTAACAAATAACACTGGTCTGCAAATTTACAAAAATATTCTGTATATTTTATAAAATTATATTTTCTTTCTTTTTTGTTGCATGCAAGAAGTTGGCAAATCACTATTAAAAATTTATTATAATCTTGATATATCTGCTGTATAAGCGTGAAGTGAGATACAGAGAAAAAACTTTGTAGCAATTACAAAACAATTACAAAAGAGTGAGAATACTGCATCACATTTTACGCTACTTCTTTGCCATTCACTTGTTTTACACATGTGGGCAGTGTTGCCAGACATAGCGAAATTTCGCTACCCGTAGCGACTTTTTCAATAAATAGCGACGTAGCGGCGAAAACAGAAAATGGTCCGAAACGTAGCCACTTGTTTACAATTTTTGTGCTTTTTAAATCTCAATCAAAAAAGCAATGCTCAACAGTTGCCGGCTGAAATAAATGAAGTAAATTTAAAATGTTTTAATAGATTCAAATTCAGCTTATTGAAGCTATTGGTCTGTGCCGATCAAACATTTCGATGCGCATTACTTATTAATAGCTCAATGTGCACCATATTACCATATTATATCTCAATTATAAGCGGTATACACACACGGCGCTTAAAAGAAGTATTTGCTTACTTTTGTAAGGAAACACCAAATCTAATTATTTTGGGAACTTTAATATTGTATTACTGACTTTAAATATAATGAAATCTGTTACATTATAAAATGTACTTCACAATTTTAGGTTACATTATATTGTAGTCTAAGGCTACGATCATTATAATTTGATGTCACTTTTCAACATGACATAATCAACTGATTACTTTAATTATTATTATAATACTAACATGACATACAATTTCCAAGGTGCAAACTATTGAAATCAAAATTTCTTCTTAATTTGTTTTTACGAAAGTCAGAACATTATATCCAATAAATATGTATAAAATATTAATTAAACTCTTCAATTTTTATAATTTGTTTATTAAATTTGCCTTCCCCCTTCTATATTTACATCTCCCCTAAGCTTATTGACACATTTTTCAGTGGCAGCGAAATTTAATAGGCGGTAACGGAATTTCGTCAAGTTTTTAGCGACATTCGCTTCTACTGTTGTGGCGACACTGCATGATGTCCCACATGCAGTGCTCTTGTAACAGTCCAATACCTTGGTACCGTTTCCCCCTAACTGAGACGTCTTAGTGGAACCTCTCATCATGCTCATCTCTTAATGTGCCACAGTTGAATAGATTATTATTGAAGGGCACATATGAATTTTCCAAATTTTACACCAGATACTAAAAACTTTCTCATTTTGTCGTGAGTGATTTATTTTTATTTTTTTGATATTTAAATGGGGATCAGTATCCTATATCAACATACACTTTTGATGACTTTTCAGGTTTTTTAGCTTTATTCTTATGCTTTATACAGCACTTTTTTTGTTTAGGACATGTGCCTTTTCAATAACAAAAAAAGGAGATACTGTGAAAAAAACAATTCCGAATTTGAATAAATTAATTTACTATCATGTAATACATTAATTACAATAACAGCGTTTTTTATGTAATGGAAACCAAAATTAACCAAAATTAAAAAGAGAAACAAGACAAACAGAATAAAAATATTTCGCTTAATACAGTCATTTGCAAAAGTTTAAGACCAGCTCTGATATTTAACCAAATTCAAAAATAATCGTTTTCTGAACGTGATATGTACTTGTATGAAACAAGTATGGTGCAAGTCATGTGGTAATAGTTCTGACAACCTCGTTTTACCACCATTTGCGCTCTGATCCTTGTACGGGGAGGTTGTTCTCGCGTTTATCTCTCACGAACAGTTTTCGAAAATGGGCAAGAAAACGTCCCTTTCTGAAGTTCAAAGAGCTAAAATAGTTGTTTTACACGAAGAAGGGTATTCTGAGCGCAAGATTTCCTCAAAGATGTATTGTAGCAAGACAGCTGTACACACCGCCATCACTAAATTTGAAAATGAGGGCACTTATTCGGACAAGAAGAGAACAGGGCGACCAAGCAAAACAACCAAGAGAGATGACAACTTGATGAAATTGATTGTTTCAAGATCGCCCACTAGTTCCTGCAAAAAAGTTCAAGCTAGTTTGCTTCAAAAGGGATGTGAGGTGAGTGTCAGCACTGTTTCACGACGTTTGAGCAAAGAATTTAACCTAAAAAGCAACAAACCAGCCAAAAAACCAAAACTGACTCCAGCCATGCGACGGTTGCTGTTTGGGGCAAAGTAATGTTTTCCGATGAAAGTACCTTCCATCAGTTTACATAACGTCAGCAGCATGTGCGGAGGCCAGTGGGCAAAAGATTTGATGTGAAATACACGATTCCTACCATGAAACATCCTCCCAGGCAGATGATATGAGGGGCTTTTAGCCACAATGGAACAGCTGGACTGTACTTTTTACCTCAGAAAACTACAATGAATGGTTAGATATACACATGATATCCACAAGTGTGATATTTTCATACACGATGGAGCTCCATGCCATAGGTCACGGCGGTGCGAGGTTATCTGACTGAGAATAATATTCAGGTGCTTGAATGGCCAGAGAATAGCCCAGATTTGAATCCCATAAAAAACTTGTGGTCGTTTATGAAGCAAAAGATGTCAGAAAAGCAGCCATCAAGCTTAAAGGCATTAGAGCAGGCCATTAAGGAAGTATGGGTCAAAGAAATCTCAAAGGAGTATTGCCAGGAACTCATCGTTAGCATGCCGAGGCGACTGCAGGCAGTAATCGACAACAATGGTGGCAATACTAAGTACTAAAATAGTGTTCTTTCTTATTAAGAATATTAAAATAATGTTTAAGAACCTAAATAAACTTCTTGACCGGTCAACTTTTTGTTTTATTCCTGAAAACCTACCATTTTTGCAAAAAATAGAAAAGTATCCCAGGTGGTCTTAAACTTTTGCAAATGACAGAAATGACAGAAATGTAGATAGTGCCAATCTCAGAACAGTATGAATGTTGTTCCGGCCTGTGCATCCATCAGAGAAAACTGTTAATTTCTGCTGCAGTTTCATGTACTTACTTTTCTACATAATCATTAAAGAAAGAAGACACCTTGTTTTCTTCTTTTTTTGCAGTACCTTCATGGTAGGTATTTATTTTACTTGTTTTTGTTTGCACATATTCTTGACATTAAGCCCTTTCAAAAACAATTCATCAAACTCATCAAATCCGGGTTGAGTGAGGAATGAGGACTTTCAATACGTAAGAGGCCTATGATTCAGGCATGATAAAACGTCAAAACCTTATTTTCATCCAAAAAAAATGGACAATATGCCCTTTCAATAATAATCGAATCAATTACCTAGATAAATCACAATGAGAAGATAATACATTTTTGAGGACATGTTCCAACTTAATTTGTGATATGAAGATAAAATGTTTGTTACAAGCTGAAGCTTTGTCGTTTACTGTAAACTTTAACACCACAAGTTTGAAAGGAATTGGTGTCATTTGTTATTTAACCAGTTTCGAAGATTTGATGCACACCCAGCAAACATTCAACTAACGGCCGAATGCCGGCAAACTGCTTTTACTGCTGGTAAATTACTGGCACCAAAAGTAAGTGCAACGCCAGTATTAATAATGTACTTCACATTTGTATTTAGCATTCCGCCTATACGAAGTACTTTACCAGCATTTTATAAGCACTCCTTATTTGTATTAATCCAAGCAAACATTTTTATACGAGCTATCGTCTCTTCTTCCCTCATACTTTTTACTTAAAACTAAACTTTTTTTGAATGTAATAATTTGAAAATTCTCATTGTTCTTAGTCATAAAACACCCTAACCGCGTGGCCTTCGAGGGCCAGTACAAGTTGATACGTGTTGGTGGACAGTTTGTCAAGATGTGTATTTAAATAGTTATTGTTTTGTGAACATTATACAGTTTTTTATTACGATTCGTGTGTGTTTTGTTAGATTTAAGGACGTAATTTACACAAACTGTTTCATGTTAAATTGTTTAATTTTTAGTTTAGTTAAATCATAGTTTTTCTCATGTAATAAAATTTTCAATTATTAATAAATCTGTTACAAGATTATAAATATGTCATTTAAAAAATATAATTTGTCATATTTTATTCTGAATAGTGACATCTTAAATATTTTGTAAATATAATAATAACCTAAAATAATACAAACTTAATCCAAAACTGTAAAGCTTTTTTTACAATATAACCAACCCAGCAAACATTGAACTAACGGCCGAACGCCGGCAAACTGCTTTTACGCTGGTACATTGCTGGCACCAAAAGTAAGTGCAATGCCAGTATTAATAATGTACTTCACATTTGTATTTCGCACTCTGCCTATACGAAGTACTTTACCAGCATTTTATAAGCATTCCTTATTTGTATTAATCCAAGGTTATTTCTAGCGAGCCAGTGCTTATGTTTATAACTTTTTTTGAATGTAATAATTTGAAAAGTCTGACCGTTCTTAGTCATAAAACACCCTAATGGCGTGGCCTTCGAGGGTCGGTACAAGTGATATTCTGTGAGTTCAAGTTGGGACGTGTTGGTGAACAGTTTTTAAAGATGTTTGATATTTGAATAGTTATTGATTGTGAGCATTATACAGTTTTTTATTGTGATTTGTGTGTGTTTTGTTAGATTTAAGGACGTAGTTTACACAAACTATTTCATATTAAATTGTTTAAATTTTAGTTTAGTTCAATCATAGTTTTTTTCATGTAATAAAATTTTCAATTATTAATAAATCTGATACAAGATTATAAATATGTCATTTAAAAAATATAATTTGTCATATTTCATTTTGAATAGTGACATCTTAAATATTTTGTAAATATAATACTAACCTAAAATAATACAAACTTAATCCAAAACTGTAAAGCTTTTTTTACAATATAACCAAGTTTCTAAAAGTCAGTAATACACTATAAAAATCACCAAAATAACCAGATCTAGTTTGTTCTTACAAAAGTGAACAGCTTATAGCATTAATGCTTATAAAATTTCTTTATTGAATTTATTTTAACAAGTATGATTTCTTTAGGTTGGCACTCTTCAAGTCAGGGGGAAAAGATGTGGTAGATAATACAAGACGAATATTGGCGAAAATTATTAGTCACCCCTTATCTTTAGGATGAAATTGGTTTGACCGAAATGGCAGAAAACCATTTTCTTAAAATTCTTCATTAAATTAATAAATTAAATAAACTAATTCCTGTTATTCCTGAAATTATATTTATTTAATATTTATAAATAAATCAATAAATTATAACTGTTAATTCAATTTACAATCGGCTAGTTTTACCATCGTTGAATAAATTTATTTAACAACTTAAGTTAACAATATCGCATCATTCTATTGACAGCAATGTTAATTTCTTCATTAATAGTTTAAAACCGATGCGATATTGTCAACTTTACTTGTTAAATAAATTTATTCAACAATGGTGAAAATGGCCAAATGAGTATTTATTTTGCACCTAACCATTAATTTATTTTAATACTGGGTAAGTACACATATATTACATTTGAAACACTAGAGAGTGGGTATAATATAAGCACTAGTCTGTCAGAAATAAATCTTGCAACTAATGCGATTATTTTGCACTTTACCGTTGCTGGGCCAGCAACTGATACATCAATGGGCCAGCTAACGGCCACGGGGACACCGGGGTACTGGCCCAGTGCAAAATGCCAGCACTGGACCAATGCGAAATGCCAGCACTGGCCCAGTGCGAAATGCCAGCACTGGCCCATTACTTTCAATGCACTTTACCGTTGCTGGGCCAGCAACTGATACATCAATGGACCAGCTAAGGGCCACGGGACACCGGGGTACTGGCCCAGTACGAAATGCCAGCACTGGCCCATTACTTTCAATGCCGGCGAGTATGTGCTTTACCAGTACTGGTCCGGATAAAAATGTTTGCTGGGAAGTTTCTAAAAGTCAGTAATACACTATAAAAATCACCAAAATAACCAGATCTAGTTTGTTTTTACAAAAGTGAACAGCTTATAGCATTAATGTTTATAAAATTTGATAATTGAATTTATTTTAACAAGTATGATTTCTTTAGGTTGGCCCTCTTCAAGTCAGGGGGAAAAGATGTGGTAGATAATACAAGCCGAATATTGGCGAAAATTATTAGTCACCACTTATCTTTAGGATGCAATTTTTTGGCCGAAATGGCAGAAAACCATTTTCTTAAAATTCTTCATTAAATTAATAAATTAAATAAACTATCCTGTTATTCCTGAAATTATATTTATTTAATATTTATAAATAAATCAATAAATTATAACTGTTAATACAATTTACAATCGGCCAATTTTACCATCGTTGAATAAATTTATTTAACAACTTAAGTTAACAATATCGCATCATTCTATTGACAGCAATGTTAATTTCTTCATTAATAGTTTAAAACCGATGCGACATTGTCAACTTTATTTGTTAAATAAATTTATTCAACGATGGTGAAAATGGCCAAATGAGTATTTATTTTGCACCTAACCATTAATTTATTTTAATACTGGGTAAGTACACATATGTTACATTTGAAACACTAGAGAGTGGGTATAATATATGCACTGGTCCGTCAGAAATAAATCTTGCAACTAATGCGATTATTGTGCACTTTACCGTTGCTGGGGCAGCAACTGATACATCAATGGGCCAGCTAACCGCCACAGGGACACCGGGGTACTGGCCCAGTGCAAAATGCCAGCACAGGCCCATTACGAAATGCCAGCACTAGCCCAGTGCGAAATGCCAGCACTGGCCCATTACGTTCAATGCACTTTACCGTTGCTGGGCCGGCAACTGATACATCAATGGGCTAATAACGGCCACGGGGACACCGGGGTACTAGCCCAGTACATAATGCCAGCACTGGCCCATTACTTTCAATGCCGGGGAGTATGTGCTTTACCAACACTGGCCCGTATAAAAATGTTTGCTGGGCAAGTACTGCCACAAATGTGCGGAGTCCTATTTTTATCCTGGTCTCCAATCTTATAACCAAAAAGCAGATAAAAAAAAATCATTTTAACACAAACATAACAAAAACTATCCACACTATTGAGATACGCAGCATGAAATGAATTTTTTTCTCGGCCAAACACAACATACAGATTCTTGGAAAATACTTAGGTGGTTGAAGTACAAACAGTGTGAGGCATCACTAATCGCTTCAGTATTATTAATAATGTCTATAATTTTAAATATAGTTTGGGCAATAATTATTTTGAAAGTGTTTATAATACGTGGGATAGACATGAAAACGCTTTTTGCTTTGAAGTTCGTTTGTTGTTTAACTATTAATCATTTGATAATGTTTTATAAGGGTTTTCATCAATAGAATTTCATCTTATTTGTATTTGAGTAACTCTATACGCTCAGATCCAATACGAAAATACTATCCAGCTTGTAATAATGAGTTCCTGAACACCAGCAAATTAAAAAGTTTTGTGTAATTCATACCATTCATAAACTTAAAATTCATTAAGAATACCTTTCGAAAAATCCACATTGTATTCACCTCAAAAGATTCTTTACGACTTTTAATATATCTGATAATATTAAAATTCTTTCTTTATTCAATCTTTTCAAGTTCAACCGCGTACATTTTTTAATACCAGCAGTGAGCAAGTTGGTCCTGTAAAACTTTAGAACGCGTACGTTGCACACACACACAGAAACCACACGTTATACGCCCTCCTGCGTACAAATTGAAATAATAATCCTTGAAATTATCCTGTAAATGTCAGGCATTTGAGAACACCCCAAAATTAGAGTTATGAATATTACAAAAAGGAAAATCGGTCCTATGTTATTAAGGTTTCATAAATTGTAATTAAACTGACATACAATTAAAATGGAGTACTAGTGCAGACAAAAATGTTGTATATATTTATTATTCAAATGTACAAAAGTTTTCCAGTTGTAGAGTAGAAGAACAAATGTATTAAGTTATACTTTCCTCTTTGCATCCTTTATAAAAATTATCAATATTTTCTCTTTATGGTCAATTTATTACCATTATCATATGTAAGAAGTATATATGTTTAGATGATGGAAACTATATTCGGAAAGCTTGTCATGTATTTGGGATGCTCAAAGAAATTTGGAAATCACAAAAATATTTCAATAAGACAAAATTCCATATCTTCAGCACAAACGCTTTTGTCGTACTTTAGCACGGATTGAAAACGTAGATGGTAACGGATCAAATAACTTCTCGATTATAGGTCTTCGCAAATAAGTGCTTACGTAGAATTTTCAACATTTTCTGGCCAAAAATGGATACCAAACAACGACCTGTGTGGTTTTGTGAGTCTTAAGTCAATCGATAGAGAAATAATAGGCAAAAAATGGAAATGGGAAGGACAGGATGGGAAAATCATGGATTGAAGTCAAGGCGTTTGCAAAGAACAGAACCAGGTGCTTCGTAGAGGCCCTTTGCTCCAGATTGCGCGCGTTACTCAAAACCCTAGTAAATGAAGAAGGAAAATAGCAACTTGATATTCTACAAATGTCATTTGTGAGTTGACTGATGTTGAATCTGTTTTGTTAAGTTATTACGTTCGAAATTTACTATGGTGTTAGAAATATTATTTTCGCTATTCCTATTTTAAAATGGACTGAGCATAGAACAACGAGTCTGTATGAACATTTGTTTCAATCTTTGAAATATGACAACATAAACACTTGAAATTAAAAAAAAAAAAACATCTTTTGAAGAAGCTGCTCTGAACCAAACGGCGTTTTTTAGTAGTTTGGGTGTTTCAATGATGGTCAGAATTTAATTAAAAATGGTGAGAGACCGGATAGTCCTTCAGTTGATACGGTTAGAGATGTTGCAAAAGATGTAAGAATATTAAAAGGGTATTATTTTTTGAGTTTGACAGTATTACAGTTTGAGCATCTAGCAAAACCCAAACAAAATCAAAAGAACATAAAACCAGCCAAATTTATGCATGTAAACATTAAAATAATTTGGTTAACAAACGAATTTGGTCTTTATCGTTGCAATTAAGGCCGATGTCGCTACAATATAGAAAGTTCAGTTGCACTTGGTTTCGGTGTGAACACATAATCCAAATTTCAATGTGTTCGCACCTCTCGTACGAATTATTAGTATTTAAGTAGGGGGGATTCTTAGTACAACATTTTTTTGTTGGGCAGTAACAATAGAACGCTCTCACCGACTGTGTCGGGTTAATATTTGTTTCCTCAGTTCTGCCTGTTCGCGATTACCATTCAGGTTATGTTCACGAATGTACATTACATATACATTCGTCTCGTGTCTTGGTATTTTAGTCACTCATTTCGGTCACCGTATCATCAGAGCCCTTAGTATCGTGCTTATTTAAGCAGAGGTAGAATTAACTGGTCTACTTCAATTTGTTTATTTTTTGTTGGCGTGAACGCATTTTACGCATGCATTCACATTCGTGTGTGTTAGTATATTTCGTAAATACAGTGTGGACTTATTAAATCAAACGTGGCTGTGTGTCCAAATTCTCTATTTCAGACCTGGTGTATTAGCTTAGTGTAAGATTACAACAGCTCAAAGGGCCCTTTGCTACGTGAAGTTTTAACCACTAGGTAAGTCATCAACCTGTATATATCCAATCCCCTCTCCAGCATTAAAAAATCACGTGAGATTGCGCCAAATAAAGCCCATTCGCTTTATTTCGTGTTTTTCATATAAATCGTGAATCCTGTCTTACGACCATCGCGAACGTGCTCCTGGAGCAGGAATCTGGTCCATGTCTCCATCTGGGAACATTGCAGGGCTCTGCATTTAACACAATGTATGTTTTAGGTTGAAATATTGTAAACAGTTTTTTAGGTTTTGGAATTATCAAACATAATAAAACAAAAAAAAATACCACTATCTTTTTTTATTACAGTAAAGTACCTTTTAAAGTAAATTTTTCTTTCCATTAATTTTTGTAATATGACAAAAATAACAATATTCGGATATTGTTTCAAAAAGTTTAATGTATTATATTTATACGTATTTTGGCTTACTAGGCAATCTTCAGAATAAACGGATTAACATATGTGTGAAATACGTATATACCTAAAACCAGTAACTAATAGGTTTAAATTTTTTAAAACAATAACCGAATGTTTTTTTTTCCCTTGATCAAAACGTTTCAACTAGTTCAATTAATATTAATATTTGTAATGTTTATTTCTATTAATAAAATTGTTATTTTTAATTTCAATTAGCAAATGAAATAGAATAGAGGATTGCAATTAACTCAGTTATACAGTTAACACAAATATCTGTGATAGCATAGAAATATCAATTACAAATTAAAAACACATAATGTATGATATCTCTTTTTTGGTTAGTACAAACATTACAAAAATTCAAAACGGGAATAATTGAACACCGTTCGAATATATTCATTCGCGTTTGCTTTCTGCCGTTCGCTATATGTAAATCGAGCAGGCCTTGTTTGTGTTAGGATGTCACGGCCCATTTATACTTCCAAATTAAGCTCTAATCCATATTTTCTTTTTCTTAAAACATACAACAACTTTCAGATATGTCCGATTTACCAGTTAAATTAGTGTAAATTAAGCAAATATTAAGATAAGTAACCTCACTTTCTCCACTAGATTATTCCAATCGTGGTTTTGAAAAATAATTTACACTTTTCATCGTAATTGTCTAAGTCTATTTGTAGTTTTTAAAATTATTTTAAGTTGTAAAGGATTAATTCCATGTGGTCTGGAGGTTAACGCTCTACCATCTTTGATTTGGTTGAAATTTTAACTGGCTGTAGATCTCTGTTCTAAATGAACTTATGCAAACTTTTAGCCCATTATATTAAATATCTAGCGATATATAGTCTTTTGTTTATAGGTCTGCCCGGTAAAGCGTTTGAACGGTCGGAAAATATTTAAGTTTCACTGTCTGTAACTCGACAACCAAAGAAGCTGTTGATCTGAAAATGAATATTCAAGCTCATCTTTTTCCTGTCAATCAGGAAAAAGCATGCTAAACATCTAAAAAGGAATGGAATCCCTTCGCAGAATAAGGAATGAAAGTGGACAAAAAAAAGCCTCATTTGCAAATTTAAGCTCAACTCAGGAATCCATTAGTTTCAGAACGAACAATGAGATAAGCTTGCTACATAGTGAACTTACTAAAGATGTAGATGTTAGTGATGATAGTTAGTTGCTAAATTATGAGCCTGACTACTAAACTGGATGTAAATATATTACACAAAATGTTGTCGAACACAAATTTATCAAAACTGAACGAGTTTCAGCTGTAAATATCAGGAAATTATCATCTCATGTATCATTTTCATTCTGGTGTTGAAACAAGAAATTAAACCAATAGGATCGTTCTATTTTGAAAAAATCCGTACCATGGTATCGTAAGCGCGATGTCACAATTTCGAGCTGGCCGCACCATCGGGCATACGCATTTCGCTGCTTTTCACGTTAAACTTGTAAACAACTTAACCTATAACCACCTTATTTATAAATTCATACAATGGAAACTGTTTATCGTGAACCATGGGGGCAGATATATTTTTTCGGAATGGTGAGATCTGAAGCGAGACAATTATATTAATTTCAAAAAAAAAAAAAAAACTTAATTGATGTAGGGTAATAACGACTTTTACAATGTTTTCTGAAGTACTAAAGTTTATTATTATAGATTCGGTTTCAAACACATGTTGTGCAGAAGTGTCATGCAGTGGGTATACTGGTAATACACTCCAAGTACAATGGTCATAAACCCCCAAGCAGGGGCCAGCAGAATCTTCATTCTAAACTGTGATGCCAAGTAAAAAAGACTGTGTATTAAATTTTTCTCTTGTAATTGAAGTAACTATCTGTGTTTGTTTTCTGTGTCATTCCTTGCAACAAGTCAAAATAATCTCTCTGTTGTCTTCTGTTTCTAAATTTATATGGAACATGCCCACCATCGCTTTTCTTCATATCGCAGTAAGTCTAAATATGTATAAAAAAGAACTTATGTCATCTATATGTCATCTCCTTCGATTTGATGACATATTTAACGAAACCGTTGAATAACCGTTTACTCCGAATACTTATATCAGCTTTTAGGTTAGATACAACTGCTGTGAGAGTCGATAACGTGGACTTATCACGCCTCCAACGCCACCATGAAATTCAAACTTTCAAATATGAAACCACGCCTCTCACCCCTGTTGAATTTTCCCCTGCAAATTTAAAACTATTTTTTTCCTCCTATGATTATGGCTTTGGATTTCTTATTTATTTATTTATTTTACATCGACCTATTTCTGCAACAAGGCTAATCGCCGATGCCAGGGGCCGAGCTCCTACACCTGGATGAGGGGTGAATGATTGTGAAATGAGAGTAATGTAAACATATTATTCTCGCCCGAATAATATCACCAATGGAGAATCGAACTTTCGACCGCACAATCCAGACTGTTTTCACCAGTACAAACTGCACGACTTAATGCGCTCGGCCACTCCGTTGTCGATGTCTACTACCGATGTCGATGTTTAAACTTTGAAATTCAGAAACTACCGCTAGAGGCGCTGGAATCTTAAAAATTTAATTTTTATTAAAATTAGTACACAAAATATAAGCGCCATCTATTGTGTTATAACAATACTAATAGTGTTAGTTCTTATTCTTCTTAGCAGTTAGCAGAATACGAAAAAATAAGAAGAAACTTTTAATTTTTGCAAATAATGCGAACGACCAACGACGCCAACACACTTTTTCTTTTTGAGTCTTGTTGACACTTTCCCAGTTGTTATTCCTCCAATCCCTGGATTTTTGTAAGTTGTAATTAGCTATTTTTTTATATATTGAAGTTGGCTTTTCCTGAACAAAATTATCGAAAGCTTCAATTAATCGGTAAAAGTAACTAGAATTGAAAATCTAGTTCCGCCTAAACCAAAGGAACAGACTTTATTTCAACTTAAAAAAGTATAAAAATAATTGTGTATGTATATATTTTTATGTTAAATAATATAAAATTAACATTAAGATTACTATATTAGTATTGAAATAAAATCCAATATTTCATTTTAGAAATGTAAAAATAATAAGATCTGTTCCTTTGGTTTAGGCGGAACTAGATTTTCAATTCTAGTTACCTTTACCGATTGATTGAAGCTTTTGATCATTTTGTTCAAGAAAAGTCAACTTCAATATATAAAAAAATATCTAATGACAAATTACAAAAATGAAAATTGCGGTTAGTCCCGCCTAATCGTTTGGAATAGACTGTAGGTAGAAATTAGGATTATTATATTGGGTATAATAATATTAATGTGAAATTAATTACTATTAAAAAGAAATATTTCTATTTCAAAATCTAATAAATGCTTTTTGTGTATTACGTGTTACTTTTTTCGTATTTTATCTTTACATTATTAAATAAAACCTATATAATATAAATAAATAGCTTTTTTTAATATTAATGAAACATCGATGTTTCCGATACATCGATGTTTTTCCTTCGATGTTTTTTCAACATCGATAGTAAGACGCCGATGTTAACATCGATGTTGAACATCGATGTTTTGCCTTCGATTTACAACCCTAATAGGGAAGGAATGTAAAAAGGATAAAGAATTTTGTGGAGGTCGTCACGGCAGGACTAACATTTAGAGTTAGTCATGGGAAGGTTTGCAATAGAATTTAAAACTATTAAAATCAGCTTTCTTCTTTTCGGAGTCTGTTTCTAATACGACATGAAAAACTGTCAAAAATCCTGATAAAACATAAGCGATCGGAGTTCATAAGCATACTGGTACCAGTTTGTAAATCAACGATTTTAAGACAAATTACATTAGGAGTAAGCGTGAATAACTAATAAAAAATTACGTTGGCTCATTGTTTCGTCTGGTTTAAGTCCGACTATAGCTGCACTTTGGCACAGAATCGCACCCAGAATATCAGTTGTTTTACACATACCATAACTGTGTATATTTCTTGAACTTTAATAAGGACATATCGAAAGTTAAAGGAACATCAAAAGCAGAAGAATTTAGACCTGTGAACTTATTGGTCGCTTGCGATAAGATACTTGAGAAGATTCTGTACAAGCAACCGCTGGACTATTTCAATACTTAAAGAATTACTAACACCTTTCCAGTTTGGATTTCGACGTGGTTATTCTTGTGAGACGGCATTACAGCTGTTAATCAATGATTGGAAACTGATTAGAGATAGTAATAAATGTATTTGTGCGATATTTATAGATTTTAAAAGTGCCTTCGAGACTATAAATAGGAGTATTTTATTAGAAAAGCTCAAGTCGTACGGAATTATAGAGAAAGCACTTAGACTCTTAAGAAACAACTTAAAGGATCGTGGGCAGAATGTGCTTTGGGATAATATACTGTCAGACACAATATGTAATGAATTAGGTATGCCTCAGGGAAGTGTGCTTGGTCCATTCTTATTCATTGTATATATAAATGATATAGTAAAATGTCTTAAAAAATGTAAAATCATGTTATTTGCAGACGATACGCTAATATATATATATATATATATATATATATGGGGATAATTCTAGTAAGATTATTGAAGAATTAAATATGGAGCTAGAGATTCTGAATAGATATTTTACTATTAATAAGTTGAAAATTAATGTATGGAAGAATAAATGTATGTTTATTGGGAGCAATAATCAATGGTATTGTGTTGTGTCTAATGGGTCTAATAGGGTAATTATGGATAAATGTTATATAGACTGTGTTTGGACAACGCTATTTCTAGCGACTCACTACATACCTTATTATTATTATTATATATTGTTTTTTTGTTGTTGTTTAAGCTAGCCATGAAATTTTGTTTATTTGTTACTCTTGTTACTTTTTCTGTAAAATATATTGTAAATAACTACAATAATCATCGTAATACTGTTTCTGGCAATAAACTTAATATATTACACACTTTTAGGGTCTCTGCATCTGAATTTGTGTATTTCTTCATTATATAAAGATTTCAGTACCGTTTCTGAACTTCTACACTACTAGACAACAACAAAGATAAGTATTAGCTTTAAGTCTCAAGCAGCATCTAATATTTATTCTTTTTGAAAACATTTACAACAGCCACGTCTCTACGTGGTTTTATTGCCAGGCAGACCTCGTCTAGAGAGTTATTTACATCTGAGTTTTTGTGGTATTTGCTGCGGTGTACCAAGATCATCCACCAGAACCGATCCTTCATCAACAGTCCATTCGCTCTGTGTCCAGTGACCATTCAAAAGAGCACTGGTTCTTCGAGTTGGCCGGCCGAACATCTAGCCGGTACGGGCGCACCATTTGGCCACACGGGCCATACCACTCGCCGCCCCAACAGGCTGGATTGAAGAAATTAAAAATTTGGGCGATGTAATTGACAGAAAACTTAAATTTTGTTCATTTGTAAATTGTTTAATTAAAAAAATTGGGAAGAAATTTGGTATGCTAAACAGAATATCTAGAAATTTATCTCCATATGCAAGAACACTAGTATATAATACTATAATTGAACAGCATTCTCAATATTGCAATATTGTGTTGTATGCAATTACCGATAAGAAATGCATAAACTACAAGTGTTGCAAAATAAGGCAATGCGAATTATCTTACAAAGTATGCTAAATAACTTAAATTGGTTAAATATTAGCAATAAAATAGAAATAAATGTACTTACAACTATTTATCAACTAGATCATGGTTTGTTGCCTTCTTGTTTTGATAATATAAATATTAAGAGAGATAAGATCCATAGTTTTAATACGCGTGGAAAACATAACATTTATATTTCAGCCAAAAACAAGAAGTCAACTATGAACTCTTTTTTTTTTGATAAAGGAGTTGCAAGATATAATACATTACCAAATGAAGTAAAAAATAGTACGAATGTGAAACTGTTTAAAAATAAACTTAAAGAATACCTGAAACACATTGTATAGTTTATTATTTATTATTAATTTGTTATATTTTTGTATATATGTAGTTATTATTTTTTATGTAGATATGTGGACATAAATTTAACTAATGTAAGATTTGTGTACTAGCTCTCTGCCTAGAAACAATATATTTATTTATTTATTTATATATATAAAATAATATGAATTTAAGAAAATTAATACCGATTACAGCTTAATTTGGTTGTCTAAATGGGTGTTGAGGTTTTGTTGTATTGGAAAGAACTATTTCATAAAATTTTTATTTTCCAGGTCAAACGGAATATAGTAAAAATAATTACTTTATTATATATTGCTCATAGATTGTTCTAGCGTTGTTGTGCTAACCGTCACGACATATTTTTATGAATATTGCAGTGAACTATTAGTTCAACTATTATTACGTATACTAAAACATAAAAATGCAAATGCTACACTGTAAATCTTAGAAAATAAAGAAATGGCGAACAATGTAATTTAAAGCTATTACAAATTTTATTGGACAATATTCTTACAGGCACTTTACTGCTATATTAAACATTTACGTAGATACATTTGTTGCATTACTGTTTATCGTGCGGTCTATTTAAAACAGTAATAATTCTTTTATAGTTGTTAAATTTATCGATGTAAAAAGTTACAACAGATCTCGTAAAATTCTACCTAAAGTGAAGCTATAAATAAATAAGTGCAAAATTTCCATAATGCAGCAATCTATACAACAACTAAAACCGAACTATAATACAAGCAGATTTTTAATATACGATAGATGTGATTTAACAACATGTCAAAAATTATCATAAAATAAACCAATACAGAATCAATTTAATAATAAAATTAAATCCACGCCGTGCCCTATTGGACAAAGGCCTCCTCCAAATCCAACCATTTTCTTTTCTTTTTTGCTATTCGGGACAATTGTACTTCTTCTTTCTTCTTGCCATCATGAATTTTGCATCCTTGTTTGTTTATTTTCAGTGGTATTCAGTTTGTGATAAAAGGATTACCAGTCAACTATAAATAAATTTGTACAAAACTGCACTTAGGCAAGAATATATACAACACCTAAAACCGAACAGGCAGGTTTTAATATAGATTTAAGAACATGCGAAAATTGTTCATAAAATCAACCAATACAGTTACGGAATCATTTTAAAAATAAAATGAAATCTAGGCCGTGCCCTATCGGACAAATTCAAACCATTTTCTTTTCTGTTTTGCCGTTCGGGACAGTTGTTTACCAGCTGTACTTCTTTTTCGTCTTGCCATCACTTAATTTGGCATCTTAGGCGTTTATCAAAATTATGCTTTTATACTAGCGTCGGCGAATCAACGCACTTACGTCACACGACATAACAAACAACTGTATTGTCTGGAATAATGCATTCGTATGTTACGTATGTATATCCTAATATATATTTATACTATAAATAACATTCCACTGAAATTAATGAATTGTTCTACATTTAACCAATTAAGTTTCACCAGCATTTGTTTAACTGAACTGCGTCGGTCATATTGTTTTATTTTGCAGCTTCTGCAGTATATTAATTTCGGTAATATATTAAATTAAATAGTTACAAAAAGTTAATTTTAACAAGATTAGGTTAATTTACGTGTCGAATTGAATATTATAATTATTATCGGGTGGAGGATGTATAGGTTTTTACTACTTTTATTTTAGATTGTTAGTTTCGTATGAGAAAATTGGGTGTTACCCTACCGTTAATATGAGCAGAAAACACTGAGATAGTTAGCTCTAAAATTACTTTTCAGCCTCTAGAATTACTTCCATCCCTAGTTTGCTCTTCACTACATTTCTAACTCAAACCTGATTTGACCTGAACAAAACTCGTATTACGTGGCTCCTCCACTGAGATTATACTGACAGTATAACCATATACTGTGCACCGATATTTTCAAGAATTTATTGTTTTGCCTTCGTGTACAGAAGACATGCTCCCAGCATCTTTCCATATTTTCACGTCAACCACTACGTCGATTCCTTCAGTTCCATTTCAAAACAAGCCTGAATTGTAGCTAATCCATTTCCACTTTCTAGTTTTTATTTTCCCTAAGATTTCGACAAGTTGATTGGTTCGACTCCAAAAATCTTTACTATTCTGCGAAACCATTTGCTAACAAATACTTTGAGTTTTTCCATTGTCCCCTGAGAGATTTTTCAAGTTTCATTATCATTAAGGAGGACTTTAAATATTTGTTGAGTATACGGAGCTTACATACACTTGGCGCATTTTTGATACGACTCAATATGCCTCTTTCATTAGCAGTTACTTTTTTTTCTTCTTCTCTGCTACCTAAGTAGCAAAAGTTTAATTACATAAACAAAAAACTAATGCAATTTATTTAATCCTTGCAATATCAAAAAGTTAAATCAGGGGGGTTCCGTATGAAAGTTACGGTTAGCTAATTGAGTTTAAATATTTATTTGTACTTTAACGCCTTTACTTTGAGGCCTTCCACATAGTTCTTTGTCGAAACTTGCGAGCGGAACGAACTTATAAATTCTTAACTGCACCAGCTGGTTGCAGTGATTCTTTATTACTCAGGGATAAAGCCTCATTTATAATGGATAGATAGCACAGGCATAACATAAGATTCACAAAGATTGTCCTTGTACTGTTTATTGGAAACACACGTTCAGAACAGTGACACTTCTTTGTACTCATTTCCGTGCACAGGCTTTACGGTGTTTTGAATTAAAGTCTGCATTTTACTTAACATACGTTTAATGATAGTTTAAAAGTTAATTAATGATATAAGGTTACACAAACTAACTATTAAAGACGGCTCCAATAATCCCATTAGAGACACGTCAAATTCAACACCTTACACCCCACAGAGAGCCTTTTAACCACCTCACAAAACTCACAGGGTTTAGGTTTGTTTTCGAGGTTCGGTTAACACCATGATACAAAGTTCACGCTATATTCAAGGCTAAATTTAGCATAACTATGACCACGCTACCAGGTTTATCAACCACCTCTTTTGATATTCGTTCAATTAATTTGAACATCAAAAACTAACTGCCTTTGTCTTGCATCGATTTTCTCAGCCCTTTTCTTAAAATTAACAATTTAAACTGTACCCTTTTTGTTATCACAAAAAGAATCAGCTCTCCAACTGGCAAACAGAAGCCTTTTGTCTTTTACCTTCAAAAGCATACCTGTCCCCTCGTAACTTCTGAACCGACCTAATTATTTTAGACTCTTATTACCTACTGAGTTTATATCAATGAAAATATATAGCCTTATACCAACATCTGTAAAACATTTGGCCATGAATATGAAATAAATGGTGCAAAATGGTTTAAAGTGTACCCCTGTCTTCTAACATTAAACTAAAAAATTGTACCCCTGTCTTCTAACATTAAACTAAAAAAAGGTCACTAATAACTCAATAACGCCGATACATTGACATAATAGGAAAATCCACCTCCCAAGTCAGAGAGACATTTTTAAAACTAGAACCGAAAGCACTGAAAATGAGCCTAATATAAATGAAACTAAGACTAAATACATGGTTGCATCATGTAGGGAAAGCCAACAAACAATAGGCCCAAAAATGCAATGGAATCAGTATAGTTCCAACGTAGTGAAGGATTTTAGCTACTTAGGCTCCCTGGTAACTAATACAAAAAACATCACCTGTGAAATTAAACGGAGAATCATCCTAGCACAAAAAAGCTACTTTAGCCTAATCAAACACTTCAGATCGAAGCGCCTGAGGTATAATACCAAATGTCTCCTGTACAAAACCTTAGTACGACCGATACTACATATGCGTTAAAAGCCTGGGTGCTGTTTAAAAACGACGAATAAATTTTGGGCACTTTCGAGCGGAAAAACCACAGGAAAATATTGGGCTCCACAAAAGAAAATGATTTATTGAGGCAGCGATATAATTTTGAACTATTGGGCTCAACAGCACTATGAAGTGACGCCAAGCGGACTATAACTGAACTAAGCGAAACGAGTAATAGTTTATTGTTTACATCTGGTTTACATGTGTTTTCTCGTGTAGTTTGTATTGCTTTTAAAAGTTAGTGTTGCAGTTTGTTTGTTATATTAACTTTTGATAGCAATTATTATTCTTTTTTATATTACTTTATGTTATAATGAGTTATTATAACACAAATTGGTGTGTGTTTGGCTGTCACTCTAGAAAAGGAAGTAACAAAAATATTTACTTCCACTATTTTCCAAATGAGAAACAATTTGTGAACTGTTAATAAATTTGGTGCTGTGGAAGTGATAATAACAAACTAGTATTTATTAAACAAATTAAATAAAAAACAAACACTAAATTATAAAAATCCTTCTCGAACATAATTACATATCTACCCGGGTAATTTTAATGCAGAATTAGGGCAAGCGGTCTCAAATTCTGTACGCAGCTTTTCTAATACATTTTCACTGAATTTTCAGTGCCTGCTTTTGTTTTTAATCAATTTATTTAGGCAAGGAGTTTCTAACAGAGGTTTCGGTTCATACTGTTGTAAGACAGGTTTCTTAAAAGTAGACCACAGGCATTTACAATCTGTGCTGGTTAATATTTCCATACTCAATATATTGTTTCTGGAACAAAAAGTAAAACCAACAGAAACCACACAAAAAAAAGATAAATCAAATATTTCACAATCAATCAATGCCCTGATCTTGGCTTCTTTCATTTTGGTTTGTTAACCACCTGGCACAAAATAATAGGATAGCTGAAATGTGTTTGCATGTAGTTCCTGCTTTACATGTGCAGGACATATTTAAAACTTCAACATCATTACTAAATTTTAATTTCCCAGTGACTTCGTGAGGTGGTGTTCTCAAACTGCTTGTTTGTAAACATAACCCACATATGTCGACATGCTCATCATTTTTGTCCAAAATTCCGCACAACATAAGATTTCCGGCGTTTAACAACTCTTCTCCTTCAACTACACACCTAGAAGAAGGTGTTGCACTTAAAAAAATTAAATAATTTAATAAGGATAGCTGTTTATTATCCATTGCAAATCGATGATTTAACATGTAAACAAATATGGACAACTTTCACATTACTCGTTTCAATCAGCTGTTCACAGCGCTCGTAGCGCCGCCATCGGGCATTGTTGTATCCAATACAACTTGTTCAACTTGTACGGGATAAGCCTGATTGAGGAGTTGTGGAGGAGGGATAAGGAAGTGGGGGAGCAAGAAAGGACAGTCAGCATAGACAAATCAAGGAGCGCAGGGAGATATAAGGAGGTCAGAACTATAGGGGTACCAAGATACTTAAAGGGAGAAAGAGGAAGGTCAGGAAGGAGAGTTAGGAGGATTGCGAGGCTAAGGTGCGGGAATGAAGAGAGAGGAAATAGATATTGGAGGAAACAGGAGGAAAAGATGTGCAGGATGTGCGGGGAGGAGGAGGAAGATATAGAGCACCTCGCGAAGAGGTGTAGAGAGATGACAGTATGGTCGGGGAGCATGTTAGATCTGCTGCACGAAGATGGAAGGGGGGATAGGTGGGCGAGGGAATTAGAGGCAAGAAGGATGGAGATTGGGGAAGAATAACAGGAAGGGGTAAAGGAAAGAAGGAGGAGACCCGGTGGGAAGCAGAAGGGGAGAAATGGAAGGAAGGATTGGGGATGAGGTTACCTAGAAATGAGGAGGAAGGAAGAGAGATAGGAGGAGTGGCGAAGAAATGGTTGGAAGGGAAGAGAATGAAATAAAATAAAATAAAATAAAGCAAAGATGGGCGAGAGAACAGGAAGCAAAAAGGAAGGAGATCGGAAAGGGAAACCAGAAGGGGAACAGGAAGAAGGAGAGGGACATTGGAGCAAGAATATAGAAATGGGAAAAACATTGTAAATTGTAAATTGTTGTGGATTGTTTTTTATGTATTTTTGGAATGATTTTATTTGGTTTTATTTTTGTAATGGCTAATACCCTGAACGCCGCAAGGCCTAGGGAAATAAATAATATATATATTTACAAGGATGTTGTCTGCAACGTTAAAATAGCTCGCCTAAGGTGGATTGGGCATATTAAGCGTCTGACTGACGATAGAGTAGAACAAAAAGTGCTAAACGCAAAACCTTGTGGAAAAGGTAGACGAGGAAGACCCAAATTAAGATGGCTGGACGGTGTCAAACAAGACATTAAAAAATTTATGTGAAGTGTGAATTTTCACACATTTCAGGGTTTTGCAGGTATTTAGTAAGTGAATGATGATTATTTGGGATGCCGATATTTTTTTTTTGTTAATTTTTTTCTATATAGCAAGGTTGTTATAAGCTCCGCCCCTCTGATTTCGTGTACATTGAAACAGAATTAAATTATAATTTCAACAATTTCCACTGGTTATTAAATTTACGCTTTTAAAAATTAAAAGCAACATTTGCCAAAATATAACTAGAATTTTGAAAAAATAATTTAAACAAAATAAAAATGCAAAAAAAAAACAAAAAATATTATTGTCTCTTCTCGCTGGGATCGAACTGATTTAGTTGGGTGAAAAGCCAGCGTCATAACCACTAAACCAGCATACACTTACTAATCTAGCGTGTTACAAAGCTATAGCTTGTGTACATTATTAGCCAAAAAATCACAAAAAATGCGTTTTTTCCAAAAACATAATCTGATCAAAAATTCCTGTTGTACTATTCCGGTTCACACCAATGTACAATACTTAGAATTTTTTCAGATTTTTAGTTTAAACCATCTGGGTTACAGGGTGTGGGACAATTTTTTTTTGCACAGTTTTGGCAAAAATTGCTTCAAAATAATTTATTTTGCAAAAATAAAAATTTGATCGTTAATCCACGTACCAATGGCTTCAATTTGATATCCTACTCAAAATAATAAAAAACAAAAAAATTATTTTTTTCGATGAGCACATATTTGTTTATATTTTTAGGGGTATATGTTTTTTAGATGTTTTAGTATTCTTCGTATGTGCGGGTTAAAGAGTTGTACAAGCATGTCAAATTTCAATCCTCTAAGTTTAGCCGTCTGGCTACAATTTTTACCGACCAGACAGACAGACAGACGACAAAATGACGGTATAAGAGTGTTTTGGTCATTTGGTCACTCTCTAGGTTTAGCCGTTTGGCTACAATTTTTACCGAACAGACAGACAGACGACAAAATGACGCTATAAGGGTTAGGTTAGGTCATCATCATCATCAAACTATGATGATGATGATGATGAATAATTCAATAAATATCAAAGGGTGTTCTTAAAATACAATTAGTTTTTATATTTAAATAATTTAAACCAATAATTTTAATAATTTAGTTTAAATAATAATGAAATTTTATTTCTAAAATTAACGCTCCCACAAGTAATGGTTTATACAGTTATAAATTCCCTTTCCTCTGAGTAATATCATGTTATAAACGATGTTACATTTTTAACAGGAAACTTAGTAAAGTATTTACAAGTTGAACATGGTGCCAGTGTAACACCCTACATGTCCCACAAGTGACATGTTTTTAATGTTAAATTTAACACTACGTGTCAAACGCTGTTTGAACAATATACCTACAAGCAACTTTTAGTTAAACTACCCGAATTATGTCAATGGCAGACATGAATATAAGATTATCATGAAAATTTAACTAAGAATATATTTTCTACTACATTATTTTCTAATATTACATTTCAGTAAAGTATGTACAGTAAAAATAGATTAGATTAGCTTCAGTCTTACTATTCTGATGTGGAAAGTGAGTGCCATAATCATCAACCACACATAAATTATCTTTGTCTTCAAACACTTTTCCGCATTTTTGGACCAATATCACAACCAACTATAAAAGGGCAAAAAAAAAAACTTTCCAACCCGTTCTTTTAAATCAATCTATGTCTGTTAATCTTTATATATAAAAGAGAATATTTGTGGCTATGTCCGGAAATTCTAACCCACTTCCAGATATGCTACCGAGTTGAAATTTTGCAATCAGGTAGGAAATGATTTCATCATAACCAGAAAAATCGAAAATCTCAAAAAAGTCCCATCAGAAACGAGAAATTAATAATTTTGTTTTTAATTATATTGGACCATCGAAGTATGTATGGTGCGTTCAGTGAGATCGCGGGAATTTCGTTTCAATGGTTGTTTGGACAACTATAGTAAGTTCGTGGAACATCGGCCAATATCGTTCGGCACGATTCATTATTGTTCTGCTATAGGTGATTTTAGTCAGTTATTTAGTAAAATTTATGCTTAGTGTATGCAGAACGAGATTTAAGTCGAGCATCTGTTTTTTGGATTTTTATTTTTGCGTTTTTTATTTCTGTTTTATATATATAAAACAGAAAATCTGTGTATACCGAGTTAAAATTTGGTATATACATAGGTAGGAAATGCAGACAAAATAAGGAGGTAAATCGAAAATCAGAAGAAAATAAAATTGTATCTCTTATGACGTAGACTTAACAGAAAAATTGCTTATAAAAAGAATATAAATTTTTATAATGATTTTTTTTTTTTCAATTGGATTGATATTACGGGAGTTACGAAGGGACAACCTAAAACTAAACTTTTGAAATATCTTATTTACTATTGACTTACCAGCAAAAACGCACATGATAAAAGTTGTTTAAAATTAAAAAAAAAAAAAACAAATATAATATGTTGTCCTATAAATTATTCAATTGGTTGAGAAGCTGGGAGGAGGGGGGTGGGTGCTAAAACTAAAATACTGGAAATATCTAGCTTATTATTTATTTTACATCAACAATTTATAAAGACAATTTGTTTTGATTGAAGAACGATTATTTTCTGTTTAGTGTAGCTTTTGAATATTTAGGGGGACAGAGGGAGCGCTACTTATAAACTTGAAATTTCTCTCTTATTATTGACTTATTATTGGCATCAATAATATAAATAAATAAATAAACAAATTTTTCTTCAATATATCAGACCTATAATGACATATCGACTTTGTTTTTGCTTCCAAACCCATGCTCATGTACAAAAACGTATTTTGCTCTGATCAACACATAAACGGAAAATCTAGATTCAAGGTTAGTTATAAAACGTCTCGGATGTTTAGAATCTGTACATGTATTAAAACTCAAAAACGGCTTAACCGATTTTAGTGCTATTTGCAATAACGTATTGCAAATTTGTCTGGAAAGATTTTAAGCGATATATCATCGCTGTATGACACCAGGCCTACGATCAATTAAGAAATATTTAGAAAAAAGTCGGAAAAATTTTCCGTATTATAAAAACACATATTCAAAATATATATTAACGAATTTTAGGGTTTAATATTGCTACAAAAATGTTCCCGAGAATATATTTTTTTTATTTTCATTTTTGACACCAATTATAACGTTAAATTCGCTATTGAACATTATTGTAACCCCCTAAAGCAATACGGAGAAAAAACTTCCATGGGTGGCAAGAATATTTACTATCAAAAAAAAGTGCTCCGACCTATATAGGTACCATTTATAAATCAGGAATTATCACGGAGTAATTATAATAAATATCATAAAAATTATAATAAATAATTTCGTAAGGTGCAAGATAAAATGCTTCACGTGATCGGCGCTGCTTTTGGCGATGAGTGACTCTCAAATGGGCATTTTATGTGGCATTTTCCTGGGTTAGCACGGGACACTTATACGTGTTGTTACTAAATGTCTGTACTACCAATGTTTACAAAGAAGTTCGTACTTAAATTATTTGTATAAGAAGCACATATTAATACAATGGTAGATTAAAACAAATAAATATATTTGAATATAAACGATTCGCAGCTACCAGTCTTGAACCGATTTCGAAATGGGTCCGATCTAAGCGGGTTACGACTATTTTTTTCGGCAGCGAAGCAGCGGGTATACTGCTAGTATAAATATAAAAAGCTTTCATTGAATGCTTTACATAAAAACAAAAAAACTCGAAAAAAATAATAAAATAATAAATCCCAATCAAAAATGCTATGTGTGCTATTTTATTCACGAATATGTATTGCTCGCTTTTTTATCAGATTTTTAGACCAATCTTTCTGGTATTTTGGAGCTGCCTTAAGCTTGTAAACGGACTAATATGACTTTTATATTTCGGGATTTGAGATCAAAAACAATTATTTATCAACAAAAGTGGTTTTATTATTTTTCAAAATATTCTCCATGAAAATCAATACACTTTTGCATGCGTTTGAACCAATTTTCGAAACACTTTTTCCACTACGATTGAGGCTTTTTTTACTGCGATTGTCAAATATGTGGAATCCAACGCGAACTAACCCTTTTGACAGCCAAATATTCATGCAATAGTGAATGTATGCTGGTCCCACTAATGCCCAATGATACCTAAAACTCACGATAATCACATGACGATCTTGCAGATCAGTTCACGCACAGCATCAATATTTTCCGGAACAACAATCGATTTTGAACGACCTTCACGGAATTCGACCTTAAGCGAACTACGGCCAGGATTGAAGTCGGCAAACCATCGATAAACAGTAGTCCTTTTTGGTGCTTCATCGCCAAAAGTCGAATTAAATTCATCGATGCACTGTCGTGGGGTTAATCCAAGTCGAAAGTTGTAAAAAATAATCGCTCGAAAATGTTCACGATTTAATTTCAATTATAGCCGAGATGAATTTTTTCAAGTTACTGTAAACAACACATCATACGTCAAAATGTTTTGAGTACGTATAACGTCAAAAATGTCAAACTTTCTATAGAAGTGTCAGTTGCCAGATAACAGCATTAGTTTAGCACAATCCCAAAATATAAAAGGCAACCCTCGTAGCTAGCTTGCTAATGAGAAAGATAGCCACTATCCTAATGTAAACGCTTGAGATTGAATTAGTACTGGCGCTAGTAGTTGGGATAAATAATAAGAGGTTTTACACGTTGCTCTCCCTAAAATTGAGATATGGTAAAAATCGTATCTCATAGAAAATTCTAAACTATCCCAAAGGGGGGAATATTTTCAAAAAGTATTCTGTCAGTTAACAATATTTGGGCCCCTTTTGTGGCGGTTCTGTGGGTAGCTTCCGCAAGGAAAATGAGCACGTCACGTAAACATATCTAATACTGCTATATTATATTATAGAAAAAAATAAAGTACAATTTCTACCTACGCGCATATTTTTATATATTATCAGGCCCGTAATTATCGTTTTCCGTGGGGAGGAGAAGAATTATATTCTTCCCGGGCCCGTAATTATTGTGTTGGGAGGCTCATTAATACAAACTTAAAACGAGTAAATGCACATGAACTCAAATTTGTTTAACATTTGATAGCAAATAAAAAATAGACAAAAATGAAAATAAATAAATTGAGAACAGAAAAGCATAAGGGATTAGATTAAAACAATTAAAAGCGAACTCGAGGGAGGGGAGTGCCTCCCTGATTCTTATTACGGGCGCCCGTGCTGAATGCCAAATTTCATCTCTCTAGATTTAGTCAATTGGCCACAATATGTACAGTACAGACAGACAGATAGACTTGAATGGTATAGTATTTCCAAAATGAAAAATGGCCACCCTCACTTATTGATTCCAATAATGGCTGACAGTATAATCATTATACCTGCTGAGTTTATGGTTCTGTTAATAGTAGTTGCCAGGACCGTAATAATTATTTAAAATAAACGTGTTTTCTTATATGTTATTTAGAAAGAACTCTATATACTCACATGACATTCCTTCACATTTTTATCAGGCTTAGGACTGGCTAAATTTGAATTATAAATATAGGCATGTTTAAAAATCGTTTTGTTTTAAAGTCTTTATAGACTATATTAAATACTTCAAATTAGCTCAAACAAAAATAATTCTTTTTTTGAAATTTATGGCAATTTAAATTTATTAAAATATTAATCATTATCATTATTATCATTATTTATATCACTATCAGAGTTTGTATCACTACCACAGTCATTTAAATTAATAATTACTGAAGATTTATTTGGTTAATTTATAAAAAAAAATGTTTCAATTGTCTTTACATGTTCTACACATTTTTTCCATAAATCATTACTCATTACACTTGTTTCGTCTTTAATTAATTGTACTACAGTGTCACTTTATGTTGGTGTTGTATTTTTCCGGCGCACATTACCTTTTAATTGACTCCATATTAGTTCTATAGGTTTAAATACACAATAATATGGCGGTATCCATATTAAAATAGTAGCCACATTTTCGCATTCAACGTCAACGTCCACATTTTCGCAATCCAAATGACCTTGCACAGATTCACTATTTTCACTACAGAAATTAGGAATTTCTGCAAAATCAAATGGTCGCCAAAGAACCATGTTGTTAATGTACGCGCGCTTTAAACGTTGAAAATTAACTAAGAAACAAGTATAACAACCCCTAAAATTTAGAAACAATAGGATTATAAATTTGGAAAATATCCTTAATGGTTTTTAAGAAGAGAGAGAGAGAGAGAGAGAGAGAGAGAGAGAGAGACAAAAACAGGATAAGTTTCTAACGCATTACACCTAATTTATTTAATGATAAAACCATTCTGCTTTAACTTTTCTATTAATTTTTGTAAGCCACATTCACCTTCATTACCTCCTTTCTATTTTAATTCAGATTTAGTAGAGTAATTTCAATGAAAATAGAATTTAAACAAGGCAGTTATTGCCTGCGAAATAATTCAACACGTAGCGAGTAGCGAGTGCGAATCAAGTAACACGGATAGCACAGGTGGTAAATTTGGGCAAGGAAGTAATTATACACATGTATTCAAGGAGTGAGTCCAACGTAAGACACTTGTGTGCCCACCCTTGCAAGTGTTAAAACACTACATGTAATTACCTGTAACATATACGTAATGTACTAACTTTGATCACGCTATTTTTCTCTGTCATTTCTCTAATGTAATAAACTATCAAACTTTTTAAAAGTAAAATGATAAAAACTTGCAAGTTTTGTTATATTTTAAGATTGTGCGACGTGTTTTATTAAGAGTTTGATTTATATCTTTTGACACTATAATAGACAGAATTTATTGTCACGAATATGGAAAAATATTCTTGGAGGAAGTTCACAAATTATTGTGGAATATTTTTTCTTATTGATTTCTCCTTTCTTGTTTAGAATATATATATATATATATATATATATATATGGTATCAGGACACTTACCCCCGGGACACTAACCCCCGGGACATTAACCCCCCGTCAATAACCCCCGGGACATTAACTCCCCATGTCAATATCCCCCGTGCCATTAACCCCCTGGACAATAACCCCCGGGACAGTAACCCCCGGGACATTAAGCCCCGTCAATAACCCCCGGGACATTAACCCCCCGTACCAATAACCCCCCGACCATTAATCCCCTGGCAATTGATTAATATTTTAAATGTTTATTTTTATTTAAAATTTGAACATTTGAAATTAGAACAAAATCCCGGGGGTTAGTGTCCCGGGGGTAAGTGTCCTAGAATCATATATATATATATATATATAATTTAAAAATTGATGTAAAACAGGAATTTACTCACATATGAGGATTTTGGGTGAATTTAGTAAGTGAAGGACGCCAACAGTTAACTGGTTGTCTAGGACATTTTTTTTTTTCAATCACATGACAATTCGTTAGCTAGTGATTTTTTTTTTTTTTGCGCACAGCTACATTGCTTACTTGCAATGGCCCGCCGGGACACCAGGCAATTTACCGGTGGGACGATACCGACAGCACCAATTCTTGGTTCAATGAGGCCGGATCTTAACCCCATGGAGCCGATTTGTTCCAGTTTTACAGGGCCGAAAATCATATTTTGATATTCAATTTTGTTCGATAAATTAAGTACTAAGAACTTTTATTTAATACCCTGCACTATTTTTTATTTATTTTTTTTTATTAAGTAAAGCTGAATTCAGAGCTCTTTATATTAATAGTCAATGGACTATACGTTTTAGATATGTTTAATACATTGTTTTAACGTTCAACGTAGCGTTTACACTCTTGGAAATTAGTGAGTTTCGAATAGTTCGACATCTGTGTGTTTTTAAACCAACTACGGTGGCTTCGTAAAATGTTTATTATCTATTATTGTTTTTATAATTCTGCTGTCCTAGATTTTTACTAACTAAACCTAACCTAATTACCTAAATTGATCATATTTACTGTTCGTCTTTGTAATTTTGAGTGAGATTTGTTAATGATGACAGTTTGTTAGGTTATGTAAAGGCATACAATATGTATAGTCTCTCCGATAGACTGAGATAGCCAATGTGTTTATATGTCTGTCTCATTAAAACAACTCACTAGCTAGAAGTTTAGAAAATTATCCATAATCGAGAACGAACAACGTATTAGAGGTCTGAACGGTTGCACGTCTTACCGTATGACAAACTTGTAGTGACAATCAACAGAGTACATGCTATAGTCTATAATCTATTAATTTAAGAGCTCTGAATGCGGCTTTAGAGACGAAAAGTTAACACTACTGACAGTGCCCAAAAAAGAAAAAACACTTAAATAGCGATATTCCACAAAATTATAAATTATAAAATCTCGGCGATTTTTTCTACGATTTTCTTCGTATCTAAATCAACATAAATAGGTAAGAAATACAGAAAAATATCTGAAATTTTTTAAAATTTGGTTTCAAAATCATCCACTACAATTTCAGTAACATGTTTCTCACAAACAGGGTATTCTTACTCGTTTTCGCAGCCTTTTAGATAAGTAGGTCTGTTTATTAAGGGCAGTAGAAAAAAAAATCAATTTATTGTATAATTTTAATTTAAATTGATGAAAATGTGGAATTGTGTGACCGGTAAGATACATATTTTTTGTATTTAAGCCTCGTTATAATAGATCCGTAGCACAACTGCATTGCATGGCTCCATACCATAATGAATGACTTTCGTTTTCTGTTTATAATACTAACTTCTGTTTTATAATAAACAGAACAACGAAAGATATTCACTATATTATAGTGCGGCTGTGCTATGGATTATGTGCTGCATCATTAAAACGTTATATGCGCGGATACGGATGCTGATACGGATAAAAATGTTGTGTTAACCCGTATTCATAAAATTTATTTTATAATCACAGTTTAAATTTAATTATTGAGGTATTTAATTATTATTATATTTTAAAATTAATAATTTTGAGGCTTAGTCTCCTTGAATTTCTAATAAAAATCGGTGTAAACATTGTAGTTTGTTTCTTTGATTTAAGTGGAACTATATTTTGAAAACTAGTAACTTTTAACGTTTAAATGAGTAGTGTTTCTGATTTCTCGATATTTTTCATTTATCGAGAATTCTCGAAAAATCTGAAAAAAATAGTTATTAGAATATATCTATATTTTTTTAATGTTGAAAATATTGTAGAGGATAAAAACATTATAATCAACTTTAAAGTACTAAAGTATTCATTTAAATAACATTATAACAAATGGATAACGGGGCTTTAAATATGATATGAAAACGGCACGTAATTGCATAATAATTGAAAATACATATGTATAGAGAAATTTTCAAGAAATTAATAATAATAATAGTAATAATTATTTTATTTAACTTAGCTTGTAGGTAATCTTTTACATAACAGTTTTAAACTGAACAAAAAATGAAATGTAATTGATTATAATAAATAATATACTAAATAAAAAAATATATATATTGTGACAATAAATGTTAATTAGCTAAATATTATAAACCGCTTCTTTTCTGTTGCCACAGTTGCGTTGCGGGAGACAGAAGACATATTTTATCAAAATTAAATTATAATCAGTGACTCACTAAACTAAAAATATATTTTTTTAAAGTAGTTTTTTAGAAGCACAATGCGTTTAACGTGGCGTCGAGAAAATTTTACATTTCTCGAGAAATGAAAAATGAGAATTATAATTTTTTCTCGAGAAACACTTCACTTAATAAGTCTCCGGTCTAACATATATATGGCAACACTGTTGCAGACCTATATGATTTCTGGATAGTACAAACCTTCAAACGATACGTGTGAAAATTTCATGACATTCTAACAATTAGTTTAGAGGTTACAGTGGTTTTAGTGACTCCAGTTTTATAATTTTAAAAGGAATGGATAAAAAAGAATTTCGTGTCTTGATTAAACATTGTTTTTTGATGGGAAAAAAATACTGTTGAAGCCAGGCTTAATAAGCGTTATAGAGACTCTGCACCAGGCAAATCAACTATTACTGATTGGTATGCTGAATTAAAATTAATTAATTAATTTTTTTTTTTTAAATTTTTGGAGCGTTGGAATGAATGTATCACTCTTGAAGGAGAGTATATTGATGAATAAAGTTAAATCTAAAAAAAAATGTTTTTCTTAGTTAGACCGGAGACTTATTGAGCGACGTGGTATAAATGAGGCGTTTGTCATTCTGTGTAGCAAACGTCCATTTCAATCATTAAAAAGTAAGCTCGTGACAACTTACAAAAATAAAAATTCTATTAAGCGTTTGGAATAGTCCAGAGTTTCTCAACAGGTGGTCCGCGAAAGTTTTTATATGTGTTTTTTTTTATTTTTTATGCACATTTTTTATGTAAATAATTTACATTTGGTGTATTTTCTGTAAACTCTCTGTGATTTTCTACAAATAAAATAAATGTATTTAGTAGCACATTAAATATATTTGTTTTCTTCCAAAAAACGAACCAACAATTATTATTCGTGGTCCGCGTTAGAAAATTATATATTATACTGGTCCGCGGTGCGTTTTTGCGTGAGAAACACTGGTCTATTCCATTAAGCATTTGGAATAGTCTATATTTCTGTAATATTTTGTAAACTTATTAACATTTATTATATTTTTTTTAACCCTAAAACTTTTCCCAAAACAACTTAAAAATTATTTAAATAAACCTTAATATAAAAAAGTCGTATTTATTTTGTAAACTATAATTTTAAAACAAATTTTATTATAGTTGGATTGCTGATAAGTGATTGTTCGTTGCAACAAGTATCGATGCACAATACTATATGCTTTCTCTGTCTATATCATTATAATTATTTGCATACCCATAGTAACGTATAGTGACGTATTATGACATTAGAAAGAAACGGCATGATTCGGAGATATCTTTACTAATTAGACCACGAAAATAAATACACAGCAGTACTCAAACAAACAAAATTATTAATTTTTAGGTAATAATTATAAATAAGGAAAAACTTATACTCATACGTAAATTTTGGATTATAATTTGTTGTTAAATTAAATTTTTGTTTCAAAGTAATAAAATATTAAGAAAAAATATATTTATTCATATAAGATATTGCTACAAGTTGTATTTAAATGTTTATTTTTATTTAAAAAAATTAGTCACTGTAATGTGTATTATCGTCGTCATCTGAACTATCGCTGTCATTTCTTGTATTTATTATTATTGGATTAATATCATCAACAATCCTTTCCCTTTCCCACCATTCATTTATTAAATTTTCGATGTTTTAACAGATTTTGCCCACGTTTCACAACTAATATGATCACAGGCTACTTGCCACATTTTCAAAACTTCGTTATCACTATATCCGTTTTGACCAATATGTCTATCATAATATTTTTTTTTTATACCCCAAATTAGTTCAATGTTTTTAAACTGGCAGTGAAAAGGAGGTAATTTTAGTACTTCATGACCATACGTTTGTGCCAATGTATCAATAAAATAAACCGGTTCAGATTTTAATTTCCTTCGTTTTCTCTTGATTTTGTTAGTGGGAAGTTCAGATTTATTACATTTTATAATTCTACAAATTGATTCTGTTGATTCCGAAATCTTTAAGGCAGCTGCTACTTGATGGACACAAGATAAAGAAATAAGTGGCCCATTGTTCTCTTTTTCGGAATTAAAATATTCCAGCAGATTTAAAATTAAAGTTTGTGAATTTAATAATTGCCGCAAGGTCTATTAATTAATATTATTAACAGACACTGACAGCTAAGACAAACAACAAAAAACATTTTTAAAATCGCTGAAAAATGGTAACTAGATTATTATATCAATGCACTACTTGATACATACATGTGACAGTTACCTATCGGCAATCCGACTATACTAAAGGTTGTCAACAATTTTATTCCTAATACATTATTATTAATTAAAAATATCCGTAAGATATACGCAACAAAATCAACAAATACAGATTCGGATACGGATATGTTTTTTCTTGCGGATATCCACGGATACGGATATCTTGCACATCTCAAATCTATTTTAATCTAGGCTTTAATCCATGGTTTATTATCTATGCATCTCATAAGAAGTTGTTCTATAGAGCAGTTTCTAGGAGTGATCTGTTGTGTGCGGCTTTAAAAAAAAATATTGAAAAAATGATTTATTCTTATTTAATATAATAAGAAATTGAATTGAATTTAGCTGAAAGGGATAAAAAAATATTTATATGATTAGCAAAAAAGTATTTCAATTTTTGAGCGTTATTCACTACATAATCCATAATATATTGATTATTAACATCTGAAATATGAATCAATCATGTATTGTGTAAAGAATGAGCTGCTGTCAACTCGGATGGTTCGGTCGAGTGGAAAAACTTATAAGGAAAAGAGAAAATGGCCTGAAAGAAACGGGAAAAGTGACATCGATAAAAAGTATAGGCTTCGGGAAAAGTTAAATCAATGTGATGATAACAAGACAGAATATAACGTATTAATAAATCAAATAAAAGAACACGAAAGAAATATTATTTTTCTCTGTTCACATCAAATGTTCTTCCTTTTAAATACGAATAAATACACTATACCGAAATCCGTCATGTTTGGAAAAGATGAAAGATACCAGAGGAAAAATGTGGCACAATGGTCTTAATTTCAAACTTATCAAATACAAATTTCCGACATACTTAACTTTACTCATTAAATCGTATGTAGCTAATAGATCCTTCAAGGTACACGTTAATGAAACATTTTATGAGTTAAAAACTATTCCCGCAGGACTCGGGTAGAAAACCGTCCTTGCCAACCGTCCCATTTTATTTAACTTGTACATTTAAATCACTTCCCGAAAATAGATAGTGTAACGTACAGTCTGTACAGAGATGACACTGCACCAGTATTGCCGCGAGAATTGAAACAAACGTACCAAAATTTATTGGATAAAGTATCACAAAAGTACCGTCATAAATAAGGCGCGAAATTTATATTTTATATTCTCTATTAAGTAAAGGTATCAAGTTTTAATATATGAAAAATAATTTAATAATAAAATTTTAATAATATCCCGAGTAAAAAAAACGGCTACTTTACAATGGTCGAACAACGGCCGCTTAGCATTACAGCGGCATACAACTGTCTTACAAAGTCCAAACAACTCTTGAAAAACTTTAAAGGTCGTACGCACAGGCATACGGCGCCCAAATTTTAAGCAAAAGATAGAAACAGCCGTACACTCGGTGTACATCGGCCGTCTAAAGTGATAATTATTAAGCCTCAGCTATAACTGAGGCATACAACGAACACCATCCGTTTGGCGGAAAAACACGGACTTACAGAATTTCATTATAAACATTCAAACGGTGAGCGTTGAACGACTGATGTACGATTTCGCTCCAAATATTACATATTTTTATTCGGCATAATTAATTAATAAATCGCATATAACATAAACATATATAAACGCTATTACTCAACTTACTATAGTTTGAAAAATTAAATTTATAGATCAGGTTTAATAATTCATTTGAGGGACTCCTAACCTAACCTAACATTTCAAACAGCTTCTATGTAATGTGAGTCCAATAACTACCTATTTTTAGAAATGCATTTTACTGCGGTTTTTTCATGATTTATATAGCGTTTAGTTCGGTATTATTTTAAAATCGGCGGATGAAATAAATCTCGTGCAGTCGCATACAAAATTACTTTTTGAACTTTCTTCCAACTAAATTTTAAAAAAAGACTGAGTAGTGAAAGCAATTATAGTGATCACATCTACATAATAATAACTTATATTTTTGTAATAGTTTTTATTGTTTTTAAATTAAACCAGTGGCGAAGGAAAACCTCCGCTAGACTTGCCCTCTCACAAAAAAAATAATATAAAAAAAAAAAAAATAAAAAAAAATAAATAAAAAATAAATAAATAAAACAAATATTTGGGTAAACCTTCAAAAATACATCAAATTATGTTTTAAACAAATTTTTGTTCAAGATGAAATTGCTGTTCAAGACGGCGTTGGAAAAAACAACAAGAAGTTAGCAACCAGAAAATACATATGACAGTTAATTATTGATTAAAATACCTCTGTAAATTCTATTAATTATAATATATATAATTTAAAATATATAAAAATAAACATCCAATTTTCTTTAACTACACTGTCTCACCCCAATGTTAGGCGAATCGTGTAGTAAGCCCACTGACGGACCGTAGAGCGTCAAAATGAGCGTAAAAATGAAAAAAATCGTGTAGAATGGGACGCAGTCAAAGAAGAAGCTTTTCAAAAACTCAAGGTAGAATTGATGGGAGGAAAAGTGTTACGAGCATCAAAACTAAACGATCGTAGTTTAGTTTTAATAAGACCTTAGTGTTTTTGGATTTTTTGCCCAAGAAATCTTCCGAATGAATCTACAAAGTGTACGAATAAAATGTATTGACGCTTTGATTCTATATTTATTTACGTATATTCAGTTTCTTAATTTTAAAGTGAAGAAAAAATGTAAGAAAAAATTATGCATTAATGCAGCTGAACTGCATACATCACTTAAAAAATCTGTTGAAAATGCACATTATGCTTTATGTTATGTTTATTATGTTAATTAAGTGGCATAAACATTATTTTTTAGGTATTCTCGTAACTAAAAATCCAATGGTGTTGAACATATTGAATGCAGAGAGTACTTAAAACTACCTCTTCGCCCAATCCATGTCTATGGGAAAGTTTTATCCAGGGAAACCCTAACATCACAATGAAAATGTTGAGATGAAAATGGAAAATGCCATATTTTGTTGAAAATAAAATTCTTTCTCAACCTTAGATAATGGCACTCACCATTGCACTATTCCTAAAAGAAAAGAAGAAGAAAAAAGTTTTCAGCTCACAAAAAAGGATCACTAGGTTATGGGTTGATAAAATGTATATACATTTTTTTTTTTTTACTCTTAAAAATAACAGAAACTCAAAAAAAAATCATTTACGGAGGTCTCCTCATCCAACCGAAATATCAAAAAAAAACTTTCCAGCTAGATATCTTTTTAGGTTTGAAAAGAGAAAGAAGTTGGAGGGTGCCATAAGGTGGCTGATCGACTATGTACATACTTCAAAATTTAATTCTTCCAGTTTTTGAGTTGAAATGTCGCTGGAATGGGTAGATGCATTGTAATGGTGGTACAGAATTTTATTTTTAACCAAACCAGGACTTTTTTACCGACCGCCACATATATAAGGGAGGTATTGTGATTATACCGATTTTGACATGTCGAGATTTCGATGGATTGAGGTCCCTAAATAACGTTTTGACTATTTTTAGTATGTTGTCTGTCGGTCTGTCTATCTGTCTGTCTGTCTGTCCATCCGTCCGTCTGTCTGTGTACACAAGCAGAGTAAATTCAGCTAAAAAGATTTTTATGTAACTTCATATTTAAGCTTTTGACATCAATGGCACGAGTTGGTCCACTTTTAGTTAAAATCGATTGACTAGAAATGGGAGTTTACTCGAGTCGATTTTAAGGTTTTTACGAATATTTAACAACAGAAAAAATTTATTTGACAAAAGTTGCTATAAAAGCAATAACTAACAACTTTTATTTGAGACATTTTTCGTGTCCTTATAAGAGTAAAAGTGGAAAGGTTGTACGGGTATCGGATATAAAATAAAGCACAACTATCTACAGCTGACCAGGCTTCGTTTCCATGTGTTCGTTGGATCTCTTCGAAAAAACTCATGTTGATGGTTCCTTAGGATGAATAGATGTGGAGTTGGTCCGTAATAGAGTAAAAGTGGAAAGGTTGCAAGGGTTTTTTCGAAGTCATAACAAAAAAAAACACACGGGAACGAAGCCTGGTCAGCTGTAGATAGTTGTGCTTTATTTTATATCCGATACCCGTAACCTTTCCACTTTTACTCTATTACGGACACGACCAACTCCACAGAAAGAACAACAGACTAATTCAAAATGAGATGTTAATGATGAACTAAGATTTATAATTATCGGAATGTTCGTTATTTTTCAATAGTGAATGTGAATATTTAGAAAAACAAAATATATCTTTATACAAAAAGGAATGCATTCATTTTAGTTCATTTATATTCACTAATCAACCTACACGAGGACGAAACGACTAAAAAAAAAAGTTGATGAGCAACATAACCTTTTAAATTATGAAGTTTCGCCAGGCTATTATTATTTAATTTTAACTTTGCTAAGTACTAAAGACGTGGGTCAGATAATTATGCATATAAATTACTAGATAATGGTTATTGATTATTTAAATGTAATTATTTTATGATTAAACCATCTGCGAACTGTTGACAGTAAAAAATTATTTTTCCACTTCAAACTATGAAATTTCACTCAATAAAATAACTTGTCACTTCGTTAATTACTAAACTTTTTTTTTGTTAGTGTTTTTATTTTATATATACATTTAGGGCCGATTTCTAAAAGCTTAGTAAACTATAAACTAATATTCACTAAGATTACAATATAACAATCCCATAAGTAACCATAGCAACCATTATCTAACTATTTGGTTATAGTTAACTAAGCTATCAGAAACCAGCCCTTAGTGTAGAAAGATATATTTGAAACTTACCACTTAATATTGGCAGATGGGGAGCAATTTAGAGTATAACTGGAAAATAAAAAACTTAGTTAATATCAAAATTACATAATTTGCAATGCAGATATTTTTTGCGCCTCTGTTACATTAACTGGAAGATAGGTCCACTATATATAATATACTATTACGAAATACAGCTCTGTATTGCATGACGTCACACTAACAAGCCGAACTGAACTGGAAAATTAGTAGATATCCCATCCACGGGATGTCAATTGTGGGGACAGTGCACCGATAATTTAAGTATTTATTCGATCAGTGAAGAGTAATATTGTCAGGAAGGTGTTAATGTCCGGCCTGGATCAGAGACTACATCATAAGCGACATTATGACACAACTGTTTGGTTAAAATCTATTTGTTAACGTTTTGATAAACAATTTATTTACGTAAGGCACACACTGTATTTCTATCGTAGACATATTGGTCTCTATTCTCTGGTCATTTGATATGTATAAAAGTTCATGACATACGCAGTTGCTCGACTATTTTCAGTTTAAATGGCAACACAGCTTTAATATTGTTACATATAGATATTCCAAGTGTTTAGTTTTTTGTAAGAAATACATCCACGCTCTACCGCAATTCATAAGCAGCTGAATAAGTAGACTCCCCGATTTTTTGGGATTTGTCCCATTTTTGGGTTTGATGTCCGAATGTCCCCAAAATGTATTAGGTTGATGCAAAACCGAAATGTTATTGACTTAAGTTTTGAGGTCATTTGATAGAAACCATTTCAGTCAGTACATCGGAACTGTGTTATTTCGTTGTGGTTTTTGGATTTTGTTAAGCATTAAAAATGGCAGAAAATAAGAAGCATTTTTGCCATATTATGCTTTTTTATTTACAAAATGGCAAAAATGCTTCGCAAACGCAAAAAAAGATTTATGCTGTGTACAGTGAGAGTACCGTTGACGATTCCACGTGCCGTAATTGGTTTAGAAAACCTTTGCAAACATAAAACTTTTGTAAAACAGAATGTTTACTTATTTTAGCAATAATTCGGAAAAATACTGTTTACAATTAAGTGAATTAAAGCAACCAATCGACCAGAACCGGCCTGAATTAGCCAACAGAAAGAGCATTGCGTTTCATCAGGACAATGCTAGACTACACGTGTTTTTGGCCACTAGACAGAAACTTTTACAGCTTAACTGAGATGTTTTGGTACTTCCAACATACTCTTCCGAGCTTGCACCCTCCGACTACCATTTATTTAGATCGCATCAAAACATCTTAGATGGTAAAAGCTATACTTCCTTGGAAGACCTGAAAGATCACCTGAATCAGTTCTTTAGCCAAAAACCTCGGAACTTCTACTAGCGTGAGATTATGCAGTTACCGGAGAGATGGAGCAAGGTCATAGGACAGAACGACATATGCTATACTGGTAAAATGTAACTTTTAGTAAATAAAATGTTTCTTCAATTTTTGTGACGAAACGGGACTAACTTTTGCATGAATCCAACATTTTCGGGAATATGATGTGTGCCGATTTTCGAATACTCGTAGTTTTTAGTTATTGTACACAGATATTTCATGATTAAATGTTAATATTTCTTCAAAGTCGTTGGGAGAACTATATTTTACTATCGCACTTGTCTCCCCCAAACTCCCAACTAAAAACGCCGGTAAGCGCAAAGGTATTCTGAAACTCATGTGTACGTCTGCAGACTTCAAAGCATTTGCTTATATTGAAGCCCAAATTGGGGCTACAGTATGCAATGGGCAGTACGCCCTAAAGACCAAAAACGGGGTTTAATGACGGTTAATATGTTAAGCATTAAAATTCACCAGTTCTGACTAAAAGAATGTATAAATGGCCGGACCACGAGAACTAAAACATTAAAATAAATACACCAAACCCTCGTTTTTTTAATTTAAATACCGTACCAATGGATAGTAGCAGCCAATTTTAGCTGTAATGTTATGCATTCCTCCTATTCTTATTATCCGCGGCAACGTTGGAAGAAAGTAACCCTTGCGGGTAACGATGGGTTTCTTTAATTTTATTTGAAATTAACAAAAATTATTACAGTATGTTGACCGTATTTCTTGTAACTTCTGTTAAAGAGTATGCTAATCACTATGTACTCTCTGAAAAATGTCCCTAGTCCTACTAGCAAATAACCAACCTCCGAGGTTGTCCGAGGCACACTTGTGGATAAGTTGCGATACACCAATGTGTCGCGGCACGGAGGCTGATAATCGGTGATCACATTTGGTCAGTTTCTATCATATAGACAGACAGATTGCGACATGATTATAAACGCGCCTACAGACGGTATGCCAGCGTTCGCCAGCGCTAATTCTGACGCTGCCGCAACATGTAGCACTGGCGAACACTTGTACTTGCGTACCATACAGACGATGTGTCAATGCTGGCCAAGTACAAAAATAGGTAATATGGGTAGCGAGTATGTATAAAATAGCGTCTAGAAAGTGAAAGTGAGGTTATGGTCGCAGCTTCGACCTGGCTTTTGATATTTAAATTAGATAAAAATACAAAACAATACTTTTCACTTTAAGTAGACTTTATAATTACGCATAAATAGTTATAACCTTCCTTTTGAGGCAACACTCTAGATTGATGTGTTGACAAGAGTGTGTGCGTCGTGTGTACGGTGCTAACATGCATGTACTAGGAAGCGAACGTCGCCCAACGCCAAGCCCAGCCTAAGCTGGCTGTGACTTGTTGCCCCTACATAAGATTCGCGGAGCTAGACAAATATAAACATTGGCCGTGACTTGCAGAATGTTGAAGTATCTGAGTATTGTAAATTGATTATTAAAGATGTTTCAGCAAGTTTTCATAAACAGAACAATTGTTATCAGCATCTTGTATTGAGAATATTTTGTTTATAATTTGCAAGATTTGCCATTAAGTCCTCGGAACATTTTAATTTGCATTTTAGAATTATTCTTTTGTTCAGTGTCCCCTTAACTAAAGAGAGTCGCTCGTTTCAAAGTTTATTGAAGCTGTATAGCAAATACGAAGAAAATCAGCAGTTTCAATAGCATTATTTAGTTACCGGTCGGATATAAGCCAGAATCTCTCAACGGTATTATTTTTCATTATTAATGTTTTGAAAAGTATACTTGTTGAAAGGCGCATTACTTCCGTAAGGATCCAATATAAAACTTGCAGATGCGGGCCATTATAATTACTAAAGAAACCATCTTTCTTATTGTCTTTCTAGATTGCTTTAATAAATATCAACAACTTGGAAAACCGCTACGTTTTCAAGATATATTAAGATGCAAAGTATCCACTTTCAAGAATTTCAAAACGTTCTCCACTGGTTATGAGACATTCAATATTCCTGTCAAAGTAAACGATATTGTTCATTTATTTTCAGATTAATTTCATCAGTGACGCATTATAGGTAAATTAAGCAACTGCCTAAGACAAGTGGAGGGCTATTGTTTTTTTATTCATACTCTAAATATTAAACTACTTAATGCGGTATTAATAGATTCTGTAAATTAAATAATATTAAGATACAGGCAAGATAACAAATATTTAAAAAAAATTATATATATGTATTATTAGACTTAATGTATTTTTCTCAAACCTGGACAATTTTGAGATTTTACTAAAAACAGAAAGTCTACGCTAATGCTTACGATTAAAAAGGATAAATAATAAAGTGGTTAAAAAAAAATCAAAATTTGCGTAATAATAATTTTGAATTACTCTTAATTGAACATTATTATTAAAAAAAATATTAATATTTACCGCTACGTAGCGTGACATTTCTTTAAAAATTCGTTGTTATTTTTAATTATAGGCTATTCCAAACTTTTAGGCGGAACCAAATGGAAATTTCGTTCTTTAGGTTGTCACGAGAAGGGACCTTGCTTGGGTTATTTCATGTTTCACGTTTGATATGTAAAAATTTAAAATTCTAACAGTGAAACAATGGAAACGAATGACATATGTCAAAAATTTTAATACATTTTTCCATATTTTGAAGACAAAAAAATTAATAAATGGGAAATTTTCATTAAAAATGACAAAAAAATCAAATGCAATGAAAAGGACATTTAATGATGACAATCAATTTAAACTAGAATTTGCAATGTGAGTCCGAATTAATAGATAAAAATTACTAGATTTCTAAATCTAGTTCCGTCTTAACGTTTGGAATAGCCTATAGTTGTCTAATCGCCATTTTCCGAGGCTGTACTTTTTGTACTGCGAGTATATTTTGCACTTTTTAATTTTTACGAAATATCCGGGACAAAATGACAAACTGACAGGGACGCCGGGACCATGCCATCATACCGGGACAATCTCGGTCAAACCGGGACGTATGGTAAGCCTATATATAATGATACATAGATTTATTACAATTCTGTAAAGCGTCCATTCCAATTATAGGTAATGCTTTTGAGTTAAATGTGAGTTACGTTTGGCAGTAAACAAGCCAAGTTGTTTTTTAACCCTTTTTGTGGGTAAAACATCATAATCTCAAAAATACCGAAGAAGATATTGATATTCGCATTTATTTATAAAATAAAATCAAACACCGATTTTTAGACCGCGATATAAGAAACAAGTGTCGTATAAAACGAGCATAATATACTATTTTTTATACTTTGCATCACTTATGTTATAGAAATTTTAAAATATCATTTATAAAAAATATCGGAATACAATCGGATTTTTGTGAAATGCGGTCACCATAGCAGCAATGTATTAGGTCGTCAAGGATGAAATTTGTAGAAAGAAAGGTAACGTTGGTTGATAACTTACAAATATAAGGAATTATTTTATTCATCAAAGTATGGACCCATATTGTCTATACACTTTTGCCATTTAAGCGGCAGATTGTTCAAGCCGGTGGTATAAAACCCTGGCGGACGAGAGTCAATGAATCCCTGAAAGGCCAGTTTTACAGCATTGTCGGAATTAAACTGTTTTCCTATTAAGAACTTGTTCAAATTGCGGAAGAAGTGGTAGTCAGTGGGGGCTAGGTCTGGTGAGTATGAAGGATGATGAAGAAGTTCCAAATCCAATTCCTGTAGTTTTGCCACAGTCATTTGTGCAGTTTTTGGTCTTGCGTTATCATGAAATAATATAGAAGTCGATCTGTTGACCAATCTAGGCTGTTTTTCTTTAAATTTACTTCTTACTTACTTCTTATATTGTATCATTTGTGTAGCTCTGATGAAGAAATAAAACATTTCAAAACTGGTCAGCTAGATCTAGTTGTATCATTTATGTCCACAACCCCCACAACTTTCTCCACACTAATAATGGGAAACAACAATAAAATAATAAAACTGACGGCCATTTGACATTTGTCATTAAATTTTAAGGTTAGCTGCTCCTGCTAGAAAAGTGAAAAAATTAATATTGATGAGGTATCACATATTCCCTGTTTAAATGTATCACCAACCAAATAATAAAACAAGTCATAATTTCCTTGTCATGTTTTCCTTGAACAAATATAGAAGAATGTTAAAATTCGATTTAATATGAATAAAATATTGAACCTGTCATTATTTCATTATATTCCTAGAAATGCAAGTGACGCTATTAAGTTCCGTAGTTAAGGGAAACCAAGTAAACAAATTATTATCCATTTACATCTCTTCTAGGCATGGGTGTATGACGTACTTACACTAGTAGTGAGCAAAATTATTATTAATAAATACAGTCCTATAGGCTATTCAAAACGTAGTGGAACTAACTGGAATTTTCAGTTTTCTAAGTTCTATATTTAAGGACTGAAGTGAACTTTTACTAGCCAATGTTCAAAAGCATCACTTAATCTGTAAAATTTACTAGAATTGAAAATCTAGTTCCGCTTAAACCAAAAAAATAGGCTATATGTTGCATGCTGTCACATAAACAAACTAAAATACCCTTGTTCTCTGCATGGAATAAGTTGTAAGCCAAACTACGGCCTGCGAGATAGATTCGACCAGCGAGGTACATTTATGTAGCCGTTTCGTCTTATTTTTTTGTCGTCGGATATTTTGAATTTTATTTACTTTTTAGTTTGCTCGTGGATCTTTTGGATTTTCTTCATTTTTTTTTTTTCGTGGGATCATTTGTGTTTCCTTTCTTTTTTGCTCGCATAATCATTTAGATTTCTCTTTTATTTATTCCTCAAATCTTTTAGATTTACCATTTTTTTTGTTGTTGCTCGTCGAATCATTTAGATTTTCTTTTTATTTACCCGTCGAATCTTCTATCTTCTAGATTTAGTATTTTTTGTTTTGCTCAATGGATCTTTTGAATTTCCTTTTTTTTTAGCTCGTCGAATCATTTGGATTTCCTTTTTATTTACTCGTCGAATCTGCTAGCTGCTAGATTTACTATTTTTTTGGTCAATAGATCTTTTGAATTTACTTTTTTTTAGCTCGTCGAATCATTTCGATTTCCTTTTCATTTACTCGTCGAATCTTCTAGCTTCTAGATTTACTATTTTTTTGGTCAATGCATCTTTTGAATTTACTTTTTTTTAGCTCGTCGAATCATTTCGATTTCCTTTTCATTTACTCGTCGAATCTTCTAGTTTCTAGATTTACTATTTTTTTGGTCAATGCATCTTTTGAATTTACTTTTTTTTAGCTCGTCGAATCATTTCGATTTCCTTTTCATTTACTCGTCGAATCTTCTAGCTTCTAGATTTACTATTTTTTTGGTCAATGCATCTTTTGAATTTACTTTTTTTTAGCTCGTCGAATCATTTGGATTTCCTTTTTAATTACTCGTCGAATATTTTAGCTTCTAGATTTACCATTTTTTTGCTCATCGGATCTTTTAAATTTCCTTTCTTTTTAGTTCGGCGGATCATTTGGATTTTCTTTTATTTGCCTTTTATTTGCTCGTCAAATCTTCTAGATTAACCTTTTTTTGCTTGCTGGATCTTTTGTATTTCATTTCTTTTTAGCTCGTTGGATTATTTGGATTCACTTTTTATTTGCTCGTCGAATCTTCTGAAATTACATTTTTTTTTTTTACTACACTTAACATTTTAATTATACAGCACACTTTGTAACAATTTTAATTTGCAGAAGACCTCCTTCTCTTGGTTGGTTGGTCAACTGATCAGTTGTATTGCATTGTATTTGTTTCTTACACTTTGTAACAATTTTAAGTTTGAAACAGTTATTGAATATATGAAAATTATTTGTATTCAAGTTAATTTTTTTAATTTTTACTTATATTACCTAAAATACCGAAAACTATATCTTCACTTTGTGTTGCCAGAGTGTAGTTAATTTCACATCCTCGGGTAATATCCCAATGTATCCTTACGGAGAACATGGGTTTCCGTTAGGGTGCTACGCAAGCGGAGTTTACATAGACACATAAACAGATTCTGGGACAAAAAAGTTGCGTACCCGAAAAGTGAGATCGCCACGGTACCGCAGTGTTGTTAATCGAAACACTCGAGCGAAATCAAATAGCGCAGCGCATAAAAACAGCTGTTAGAATTTAAATGAAAAATGAAACAAGAATCTTAATATTTTTATATTTTTGGAATTGTAATAATTGTATTGTTATTAATATTAAATGAAATTTAAAAATATTCAGATTCAAAATATAAAATTAAGCATTTTTCTTGGGGGGAAATTGCTCATTTGCCCTTATATAAAAGCCACCCTTGCTCCTGTTAATATACGTACGCAGCACCTAACAACACTACATCTTCGGGTGACATTTGCAACAACTGACGGAAGTGGATAGGAAAAACATCTTAAACATTGTTTCTAGAAACATCACGTAGATATTTTTAAACTAGCTAGAAACATCTGAAGCAATGTTTTTACCACCAAGTACATGGCTTATACCTTCAAGAACTTCGAAACCTTTTTAACTGGTAAACTGGTTATGAGACGTTCTTATCAAAATAAAAAGATATTGTTCATTCATTTAAACTACATATTAAATTAATACTGTAGTATTAGTATGCCAGAGAAATGGTGGTAATAAAATATTCCCTATGTTAATCTTCTATATACACTTTGCATTTTCTAGCAGTTATCTAATTTAAACACGTATCACAGCGTAATTAACGAGATACTATTCGAAACCATGGATCACTCGATAATGAATTTTATATGTCAAACACGCAATGCGTTGAAATTTAATTAGGGAACAAAAATAGTGGTTTCCATGCAGTGAGGGTTCTTCGTAGTAATAAACATGCCTATGAATCTGGTTACAAGATAGTTTTTCTTTGTTTGAGTAGGTTTTAATTAAATTTGTTTAAAATTATATCAAAATTTGCTTCCCTTGGCCTTATTCGGGAGCAGAAATTGTTAACAATTTGGATGGAATTATGAATGCATGAAAACGGCCAATGAAATAATTAGGTTAAGATGACAATCATTCAGAAATAGATATTCATAACTGGAATTTATTCATACTCCTGAGAAGCGCTTCAGATGAGAAAAGTTAGTCTATGGCCTAGCCTTCAAATGGAAACAAAATTGAACGTATTTGCTTTTTAGGGTTTTGTAGGTATGACCAATAAACCCTTATATCGTCACTTTTGAGTCTGGCTGTTCGGTAGAAATTATAGCCAAACTGCTGACCATAGAATGTTGAAATTTGGTGTTCTTGTACCATTCTTTTACCCACATATAGGAAAACTACAGACAGTTAAAAAAAAATATCGCGGGAATAATATAATCAAATATGTATTTATTGAAAAAATAAATACATATTTTTTTAATTTTAAATGGGTATCAAATGAAACCTTTCAACTCATGGATAACCAACCAATTCCAATTAAATTTTAGAAAAATCATATTTTTATGAGCTAAAAATGTGTCAAGATTCTTTTGCAATTTATGTACTCACACCGTTTGCATATGCATGCTATCTAACAGTATAAGGTGTGACATTTTTAAGCCCATCTCAAGCTGTAACTTTATTATAATAACAAAATATATTAACTTTAAAATTATATTTATAATTCAAACCTAAATCGACTGAATATGACTAAGAAGAAACAGAAAGATAGGGATGTCTAAATGAAAACTAATTGTTCACGAGAATTTACACGCCGATTAATCAACAGAGAACCGATAGACAGTAGCGGCTGGTGAATAAAATATTTGGGGGGACACTTTTTGATCCATATATTGCAAAGGTGTCCAGCCTACGGCCCGCGGGCCTAATCTGACCCAACGATAAGTTTCAAACGGCTCGCATGAAATTTCTTCGTTTTTTTTTTTTCACCCTCCCCCTTCCTCAAAAGGTTTTCGGAATTTCTCCACCCCCCTGTCCTTAATTAATATTCAGAATTTCTTCCCCATGTACTCAAATGATTTGTAGAATTTCGCCTACACGACCTCTGTGATTTTTAAATATCTGGCCCCCAATCTAACTCAATCTGGCCTGTGAAACATATGTAAAATTCATATACACAATGTATCAAGGTAGAGAGAATACGATTTTTTCAAAAACGCGATATGTAAGTTGGTAAAAAAATTTGATGATAAAACAATGATTAAAAATATTTTGCTTTCAAATTATACTTCCAAGTACGACTTGAAAGTGAATAATTTTTTATTATATATATTTTTTTATTAAGCTCCAAACTAAAGATAGAACAGTCATCGGTCGTTAAAAAAATTTAGTTTTGGGTGCCCCATTCTAAATTATTGCCATTGTTTTTTACTGAACTTTCTATTAATGTTCTATTTCTATTTTTGATCGATTGTGAAATATTCAATTTTGGCCAAGGAGGACCCATATTTTTTATTAATAATATAATTACATAGTTAAGCACGATAGTTTTAATATAACGCACAGTATCCAGTTTCACGTTTGAGTACTTTTCACAAATCACAACAAATGAAGGTTAAGGCCGCCGGCCTAAATTCACTAACACGTACACACTAACAACTCGCCGCTGTTGCTCTTTCCAGTTCATTTTTGTTACTTGTGTAGATAAATACAATAGAAATCGCATGTGGCAACGCTGTCTCGGGACACAACGAGGTAGTGTCCCGGACATGGACTTCTACATCTAGATTTTTAAAATCTAACACATATGAAAAATATTTGAATTAGAAATAATAAAAATAAATATATTAAGATATATTAAGCTAGTTTAGTGCAATTTTAAAGTATAAATGTGGATTTTAAATTCAGTTTTTCTTATGAATAATGTTTAGAAGGACACTGTCCCAGCGCGACCCTGTCTCAGCCGCCACTGCCGATAGATATATATCTATTTCACATAGTTCAATATAAAATTCAATGATGTCTGTGAGCTTCCAATACCCACCTTACGTCCGTAGATTTAATATTCGTTTGTTATATTTGAATATATTCAGATAAACGTAGGTGTGTTTATGTATCTGAAGAACTTCTACTGCAGTTGTGGCTAGAGCGAGCGAAACAAAACAATAGTTCTATCGCAGCATTCCACTGAATAGCATCGATTGATATTTATGACATTCTAGATTAAACCATAACCTTTATCTAGCGGACGTCGATCAAGTTAATCCCCCCCGAATATATACATATAGTGTAACAAAATAAAGAAGTCGATTCAAGGTCATTTATAAACTGTATCAAAGATAGTAGAATATTAATCATTGTAATTTAATTCCATCCTTACGTGTTAAAAATAGATAAAATGTCTAGTTAATTCTAGTTAGTTTTTGGGATTTAAATTTTGACCTAACATACTCAAGTATTTCTTGTCAATCTTTTAACACTTATGAGACTTGAAACGTAAGTCGTTAATTTAGTAAGCAAACTAAACTCTAGCGGAGAGAAACAGTATTATTCAGTAACAGTGGTGTATTTATTTGTCATCTGACGTTATATGAATTTATCTTTTTACAAATATTTAAAATAACTTATAGTTTCTTTGGTTTAAGCATTTTTTTTTTTTTTATAAGATTATGTCTTTTATATTTTGTAGATTTTCAGTTATTATTTGGAAATACTAAAACTTGTTTATATTATTTATATATCCAGCATTACAGTATGTCCTCATAGCCGTTTCGAATTTCCCTATACGAGGGCTACCTTTAAAGTTTTTACAAAAACTAAGCAAGCAAAAATTTGGATTCATTGTATTAATTTTGATCAAATTATTTGAATCAAACTGTTTTATTGCTTTTCAAAATATTCGCCTTTAAGATTTATACACTTTTGCATGCGTTCAAACCAATTCTCGAAGCATTTTTTCCACTTTGAAGTTGGTATTTCAAAAACATTGTTTTCGAAGGCTTCAACCGCTTCTTGAGGTGATGAAAATCGCTGTCCACGCATTTTCGTTTGACATTGGGGAACATTAATTCAATGTTTTTCTCCTTCAAATAATCAATTGTTTGACGTACTGTGTGGGAGCTTCAATTGTCATGATGAAGATTGATGGGACGTTTTTGGTTGTTTATCCTGATTTTGTCAATGACTTCTGGCAAACAAATTGTTGTGTTGGTATACAACAATTTATTTTCAGCATTAACTGTTATCCGATCCACTAAAGAAACGGTTGCGACATGTCCAGTACAACCGAAGAAACAAGCGATCATTTTCTAGAAAGTGCTCCGTGAACGAACAACTTCTGTAAGTTTAGATTCATCTTGGAAGACCCAAACAGTGGATTGTTGCTTAGTTTCCGGTTCATATGAATAAATCCAAGTTTCGTCACCTGTAACGATGTTGTATACGGATGTTGCAGTGCCTAGGTTGAATTTTTTTAGCATTCCCTTACACCAATCAACATGAGCCTTTTTTTGAGCTTCGGTCAAATTATGCGGAATCCATCGAGAAGGGATCTCTTTCACAGTTAAATGTTCATGCAAAATCGAATGTATTGCATTCTGCGATATGCCAAAGGATGCATCGATGTTTTTTAGAATCACAACCGATTTTGGTCGACCTTCACGAGATTCATCACTGACGGAGGCACAACCACGACGAAATTCTGCAAAACAATTGTAAACAATCTTTTCTGATGGTGCTTCATTACCAAAAGTTGAACGAAGCGAATCTATGCATTGTTGTTAAGTTAGGCCTTTACTAAAATCGTAAAAAATTCATCCAACGAAAACTTTCACGAGTAATATCCATTTTTTCACAAACTTTTTAACGCTCACTATCAACAAACTACTCGGTCAACTTATAAGCTGCCACTGATTTCACAATAACAAATGTCAAATTTTACGAATATAGTAATGACACATTTCAATATTGCCATCTAGTGGTCGTTTGTAAAAACATAAAAGGTAATCTCGTATGTCTATGATAGCTGTCAAAAAACTACGATTCATACGATTCAAACATGACCTTGAAGCGATTTCTTTTGTTTTAGAATATATTAATATCAAGAAATTGAAAAATGGCATGCGGACTCTGTTATAAAAACAATCAAAAGCACCAAAATTATTTGTGAAGTGTTGACGTTTGTTCTGTTGTTTGTGCAGTTATTCAAAAGCAATACACAATACAAACCTCCGAAATATTTATATGGTTGTCAACTGGGAATTATGTGGGACAAACCCTAGTTACGAAGCGATATATTTAAACATTTTAGCGTAAACAATTCGAATCAAACAATAGATTAAACAGTTCGTAAAGTCACTTTCATAAAAACTTACAAACAATAAATGGGTCAACATTTACGGGCAAACTATAACGCAATTACCACCAAAGTTATATAGGCCTTATATTCTGGTGAAATTTATTGAAGTACCCATTGTTCTAACCTTGTTAAACTTCCTGGCTGCCTGGATACCTCGTGAAGGACTACAATATTAATCTTCATAGAGAGAACTATATGGAAATTAGTTATTATAGTAAATATTTTAGTAATTTCATGCATAGCATTGTGAGCGTTAGCAGAACATTGTACAGGACACACATCCTACTCGACAGTGGTACGCAAACCTTTCCACGAACGGGTCTTATTACAAGTGTCACACAGAATTTCTGCATAACATTATATCATCTACAACGCATCAAGAAGTTTAAAAAATGGCTTACGTTTTCATACGGAACCAGTTTAATCAATTACGTTATCATTTCTTCATACTTCTGTATATTTTGTTATTGAGATTAACATACCAACATTGTCAAATAGATATAATTCTAAGTAATGTCCCATTTTTAGCATGTGCAATGGGATTTTTAGCATGAACAATGAATCAAATGATTCATTGTTCTTCTTTTTAATTCTTTTTTTATTTAATTTTTTTTGGGAATAACTCATTTTTGTATATTTTATTTTTTGGGTAATTAACTTTTATTTTTTTAAATACTCCATTTGATTTTGGTTAGCGTTGTTGTAATTATTTGATCTCGCCATATCGTATCATGCTGCTGCTCATTAATATTTATAGTAACTTGATTTGTTTTACTTATTTATTTTGGGCATTATTATCATTATTATTATATATATATACATATATTTAGTTTATTGTATATTTTATTATAGTTTCAATTACTTATATTGCAATTAATTATTATGGATTTTTTCGATGAAAATCTGATGGATGTAAGAGATATTTATGTTGACAATTTACAGTCCTGTTATAATAAGATTGAAACATTTAGATTGGATAATTTTAATAATCTAAGTATATTTCACACAAACATTCGTAGTATTTCTAAACATTATTCTGACCTAGAGGTGTATTTAGAAACATTTAACAACATCTTCGATGTTATTATATTAACAGAAGTGTGGATGTGCTACAATCCAGATTATTTTAATCTAGAGGGTTACTCAGTATATTATAACGGTAGTAAAATAAATAAATGTGATGGTGTATTAGTGTATATTAAAAAAGAATTTTTTCATAATAATACTATAACAGAAATCAATGGCTTTATCTTCATGAGAACTATGGTAAAAATTAAAAATACAAATGTAGCAATAACTTCGATCTATAGACCACATACGTATCAAATTAGTGATTTTCTTATTTCTCTTAGAACGTTTATGACTGATTTTATGAATAGTAATTTTGAAATTATTGCAGGAGATATAAATATAGACATTAATAATACCGATAGTGAAGCGGACGAATATAAAAACTTAATGTGTGAATTTTCATTGCAATCATGTATAAATAAGCCTACTAGGGTGGATAGTTTTTCTGAAACATGTATTGATCATTTCTATATTAAATCCAGTATTCATGTTGATCATATTTTACCTATAATTTGTCGCAGTAAGATAACCGATCATTTTACTACTATGCTAAATTTGCATTTAAATAATAATGATAAAACTTCGAAAAAGAATAATACTACAATAATCAAGCAACTACAGCCCTTTTCTATAAAAATTATTGATTACAACAAATTAAATAATCTACTATCAAATGAAGAATGGAATTTTTCTGATAACGACAACCTGGACTCAGTTTCTAGTTGGTTTATCGGAAAGATTTTATTCTATATTTCTTCTGCTTCATTTTCCAGAAGGGTCAAAATAAAACAGAAAAATAAAAAAAAAGCGTGGATTACGAATGAAATCATTTCCCTTATTGCCATACGAGATCATCTACATAAAGTTTACCTTAAAAATAGGACAAATGTAGCTGCATTCGTACAGTATAAATGTTATCGCAATCAAGTAACTAGCGAAATCCGCAGGGTAAAAAATGAATTTTATAAAGAAAAAATATTAGCTTCACGTTCTTCCAAGGATATGTGGGATGTGGCTAAAGAGGTGGTTAATTAAAAAAAGAATTCTGCTGCACAAATTAGTAACTTAATTGATCTAAAATGCAAGAATCTTACTGATAGCTGCAGCATTGCTAATGCACTTAATGACTACTTTGTAGGGGTAGCAGAAAATTTGGCACATAATATTAAAAATATAGATAGCGAATATAAGCATAATATCAACAGAAATGCTAATTCTCTCTATTTTAGCCCTATATTGCCAAGTGACATTCTCAGTGTAGTAAGTAATTTAAAAACTAGCTCAAGTTTTGGCGTAGATAACATTTCCAGTAATGTTCTTAAAAGAATATCTCCATTAGTAGCCGGCCCTTTGGCAGACTTATTCAATAAGTGTATACAACAAGGACATTATCCAAATACGTTTAAAAATGCGGTTATTGTTCCCCTACATAAGGGTGGTTCCTCAGAAGAATTAGGTAATTATAGGCCAATTGCCCTTACATCTTGTATTTCTAAAGTGTTTGAAAAAATATTAAAAAATCAACTAACTAATTTTTTGGATAAGTGCAATATCATTTCAAATCGACAATATGGTTTCCGCGAAGGGAAAGGGACGGAGGATGCCTTGGCTTTTCTTTTTTCTAAGATATACAATAATATGGATAATTCTTCTCCTTCAATTGGAGTGTTTCTAGACTTAACTAAGGCCTTTGATACAATAAATCATCAAATACTTTTTGATAAATTAGAGTTATATGGTATTCGCGGTCTATCGCTAAATCTCTTAAAAAGCTATCTAAAAGAAAGAACTCAAATAGTAAAAATTAATAATATAACCAGTGAACAAAAAACTGTTACTTGTGGAGTACCTCAAGGGACTGTCCTAGGTCCACTTCTTTTTGTGATATTTATTAATGATATGCTGGAAAAATGTCCTAATTCAACATTGATTTCTTATGCAGATGACACAGTGCTTTATGTTTCTGGATCTACATGGGAAGATGTAGTTGCAAAAACATCTAATGAACTATCTACACTTAAATATTGGTTCGATAATAACACATTGACCCTAAATTTTAATAAGACCAAATACGTTACATTTACTTCATACGCTTCTGGCATTCCAGATATCAATAAAATTATAATCCACGAAGTGCATTGCAATAAGGATCACTGCAACTGTATGAGTAATGTTGTAAGAACGGACGCAATAAAATATCTAGGCATTTATGTTGACACACATTTAAGATGGGATGTTCATGCGTACAATCTTCAAAATAAACTTAGAAAATTTATTTACTTATTTAAGATACTTCGACATATTCTTGATATGAAATCTTTAAAAATATTATATTTTGGCTTCATACAATCTGTCCTAAGCTACGGTATATTAGTTTGGGGAGGGGCTTTGGACTGTCATCTTAAAAAGCTCGATATAATACAAAAATTACTTCTCAAAATAATTTATAAAAAGGACTTTAGGTACCCCAGTCATAGATTGTTTACTGAGACTAAAGTCTTTGATTTAAAGCAACTCTATTTTTTGGCAGTTACCAAGTATATGTTCAAATATAAAAAAAATAATTTATTGCGTTTCCCGAATCATACATATTCAACAAGAATTAAATCTCAGAATCTCAGTTACTCATTTGATTCAAGAAAAGTCATTGGTCGAACCTATTTTTTGTACTACATTCCTTTAATATACAATTTGTTAACAAAGTACACGAATTTTGAAAGTATTGTCATTCTTAGCTACCATGCATATATCAAGACTATCAAAAAAATTATTTACTCAGTCGACAGACAAATAATTTCTCTTACATTTCATCATACATAAAACCAGATTTACTTTGAAAATACATATGTATATGATTTAGATTATTATAATGTATCAATGTATGTTAGTGAAAAAAAAAAAAAAAATTTTTTTGTTTGTTTTTGTATATATAATTTTGTATATTATTCATGTTATATTACCTTGGCATCACGACAAGCCTAGCTTAGTAATGCTAACGTAATAAAATAAAACTGTACTCCTATATTATTAGAATTTAAATTTAAGTACATTTATTTACGGTCGATAATTATATATATATTTTTTTTCTTAACTGTAATTAATATGGTAAATAAATGAATTATTATTATTATTATTATTATTCAAATAATCGACTATTTGGTTTTAGTTAATCGATTAACCGTATAATATTTCTGGTTTTGATTAATTAATAATTAATTGATTAATTTATTATTAATCAAATAATTTATTTTATTTACAAGAAATTACTTAGGCCCAGTTGCACAGTAACCGCTTAAGTTTTTATTTAGGCTTAAGTTTTAGTTTATGGTTTAGTTGTTGCACAGTTTCAGTTTTTGGTTTAAACTTAAGCTTCAATAGGTAAATACTTAAGCGGTAGATTTGTTTGGTTTAAGCCAAAATAAGCTGTCAGATTGCTGCATATTTTTGGTTATCTGTCATATTAAAATGGATAAAATTAATTTGGTTGAAGTGAATGAGGAATATGATGATGATTATGAGGAAATGTTATACATTAATTTATTTTATCGCCCTCGCCGCAATCCCGTCTATAGGCATCGGTTTGATAATTTGAACCAGTGAGATGATTCAACAGATTTCGTCTAAGTTGTAATTTAATATTACAACTTATCGAACATTTAATTAGCCAGCCTACTAATTGGTAAGTTAGTGCCTTGGTACACAAATATCTATTATTTTATGATATAACATTTACAGGAACCACGCATTCACGCCAATTCAAATGCTTCTTTTAACCCTACGATACTATGTAACTGGAACTATGTTAATTATGGTAGGGGATTTTACTGGCTGTCATAAATCTACAGCTTCCAGGGTTGTAAGAAAAGTATCAAGAGCAATTTGTTCCTTGCGTGATCAGTTCATTAAGATGCCTAATACTGAAGTAGAAAGGCGTAATGTACGGCAGGACTTTTACAATATTGCACGATTTTCTCGAGTCCTAGGAGCAGTAGATTGTTCTCATGTTCGCTTACAGTCACCAGGTTTGTTTTTAGCATAAAAATATATTTTTTACCAAAATCTCATTAAAATTATAATTAAAAAATATTTCTAGGGGGCGAGAATGTAGAGTTGTTCAGGAATAGAAAATCTTTCTTTTCTATAAACGTGCAAACCATATCTGATGCACAATTACGTATCAGAAACATTGTTGCACGATGGCCTGGTTCTGCACATGATTCGAACATATTTAGAAATTCCTTAATAAGAGCCCAATTTGAAAACAATGAAATGGGAGATAACCTTCTATTGGGAGATAGTGGTTATCAAAATAAAAACTATCTAATAACCCCTCTAGCAAATCCAGTTACCCGAGCTGAAATGCTTTTCAATGAAAGCCATATTAGAACTAGAAATGTTGTGGAGAGGTCTTACGGAGTGTGGAAGAGACGATGGCCGGTTCTAGCTGTAGAACTAAATTAAATATAAAAACAGTTCAAAGCATAATTGTAGCCACAGCAATATTGAATAGTGTTGCAATTGAGGCAAATGAAAAAGTTCACAATCTAAATGCAGATTTAGAAGCAGCTGTAAATTTTATACACGATGTGCCTAAAATAACATTACAATCAATCAGAACAGAAGATTTAATGAAAACAATCGAGTTAGGAATTTTAATTAATGTTTATTTTTCTAATTTATAATATGTATATATATTTAATAATAAATGATGCATAAATACAAATATATGTATTATTTATTGCCTGTCCGTAATTTTAAATTAATTATTTCTAATTCTTTCTCTGCACATTCCTTTCTTATTTTTCTTTCTTCGATCTCTAATGCTAACTTTTGTTTTTTTAGGTCCTGCTCTTCTATCAAATATTGTTTTTCTATTTCCCACTTTTCTTCCGCCTGTTCTTTTAAAGTTGTTAAATAGGCTGTTTTAGTGACAGCCAATTTGCACCACTCTTCATTAACCCTTTTATTGGATGTCGCTTTATGAGGAACTGGGGTCCGGTGTCGTATATATACACACGAATTTTCAAATTTTTCAAACGGTGTCTGAAAGTAGGTCATTCAAGTAGTATTTTTCAGAAAAAAAAATTGCGGGTTATCGCGATTTTCTTGAGTTACAAAGGTAAAAGTTTTGTAAAATGCATTGTTGTAATTACATTATTTGTCAAAAGATGGCAGCATAGAACGTGCTACACTGTTCCGTAGAATGTTTTTGTTATTAAACATACCCTAACCTAAGATAGTGTTTTGTCATTAAACTAGAAGATATGTAGCTCGCTCCGCTTGGTTCTACTAGCCTAATACGCTCCTAACCTAACCTAAAATAATGTTTTGTCATTAAACTAAAAAGTAGATCGCTCGCTCCAGTTGCATTCTACTTACCTACCCTAACCTAAAATAGTGTTTTTGTCATTAATCTAGAAAGTAGGTAGCTCGCTTCGCTCGGCTTCTTATAACCAAACCCTTACTAACCTAACCTAACCTAAGATAGTGTTTTGTCATTAAACTAGAAGATGGGTAGCTCGCTTCGCTCGGCTTCTTCTAACCAAACCCTTACTAACCTAACCTAACCTAAGATAGTGTTTTGTCATTAAACTAGAAGATGGGTAGCTCGCTTTGCTCGGCTTCTTCTAACCAAACCCTTACTAACCTAACCTAACCTAAGATAGTGTTTTGTCACTAAACTAGAAGATGGGTAGCTCGCTTCGCTCGGCTCTTCTAACCAAACCCTTACCAACCTAACCTAAGATAGTGTTTTGTCATTAAACTAGTAGATGGGTAGCTCGCTTCGCTCGGCATTTTCTAACCAAACCCTTACTAACCTAACCTAACCTAAGATAGTGTTTTGTCATTAAACTAGAAGATGGGTAGCTCGCTTCGCTCGGCTTCTTCTAACCAAACCCTTACTAACCTAACCTAACCTAAGATAGTGTTTTGTCATTAAACTAGAAGATGGGTAGCTCGCTTCGCTCGGCTTCTTCTAACCAAACCCTTACTAACCTAACCTAACCTAAGATAGTGTTTTGTCATTAAACTAGAAGATGGGTAGCTCGCTTCGCTCGGCTTTTTCTAACCAAACCCTTACTAACCTAACCTAACCTAAGATAGTGTTTTGTCATTAAACTAGAAGATGGGTAGCTCGCTTCGCTCGGCTTCTTCTAACCAAACCCTTACTAACCTAACCTAACCTAAGATAGTGTTTTGTCATTAAACTAGAAGATGGGTAGCTCGCTTCGCTCGGCTTCTTCTAACCAAACCCTTACTAACCTAACCTAACCTAAGATAGTGTTTTGTCACTAAACTAGAAGATGGGTAGCTCGCTTCGCTCGGCTCTTCTAACCAAACCCTTACCAACCTAACCTAACCTAAGATAGTGTTTTGTCATTAAACTAGAAGATGGGTAGCTCGCTTCGCTCGGCTTCTTCTAACCAAACCCTTACTAACCTAACCTAACCTAAGATAGTGTTTTGTCACTAAACTAGAAGATGGGTAGCTCGCTTCGCTCGGCTCTTCTAACCAAACCCTTACCAACCTAACCTAACCTAAGATAGTGTTTTGTCATTAAACTAGAAGATGGGTAGCTCGCTTCGCTCGGCTTTTTCTAACCAAACCCTTACTTACCTACCCTAACCTAAAATAGTGTTTTTGTCATTAATCTAGAAAGTAGGTAGCTCGCTTCGCTCGGCTTCTTCTAACCAAACCCTTACTAACCTAACCTAACCTAAGATAGTGTTTTGTCATTAAACTAGAAGATGGGTAGCTCGCTTCGCTCGGCTCTTCTAACCAAACCCTTACTAACCTAACCTAGCCTAAGATAGTGTTTTGTCATTAAACTAGAAGATGGGTAGCTCGCTTCGCTCGGCTTCTTCTAACTAAACCAAGTAACAAGTGTTTTATAAATATATATATATATATATATATATATATATATATATATATATATATATATGTGTGTGTGTGTTTGAAGCAGCGGGTATAACTAATAGGTAACATATTTAGTTATAATATCTTCTGGTATTTCCTTTCGACCTTGAAATATATTAAATAATGTAGTCGCTTATTGGGATATTAGGTCAATAAAAAAAAAATTTACTTATTCATATATTTGAATAGACCGGTTTCGACAATTTATTGTCTTCTTCAGTATCTCTGAGGAAAATCAGTCTCAATTTTCCTCAGAGATTTAGCAGTGTAATTCGTTCACAGCTGGCATTTAGTTTATAAAGTACCCAATGATAGCGCTGCGATAGATATCGAATTTAAGTTCATTTTACGAATATCTAACCTAAAATTGCAAGTTATAAAAGTGAAAAATAATTAAAACTGTGTAAAAAATTAACAATTTCCGTACCTAATATAATTTATTTAACCTATTACTAACCAAACCTAACCTAAGATAGTGTTTAGTCATTAAACTAACAGGTAGGTAGATAGCTCGCTTCACATCCGTTGCATTCAGCAACCTAGCTAAACCTAGCGCTGTGGTAAGCGTTGATATATGGAAAAATCTAACCTAAAATTGCAAGTTAAAAAGTGAAAAATAATTAAAACTGTGAAGAAAACTAACGATTTCCGTACCTAATATAATTTATTATTATCTAAGAAAGATGTCCCTACAAAAAAATCATGAAAATAATGTAAATTGAGTGTGTATATATACGGCACCAGAGCCAGGAACTGTCTATAACAAAAATATATATTTCTTAAATAATTTATTTAAAAGATCATATTTTTTATTACTTTTTTTGTTCGTAGAGGTGTGCTATTGATGGTCTTCAGGTTCTCTGAAGAATAATTTTTCCAATTTTCAGTGTTTATATTTTCAAAACTTTCCACTTCTATTACAGTATTATCCGCCGTGACGTCTGTAATGTTCCCAGAATGATCTAAATAATATATTAGAAAAATTCAATAAACATCAATAGACATAATTAATATTATACCTGTTTCTGTAGTACAGACAGCATCTGAATCAAATTCACTAGGCATGCCTGTTACTTGGGTATGTAAAATTGATAATAACTCCTCGTCAACATTATTAAAATTAGGCACTGTCGTTTATTGTCGGCAAATTTTTTTTTGGTACATTTTTTTAAGTTTTCATATTTCTTTATTAAACTTTCTGCGTGTCTCTAAAAGCGACTGCTTTCACATTTTTTTTTCTTCCACAACAGTGAATTTGATTTTTTACATTCTATGGTATTTTGATATTTTTTAACTAAATTTAAAAGAATTCCAACTTCCTCTTCTGAAAAGTTCGTCGCACGTTTATTTTTTTTATCAATTGTGTTTTCCATTTCTAATATTTGTTGTATTATTTAAAAACTATTTGACAGTTAACAATGCATTGACAAATAAATAACTTTAAGTTGTCATAGTTACACTGAATATTACCTGTTTATATACTAAATTTCAGAATTTCCCCGGCAAATACTCGTTTTTCATATTGCCAACTTAATTAATTTACCATATCAGTTGGCTTAGCTAAGTATTTTTTATTTTTGACTGTGCAACATCTGACACTTAAGTATTTGGTTTAAGCTGAAGCTTAAGGTTTAGCTAAACTAATACTTAATCGGTAACTGTGCAACTGGGGCTTAGTTGTATTGTTGAAACACTGGTTGGTAGATGACTTTGCTCTCTTCTTTTCAATAAAGTCCCTAGATTACTAGGCCTTCATAACACTCGTTCTCACCCATTTGGAGAATGAAACTCAACCGCTATTGATTTCTGCACAATATATTGCTATAGTTTGCGTCCAGTCAGTTCAAATTCTCACTAGCAAAACGCAATCTTCCAACTCGATAATTTGCGAGGAAAGCCTAGCAAGTTACAGGTCTGGATGCATACCCTGTTTTTTCTCAACCGTCTTTGGACAGTTCGTGATGAAATTGCCAAACTTCGATCTTCTTCGAACTGACAAAAGTTAAGAACCAGTCACGATCGCGCAAAACAATTAGGGTAAGAAATCAGTCGTATCGAGCGCTTGTGGCTCGTGGATGATTTGGACCGGGTTTTTGTAGAGTTTTTAGCTACATTCAAAACACCAGGATATTCCAGTACTGCGCCCATCTTTATATAATGGCGCAGCTCGTACAACGTCTTCCAGACACATTTGAATTTTATTGCACAAAAAAAAGAGTTAAGAAATCTGTAAGATGGGTAACTAATAGCAAAATTTTATTTTAATAATGAGTTATTTAGGTTAAAACTTACGTACCTAATATGCGATATTATATAGTTTTCGTTCAATCGGGTATTATTTATTGTTGCCTGTTTAATTAGCAACAAAAAATATTTGTTTATGCATACATTGTATCACCTGCCTTTACTTATTTTTGTCGGCCAGTGTATGTTTCTTTTTATTTCATAATTGATTATTTTCTTCCAATTTAATCGAAAATTGATTATAACATTTCGATTAATCAAATGATCAATTTATAGATTAATTAATTTTTATTGCCATCTGTACTCATGGGATCATATACTGTTTCTGGGTAAGAGAAGGGAGGCTTCCAGGACGGAAAGAGGACATATTCAAGACTGCTTAGTAGCTAACTAAAACCAAAAAAAGGCTTACAATCTTTGGTAAATTTATACATTATATATTTCAAATACAATCGGGAAATAATTGCTATGAAAAGAAATGACAGCGTCTGCATATTTTCCATTTTGTAAGAGTGTATTTCCTTTAAAACTACTTCATCATTATAATAATCTTCATCATCAAGCTTGCTACATTCATTTGTTACTTCTTTCAGGCGATTTACGACTATTGTATAAATTTCAGGATTGCAATATACCGCCTACACAAATCACTTCTACTGTCCCGTTTTATTTCTTCTTGGTCTTGCAAATTTCCTTGATTGGCTGGCATATCATGTTGTTTTCTATATGTATATTTTTAATATTAAAAAAGAGATTGTTATATGAGTATAGGCGGAAAACAACAAAACTTTAATTTAGAAACTGGATTACGCATTAAATACTGTAAGGAATTTATAAATATTTAGGACTGAAAGTCACCCGAGTTAAAACGCTACAAAAAGCTATTCTAGAAAGATGCACGCAGTAAAAAAACTGTAGCATTGGTAAACAGTATGATGACAGACCAAAATATTAAAATAAAACAAGCACATAATCGTCAACACCATTATTAAGAGTATTTCCAAATATTGAAGTTTGATCATTGATTAAGAAATCCGAAAAATACTCAATATGACAATTTGAGTTATGAAACGAAACAATTCAGTACCCATATTTCCGGGTGCTGGTCATATTATGTAAACAGAGAAGAATTAAAAGGAAAGAGGAGCATTGTCAGGATAAGAAATAGTGGAGAATAAAAATCAAAAGACAGAGTAAATTGTTATAAACCTATTGTGATAATAATAATAATAATAAGATATACAGAAATGTAAATAATAAATTCAATTTATCATAAAGATAGTAATTTTATTAATAAATAAATAATTATATATTTTTTTAATGAGATTAAACATTAAACATAAATATATAGGTATTTTCTTGGGTTTCGGTCGATAATTAAAAGCAAATTTAGTCAAATATTTAAAAAGATTTATTTACTTGCTAACTAGTTTCGGTTCTATCTGAACTATTCTCAAAGCCTAACAATAAGTACATGTATGTTAAAATAAATTACATAAAGTAAATATAAAATTAATAATAAATAAAATATAAAATTAAACATTATTACACTTACTTGCAAAGATATTATAAAAATCAGAGTTAAAATTATAAAATTTGAAACATATTAAAATTTTTTAACGGATAAATTTTTTCTCCTTATCTTCTACAGGTTGCGACACATATACGTTACACGTCAACTAAGTTAAAAAGATTTTTAAAAAAATTATAGAAGTACCCTTATTAAACATTTATTAACATAAAATTATCCAAGAATGACCATTTACTATAAAATATAATTATTTTTTTATTATTTAGATTACTAGTCTTTCATGTACTACTATTAAGGCATGGCTATTTAATAAAGAATGCATTATAAAATTTATAATTTTAAAATTTCCTTGGAAGTAGTTGGAAAATAGTTTACTTATGTAGAGTTTTAAATTCTATATAAATTTTATCTCTTTTACTTTTTCTCTAAAATAATTACGGAAGCTAAAAATAGCATATTTAATATTTTACATGTTAAATCGGTATGGCCGACAGGTCAATTCACTACCCTGTATATCCTTAATTCATCTAACCCTACGCCTTCTTTTTCTTTGTTTTCCTTTGATGTTCTCTACGAAGACTTGGTTTACACAGTACTGAATGTACTATGAGTATGTAACGAAATAATAAGTTTAAAAAATCATAGTTCACCCAATTTCGGATTTTTGTTTTCACTACGAATATAAACAAAAAATATCTTTTTAACCTTTGATTCAATTTTGGTGATCTCTCAATCTGGTGCAGATTTACAAGCCATATTGTGGTCCTTGATGTGTCTTCTTTGCCCTTCATTTGTTCAAATATAATAATAAAGGGGACAAGAACAAAAAGTGGAAAAAAAAAAAAAAACATTCAAACATTATGACCTGATCGGCAATATAAGCAATAAAACCTGGATAATATGTGCATAAAATGTACAGAAAAGCAACAAAACTATGCACTAGAACATAAAATTATGCTAACACATGCACATTTTTTCTCAATTTGTTTATAAAATACTCATTAATTCAATAAAATATAAATTGATTTTAAAATTGATGATTTTGGTTAGATAAAAAGTTACAGTTAATAAAATAATTGAAAATTTGCTGAAACGAATTATGCCAAATACAATTTTACCGAATAGACAGACAAATAACCAACGGTATATGGGTTTTTTGGACATTCCTACAAAACCCTAAAAAGGAAAATGGTGTCCAAATAATATTTTCATATTCGCAATGCCCCCCTAAGACTATTGTGTCCTTGGCACTGTAACCCCCTTCTATGCAAAATGCTACCTGAATAGTAACTGAATATACTAACTGAATAGTTTTGCATTTTGGATTTTATTACTTTGTTTTGATCAGAGAGACAACGCTATGTCTCTCCATAGCATTTCATCATCATCATCATCAATCAGCCGTTTCGATCCACTGCTGGATATAGGCCTCCCTTAGTATTTCCCATCTTGTTCAGTCTTGAGCTTCGTGCATCCAATTCGTAGCGATGCGTTTAATGTCGTCAGTCCAGCGAGTAGGTGGTCTTCCTCGACTCCGTCTATCTGCCCAAGGTCTCCATTGGAGTATACGTTTATTCCAGCGTCCATCTTGTATTTTGGCAAGGTGTCCTGCCCATCTCCATTTCATTGTAGTATTTTCACAAGCATGTACTTTGGTTTTGCTGCGAATATCTGCATTAGGTATTCTGTCTCCTAAGGTCATGCCCAACATGATTCGCTCCATGGCTCTTTGAGCTATTCGAAGTTTTTTAGCTGAAGCTTTTGTTAGAATTAGGGTCTCAGCACCGTAAGTCAGAAAAGGCGCGACGCATAGTTCAACTGCTTTCCTTTTAAGGCATAATGGGATTTTGCTTTTGAAAATGTTTCTGAGCTTGCCAAATGCTGTCCATCCTTGTGAAATTCTTCTGGAAATCTCACATGTTTGAACCATAGCACTTAATTTATGTAAAATAACAAATATGCCATTGGGATTTTTAATGATTTTTTTTTTTTAATGATATTAGAAATAATATCATTTTTTAAGATTCGTAAAGAAATTTGAAAATCATTGGAGTTTCACATCGAGCTCTAGAATGTGCAAATGCATATTTTCTAATTATGAGGAACTCCTATATCCACGCATAGCTGGCGTTATGAGGGTTATCGACAGACGGGGGAAGCCAGTACATATTACCGGGACCCAAACAGTCTGCAGGACCTGGGATAGGATTATTATTATTTTTTTTTTAATCACTATCTAATTTTATTATTTGTGATTTTGTTTAATAAGTTCTTTAATTCCTTGTCAGTAATTGTAATACGTAATAATTGATAGATTTGACTTTACACTTTGTTTATGTATTTAGCTGTCATCAATTATTATTATTTTGGGCTCTTTTGTGGCGTCTTTATTGATAGATTTAGAGCGGACAATTTGTACGACAACATATCTTTTATATTATTTTACAGAAAAAATAAAGAACAATTTTTATCCACACACAGTTTTTTAACTGTCATCGGGCCCGTAATTACCTTTTTCCAGGAGAGGGAAGAGGATTATTGTTTAAGTTGGGCTCGCGACGGCTCTCGGCGCCTCTGGGCGTCATCTGTAAACGCGAAAGAGCAAAGGCCAAATTTGTTTACGCTCAAAACTTTTAGGAACAGTTGAAGAAGTATATAATTTCCTCAAAGGAACAATTATCATAATTTTGTACCCGGTTGAAAACACGCATTGAACAGAATCCTGATTTTGAGAAGCACTGATCTGCCGCATACACCGAGATCGCAGTGTGAGGCATTCTGCGTGCGGACAGCATTGCGTGCCTGCAGTGAATATATGTATGTAGTCATCATATGCTAGATATTTACATAATATAAACACAACAGAGGGTAATTGAAGAATTTTGTTTTGCATAAAGATAACAGACGGTTTTTAATAAGAAATGACGGGCAATGATATAATAATAACGAGAGAGAATATGGAATGCAGAATGCAGCATCATTTTAATGCAGCGTTTTATGATACAAAAATGAAAAAAAAGATGGTTACAGAATCTAAAATATGAAGGAAAAGCTTAGTTAATATCAAAATCCTAGATAGTAAACTGCGATAATTAAATTGCGCTTTGGAAAAATGCGCCCCGACAAAATAGCCCTGAATAAAGATTCTGACGGAACCAACTATTATAGGTCAATAAAATGAAAAGTAGGTAAAGAATGCCGACATTTAATAAGTGTAAATATTTTATTACGTTTAACTAGTTAATAAAATGTACATGCATACAATTGTATATAATAATTTAATTTGTCATAAAGTGGTAGAATTAAAGATTAAAAAATATATTAATTATATAATAAACGCTTGTTTAATCATATTTATAAATTATGCGACAATCCACGCAGATACTTTAATTTATATTTGGTTTTTATACGTCTGTTAATTTGCATCTACCCTATTTACTTCTGGATACTTCTGGTCGTCGAAATCTAGCTTGAAACCGAACTAATTGCACTTCCACTTAATTTTGTTTTTTTCTAAAAAGTTATCAAACGCAAATGATGATGCAAAATATTAACAGACTTATTGCACATTACATTTGAAAACAGTTTTGTAATAGCCATAATTCAATAATTTGTCAGTTAAATAATATTTTAGATACTTGTCACTGCTATATTTCAAATTATCTTTCGTACTTTTTTTTTCACTTTCATCTTTATTTTTTGAACTTTATTATTTTTTTGTGCTTCATTTAGGTTCAACATTTAGATATAACATATAGTACGTCATTTTATATAAGGCACTTGAGCATCCGCGGATTTAAGTATCCACGAGGGGTCCTGGAAACAATCCCCCACGTATACCGAAAACCGACTGTATTTCAGATTTTTGTCGGAGCACATTTGCCCGGGAATATTTTTTTGAAGGTGAATTTGTAGGCGATGGCCTTTGTCGAAGCACAATTGTCGGGGCGCATTTTTTCGAGGTTGATTTTTCAACGAGCGCATTTATCAGAGCGCACAACAACTCTAAATACAGCTTGAAAACTTACAAATACAAGTATTTTTACGTTATTATCTCTCAATACACGGCTCTTATTAGTCGAACACATTATGGGACGAATATGAAAACACACAAAATAAGACCATAGGAAAAGATGTTAGTGAACACCTTCCTATTTTTTTTTTTTTTTGCTCAGTTACTGAGGGAATAAGGTACTTGAGGAACTAAGGGACTTAAGGAGAAGAATTAATCGGTTAAAAACGGGCTACTTGACTAACGTTATAAAATAAAAAATTTCCTCTTTATTTTAGAAGAACCCCAGTTTTTTTCTTTTAATTGCACCGGCACCGTTGCAAACCATAATTTTTCAAATCCTTATTCTTTTGCTTTTGTGGGTATTTATGTTGACTCTGCACTTAAGTGGATCAGCACGTAGAAACTCTTGCCAAAAAAAATCTGCAAAACTATATTTCTTTTTCGCAATCTGATTAATACTGTCTCAAAAGAAATAATGCTAATATCATCTTATGCCCTATTTCAGTCACATATTTATTATGCCCTTCTGACTTGGGGACTCTGCTTCAGCTAATAGAATTTTTTCCCTTCAACGACGTGCTATTCGAATTTTAGCAAAAATTAGCTATAGAACTGATTGCAAGAATGCATTTAAAGAATTAGAAATAATGACATTACCTTCTCTCTATATTTATCAGTGTGAATGGTATGTCTCTAAAAACAGAAATAAATGGCCAACTGGCGACAGAATGCACTCGCATGCCACCAGAAAAAAAAAAAACATATATATCCCAAATTTTTACGCTTAACTAAATCACGCAATGCCTCTAATTACTACAGCATAAAACATTTTAATATTCTGCCAGAGGAATATAAAGTCCTGCGTTTTTTGAATTTCAAGAAAACTGTAAAATAATTTTTAATTAGAAACCCATTCTACTCGACTGATGAATTTTTGAATGTTAAATTTTAAAGTTATTTATGTCCATATATTAAAACCATATATTATTGTACTACTCTAATAACTATTGCCTATTATCTTGCTCCATGTTAACATGTATATGTATTTTATATTGTATTGCTTGTATGACTGACTTAAACAATGTTTTTATTTCGTATTATGGTCAATAAATAAATTATTATTATTATTATTAATATATAACTTATTCAAATTTTGTATTGATATTCAAAATAAAAATAGCAGTTTTAACTACACCTCCAGTTAAAGTTTAAATCAGTTGAGTTTCGCAAATACAGCTGAGTTACGTATGCAATTCCATTTGAGAGAAATGTTTTGGAAATCATGGTCCCAAAATATGCAGCACGTTAATCCATACGAAAGCAATGAAAACGCTGCGCAATGATTACATTACGAGTATACGTGATCGATAAGTCAATAGTTCGATTCCAAGTAGTGATGAGTATTTTCATGTGATTTATACGGCTAGTATGTCAATGTGTTTGATTTATACGGTTGCCATATCGTATGCGAATGATAACTGGACTCGCAGCACATAAAAGCATCGGGCGATTGGAACCTGTCGGAGCTTTGTGACTCGTGGTTTTGGCTAAAGCAGCAAGATCAATCTACTAGTGGGTAAATATGTCGGATGCAGAGTTAATGCAGGTTAATGCCGAGTTGTATGGAATGGAAATGTCGGATGTCACTGAATATTAATGTACTAGTTAAATATTAAAATAGTATTGGTTATTTAGTGTTACCGAAACTGAAGGCGTTTTCGTATATTATTTAATAGTTAACGTCAGTTATTTAAACAAGTCAGAGAATGGGGTATAACGGAGTAATTCTAAGCGGACTATTCATAATATCTTTGAAATTATTTTGCAATGGTCTATTATTAATGCGGACACCGTTATTTTGGACGTTTGCCATTTCTGATAGTACTAGGCTAGAAAAGTACAATATAATGAGTATTAGTATCAAAAAGATATAATACTTCATGAGTTATATAAAATATTTTCGGACGTTACGGAAACTGCTCAACATTCTGTTTCCGTCTTCAGCGGTCACCAGAAGTGAACATTTCAATTAACTTTGAGTTTTTACACCGGGTATTGTAGAAGTGGGACCAGGTTATATGTGTGTTGCTATTGGTTGGGTGGTTGGGGTCAGCTATAGGTAGGGACGGGACTACTTGCGGAGGATTAACGACCTGAGGATTAGAAAGGTTGTTTTGGATAATAGAAAGCCAAAGTTGACCATAAATTCTATGCTAGCTTGGCTGACAGTATCTCCAAAGTTTTCGATCAAAGCAGACTCTTTCAATTTTCTTTTGAACTTGTTTTCCTCATACAATAAGGCTTTAGCATCTTTCCATTGGAAATGGTGTTCATTTTACCAAGCATATTCAGCCAGTTTAGAACTGTAAATTTCGCCCTGATGAACTTTTTGTTATGCTCGTTGACCATCACATGCAAAGGCCTGCAAGCCTCGCCAATATATTGTTTCCCGCACGGGCAAGGAATACAGTAGACACATTTTTTTTTTTTAGGACAGTTTTGGGTTTCGTACGTTATAGAATAGATCTTAAAGTCGAACTGGATTTGAAGGCTACTTGAATATTATGCTTCTTTATTATCTTATCAATTTTCTCAGATACTCTTTTATAATAAGGCATAGAGTTATATCTCACTTCGTCAGTTCTATATGCGTAATTTTTCTTGTGATTGATACCATCATTAATAATTTTATGATTGTAGCCATTATCCTGTAAGGTGGAATGGATGTTCTTCAATTCAACTTTTAACAGCCTTTGGGAGGAACAAATTACTTGAAATTAAGATATATACCTGTGTGTGTTGGTTTTCTGTAGACCGTGGTTGCTAGAACCCCTTGCCATTTCTGATTATTAATAAATCTAGGAAAGGCAGTTGGTTACTAACTTCCAGTTCAACAGTAAACTTAATGTTAGTGTGTACTGAATTTAGGTATTGATGGAATGCTTGGAGTTTATATTTACCATGTGGCCATATGACAAAAGTATCATCGACGTATCTTAACCATTTATTCGGTTTGTACTTGACTTCTTTTAAGGCTTTCGTTTCAAGGTTCCATGTATATATTGGCAATAATAGATGACAGTGCTGAACCCATAGCCATACCATCCTTTTGTTTGGAATGCCACTGGCATGCCATCCTATTGTTTTTAAATATTTTATTTATTAACTCCTGAAGTATTTTATCTTTTTGATACTAATACTCATTATATTGTACTATTCTAGCTTAGTACTATCAGCAATGGCAAACGTCCAAAATAACGGTGTCCGTGGACTATTCATGTTCACATCAATGTACATTGCCCCCTTTTTATTTTTTAATTTGTAATTTATATAAACGTTTTTAAAAAAACCGCACAGGAAATATATATAAAACAAACTTTTTTGCAAAATAGTTTTTGGTTCTTTATTATTGGGTAAAAATAGGGACGCCAACTAAAATCTTGAATTATCTCACTTGTTATGTAGGGGGCTACTGATTATTACTTAGATGGCTATGAGCGACCACTTATTGGATTCTATTTATCACCTACTAAGTATAAAATATGACAAGTTTCGAAAAAAAATCTATTTAAAAATTTAGAAAAATTCTACTGATTCGGTTTACATTTTTTGACAACTAATTTTTTGACATAATTTACATTATTATGATTTTTTTGTAATGTTTAAACCAATCTCAGGAGAGTGTCACTGTTGTTTATTAAATTTTCAAATGTATTTGGACATTACAAAAAATCAGCTGTAGCCACCACAGGACCGACTGTCATCACAAAGTACTTGTTTAATTTATTCTGCTTTATCAAAAAATGTCTCAAATAAAAGTTATTAGTTACTGCTTTTATAGCAACTTTCGTTAAATAAATTTTTTCGAAATATTTCTCTATTGTGAAATATTCGCAAAAATCTTAAAACCGACACGAGTAAACTACCATTTCTAGTTAGCCGATTTTTACCAAAAGTTGATCAACACGTGCAGTTCGTCAAAAGCTTAAATATGAAGTTTCATAAATATCCTTTTAGCCGAATTTGCTCTACACGTGTTCACGGACCGGCAGACAGACCGACAGACAAACAGACCGACAGACATCATGCTAAAAATAGTCAAAATGTTATGTAGCGACCTCAATTCGTCGAGATCCATCGAAATCTTGAAATGCCAAAATCGGTATGATCACAATATTTCACTTATAGCTGGTCGGTAAAAACATAATACATAATAAAAAGACTAACCTGATCAAAAAGGGATCGAAAAGGGAATAATTTAGAGAAATAAATTGTTATTATAACTAATAAAATTTTGTTTGTTAATCCACGAATCAAGGACTTTCTTTTGATTCCCCCACACAAAATTTTAAAAAAATCTTTTTTTTTCCTACCATATTTCCCCCTTTTCTGCTTCAGGTGACCACGTTGAGCTGGTCCTGTCGATGGTTTTACTGTATACATATATGTTTTGTTTTACTGATACAAGGAACAAAGGCAGAATAAACGCTCACTTGAGAGAAAAAGAAAAAAAAAAAACAATCAGGAAGCGTTTTGGTACGTATCTAAAGACCATAAAGCGAAATTCGTCCTGTATCGCATAAATGGCCAGAACGAGTTATGGCATATGCAAAACAGTCACAAAGCGAAATTCGTGATTTTCTTGATAAACGCTTAATTCAAATCTTACCTAGATAAAGCAAGAAGTCTATTTGCTAGTATATAAGATGGAAATTTGTCTGGATTGCACCTACCTGAAAAAGAAGAAAACAAATTAGAAGAAATTACAGAAAGTAGTACTACTAAAATTTAAAATATTAATAAAAACAAACAATTTTATGTATTTAATAATATAACACAGAGGGGTTGGTCTAAAATCCCGAAAACATTCTTAATACCGTATATTAATATGAACAGAAAGAGTACAAACGGAAGGTGTAATGTAGTTTTTTTTTTTTTAATTTATACATTATCATTTATCAAATTAAACTTTAAAAGTGTAGAAGAAGGAACAAAACGGAATTAAAAAAATTAGCTGTGGCCACAACAGGACCGACCGCTATCACAAAGTACTTGTATAAAATACATTTTAGCAGCAGAGTAGAAATAACTTGACCTAATATTTTCTAACAGAGATATTATTTATTATTACCATGGAAACGTTACGATAAGTATGAAAAAATAGATATTTGGAAATAATTTAGAAAAAATTTTCAAAATTTTTTCGTTTTATCAAAAAGTATCTCAAATAAAAGTTGTTAGTTATTACTTTTGTAGTAACTTTTGTTAAATAATTTTTTTCGAAATATTTTTCTGTTACGAAATATTCGCAAAAATTTTAAAATCGACACGAGTAAACTCCTATTTATAGTTAATCGTTTTTTACCTATAATAATCCTTCTCTTTTGATAATCCTTAGTTATTTTGATAAATAATCAACAACAACGCGTTTTAGCAATGAAAAAGTGCCACAACGCATTGCAGACTGTTATTAATTTACCCATAACCCGTTATAGTCGTCTGTGCCACCAAAACCACTTTCAATAAATTTTTCAGTTTCACCAATCTTTAGAATGTCGTATCGTTTTATACGACGAAACTGCTTTGATGAAAGTTGTTAATTTTTTTTAATTTTTTGTTTTCGAGCCAGTGCTTTTCTGTGCATCTTCTACTTTTTTAAGCAATATCTAATACCGCTTGTCCTCCATAAAAGAACCCCAGTCAGTGCTTGTCTTCTATCACTTTATCATAAAAAAAGTATACTTTTTATGAACATGCAAACCAAAAATACATCCTCACTCTAGGTGTTATGATGACAATGCAAAATGTACGAATGTACAAGCATTTATGTTTATTTGATAAGTTGAACTTGTCTTACATCGCATCACGGCAATATTAATAAACGTCCACAACGCATTGTGGCACGGTTTCATTACCAGAATTGGATTAACATTTTTCGTTGTGGTCGATTATCAAGACAACCACAACACTAATTTCGCTTTGTGGCTGTTTTACTTAAATCATAACTCGCTGCCAGCGTTTACGTAATAGCCACGACACGAATTTCGCATTCTAGTCTTTTTATATGTGCCAAAACGCGTTATGGTCGGCTTCTTCGCTCAATGAACGTTTTCAACCTTTGAACCTAATACATACTTATGTACATATTTTTCTAGTAATACATTTTTACGAAAAAATCAAAAATTTGCATATGTATGTTCAAAATCAGCTCTCTAGGTTTTGCCGTCTAGCCATTTACCGTACAGATAAATAACATGATACATATGACATTATAAAATTGTCATGGTTTTACCAATGAAATCCTAACAGAGAAATCTCAAATACCTTGGATATATTATGAAAATCGAGAAATATCAGATTATCTTACTTATAATCTGAGGAAAGATGCAGACACAAGATGGATGGGAAGAAAAAGAACAACGTAGAGACCACGTTCAGGCGCTCTCATATCTATGATTTGATTTAAAAACAGTTTTTAACAATATTCAAAATAGAATGACAAAGGTACAGCCTGTATGCTCAAATAAGTACGGAATTCTTCATATTAGCACCTCGCACTAAACTTACATCTAATCAAATTTTTAACAAAAACATTAAGTCTGTTCTCTCCTAAGACTGTGAGATATGGAAAGCAATCAATGAAATTACATAAAAACATATTTTCGTGAATAAATATCTTCGTAGAATAATGCCAATTAGATGGCAAGATGAAGTATCCAATATAGATCTTTGGACAAACTGTTCAAAAAAAGATTTGCGAAGAAATTCGAACGTGGAACTAGATGGACTATGCTTTAAATAGAGATCAAACAAACATCAAAGGGATGGATCTAAAGTGGAAACGACAGCAAAAAATTAAAAGGCCGCCCCTCTATCACCTGGCAAAGAACAGTCCTGTAGGAACTGAAACCATCAGCAAATCCTGGCACAAAATTAAGACCTTGACGTATAACAGATAGAGATGGATAGTTAAAAATTAAAATTACCTTATTATTAGCCAACCTTCGTCACGCAGATTGCACGTAAAGAAGAAAAAGCAATTTAGTTCGATGTATTCTCTTAAAATGTTCATCAAATATGAATATGGGACTATAATAAGGTTATTTACTTTAAATATTCCCCAAATGAGATGGTAAACCAAATTTATAACACAAGTGCTTGTTTACAATGTCACTGAATCTTCAGCTTGTAAATAGAACTCGGTGTTGCAGATGTAACATAAAATCATTTGGGCAACAGTTAGGCTGGATGGCTCTCTAGTTTACAGTGTTAACTATATTATCCTTCTACGCCGGGAATTGGGAAAGGTTTGTGTAGCTCGACACGGACAGAACTATGCCAGTGCCATACTGAGTGCGCTGCAGATGAGGAAATACTAACTGTGAGATGAATTGGAACGACTCACTCACAGCCGCATTATCCATTTATGTTGCAGGTTACTGGGCCGAATATATTCCTCTAACAAACAGTGGCGTGTACATGATGGTTGATTTTGCAAGTTAAAACCGCTCTGTTAAACCAGCATCCTCTGTTGGGACCACGGACAGACCCAGTTTTCCGTGCAAGTAGAGGGGTTCTAATAAGTTTATACAATAAAAATCTAGCCTTCATTTTATTTTACTTGCTATAAAAATAATTCAGAAAGTAAAAGAATATTGGCTCGTGTATCTAGACGACAAAGTGAAGTGCCTAGACGTAAATTCTTTCTAGGCCAAAGAAGCTGAGACGCAGCCAAAGTAGATGAGGTAATCACATCATAATCAACAGTTTTTTGACAATCGTTTTTATTCTTTAAATACAGTACTAAGAGCTTTCATTTATTTTTTTTAAACACATTTTTTCAATTAATTTGCGATAGTTATTATGATTACCGATAGTTTTCCTACATGTCGGTCAAAGAGTTATACAAGCATGCTAAATTTCTACCGTACAGACACGCAGACACGTTATAAGGATTTTTTTGTGATCATACACTTACAAAACCTTAAAACTTAGAATGAACCACGACAATGGGATATCATAATTAAGATATTTATTTTTCACTTGGCTGTTATTTGGTTATAATGCCTAGGATACGAGATATTTAAACATATACATATCAACCGGAGCATTATGAATCTATAACGCCCTCTCATTAAACCCTCAATAAATATTAGTCCTATTTACGGCCGGTATCTTATTTTTTGATTGCCATAGTCTAAAGATTTCGTAATATTTTTCATGATTCAGTTTAGATTTAAGTAGTAACAAATTTTCTGTTGGTTTTTATCAGGGGCGGATACAACCGGCGGGCTACCGGGCAAATTCCCGGTGGGCCTATCACTAGATGGGCCGGTTGGGCCGAACATAAAAAAAAGACAAAACATAAAAAAATATGGAGGTTATAGCGTTAAAAATTATCAAATAATATCTCTCATATAACTGAATAACAATTGTTCATAATACGCCAATTCAGTAATGAACAATGAACACTATTGTTTTGATGTAGAAACAATAAATTTTAAGGTAATATAGAAATTATGACTAGGGAGCCGACATAACAATGTCGGCTTGTGGTGAAGTGGAAATATTGCGATAAAGGCCTTTGATTAGATGACGCAAGTTCAAAATTTGCAAAAGAAATTTGAAATTGAAACTCACAATGTAATTTTCGATATATTGGTTTCCAGTTAAGAACAAAGATTTCGAAATAATGGAATGTTGTCGTTGCACTTTCATCTCCTGTAAATTTTGGCAAGGTAAAAAATGGAATACCTTCAAACGGGTTAACAAAGTTAGTTGAACTATTGAAAAATTTTAAATAAAATATCAGCAAAGATTAATTACATGAAGAAAATCTCTGAATTCATTTTAAAAAATCTCTGAATAATTTTTCGTCTCACCATGTCGACGAAACGGTACACGAGAACGATGAACAAGGTGAAGAGGAAAATGAATAAATAGTACTAAGTGAGGAAGAAGAGGTAGAAATTAAAACCATAAATAGTGAGTCACTTTGCAAGAGCTGTATAAATTGTATTCATTCGAAAATGTATTATTATTAGGTATTACTATTATTTTCTACTTTACTCTTGGGCCGATGGGCGGGTCGATTTGGTTTTACGTATCCGCTCTAGTTTTTATGCATTTTTCTCGATATATTCGGGTAATTCTGGCATAGCTATTGTGATTGTAAAATGAATTCTGACAATTAAATAATTAAACAAAACAATTTGTTTTTTGCCTATAAACTGTTTATTGTCATAGGCTACCAGAGTATAAATATCCGTTAATTTTTACTTTTTATTTTATGTGAAGTGAAAAATTTAATCTTGTATGCACCATTGGCGTTACTGGATGATTACGCCCATCGAGCGACATATATCCCTTGGGCCAGAGGCCCTCGGCCTTACTACGTCGTTCTCTGGGCGTAATCATCTTAGTAGCACCCTTGGTTCATAAATAACAATTATGCCCGGTTGCATAAAAGTCGTAAAACTAGATGTAAGCTAAAACTCGATGTAGAACACAAAATTGGCTAGCAACGCAATGCGTTTTAATGAGTTTTGGCTTACATCTAGTTTAAGACTTTTATACAACCGGACATTAGACCTAAATGATTCGGCTCCCTGATAATATGTGTTATATAATTAACTCACTCTTCTGATACACATTCATTAATATTATAACTAGTGTTCGGACGTAATTAGTCTCATTTTAATATGTCTACATAAACATTGTTTTAAATTTGTTTTTATCATTGACTAAAAAAAAAAAAATACCTTCAATCACCAACTATAATGGTGAAATTAACGAAACGAAATTAATTAACTTATTTCTTTAAAAATGTATCTCTGTGCAGGTTCAACAAATTAGTAAAGCTTTTTATTTTGATTTCACACATTTCAAGACAGTTACTTGTTTGGAAAATTGTGCCACAATCATATTGTCAGTTGGGAAAGTCTTCGGTCCACCTCGTGTTGGCCAGTGTCGGCTTGGACCTATCTTCGAGGCGGGAGCTACCCATCAGGGAGTCGAGGACCCTGAAGAAACCTTCTCCCACCCACATGGTACTGCTTGCTTGGCTCACCAGCTGTACGGGTATCTGGCGTCGGTGTCTCAGTCGTCACCGTCTGGACTGGACGGTGTAGAGGAGCTGGTTATGTTCCTCTGCCCCGATACCGTGCGACGTCCATGCATTTTTACTACTGGTTGACCTAGTTCCAATATTCAATCGTCATACCAAATATTTCCTTATAACGAAAATGCGGTGAATGCATTTCGTAATTAGGTAATAGATAGATAGGTAGATAGATAGATAGATAGATAGATATTTTTATTATTAAATATTATTTACTACATTTTATTTTACAGTAATTAACTTACACTTAATAATTATTATAATTTTTGCCTTTCGGCTTAAAATCTACTCTCCTTCTCCTTTAGTTAATGTCTTCGTTGACTTCTTTCCTTAATTTCCTCCCTTCTGTTTTTCACTTCTTTCATCCATTTATACCCCCTTCCTGTTTCATCCAAAATTTCCTTTCTCGTTTCCGTTCTGTGTCGTATTTCTTCACATTCTTCCAACAAATGTTCTATTGTCTTAGAACCTTCCCTGCACATTCTACATGTTCTTTCTTCCTCTTTCATCCAAAACTGCCTTTTTCTGTCAAATACTGTGGTTTTCTCACCGTCCAGGTATTTTCATATTTGCTGTTATATCTTGATTCTTTTATTTTTGTATCTTGCTTCGTTTGTTGTATGTCGATCATTCGCTCTGTTACTTCGTGCCCCAATTCTTCTCCATTCATTCTTTGTAGTGTTACCGCTGTTGTAGTAGCCACAATATTCGTACATTTCCTTCCTCTCCTTTTCCCATCTTGATACTGGCTTTCCTTGTTGATTCCGTTTTTCCATTTCCCTCCAGCATTCATAAAGAATTTCTTTTTCCGGGTGTTTAATTATATTTTCTTCATATTTTATGGTAATCAGGTAATATATGCTAGACGCTGACAAATAGTTTTTTAATCAAACAGCTGAGCCTAACAATGTCTAGATGTCGAAATTCTGACCTAGGATTACTTTTGTGACAATATTAACAATTTTAAGGAAGCGATATGCACATAATATTTAAATAAACATAGTAGAATATATTTATCGCTTAATATGGATGTTTTTTAAAATATTCTTAGAAAAACTTTTTTTGACACTAATGTGAGACATATCACGGGCTCTATGAGTCAGTAAAATTTTTGAGCACAGCTATTATACATCGGATATTAACTCAAAAATTTTATCAACTACAATATAATGGTCTGAAAATTATTACTTAAAAAATCTATTAATAAATTAAAAAGTTTAAAAAGTTTGTCGGTATTATCAATTCCGCAATTTTTACCTTCAATAAATTAGATTGCTTCTGGCATATGAATATGGTCGTATTTTCAAAACAGAATGCGACGGGTCGTATATCTGGCAATATAGGCTTCAACTGTGTTATTTTATTTATCAGCCAAGAACACAGTACATGTCATAATAACAGAGTTCAACCTCAATACTGAACCATTTTCCATCTCTTTATTCACGTTTATTTATTCATACTAAGTCAAATCAGCAGCTCTTTCAATATTCATTCCCGATTACGGTAATCCATTGATTTCTGTACACATACTGACATACTTCACAGCGATCACTTGTATGGAGGTGTAAAAAGTGCCACACAGTTTAATAACTCGTTTTGTTCACACAAAACAACATTTAAAAAGCTTTAAGCGTTTCATTCATGTATATCACCGTTTTCGTAAAGTATTTCGAGTAAAAAATTTATTTGCTGTTTAATTAAGTGCATCAAAAAAAAATCACAAGTTTTCTCTTTATTTTCGTTACATAACAATTTAATAATAAAAATGTTTGCTTTCAATTTATATGACTTTCTATCATCTCTTGCGCGAAAAAGATATCATCCTGGAAGCATGAAATTAATTTTCGGATCGCACTCACATCTTGAAATCGATATCAAGTTAACACGTTGACCAGGGCCGGCTCAAGGGCGCCCCGATGCAAAATTAGGTTAGGCGCCACGACATATATTTTTTTAAATATTTTTTTGATAACTATTATAAAAAGAAACAAAATAAAATAATCATATTTAATTACCATTTTTAATATAATACCTACTGAATATTTTCTGAGTTTTGTAAAAAACAAAATTTACATCTTTGGTATAGTAACAGTAAAACATTGATATAAAAAATAACATATCGAAACCTAGGATTAGATAAAAATATACTTTTTACTATAAAGTAAGAGTCAAATAATCTCAAAAACAGCTCTAATGATTTTAATTAAAATTTGCAAGTGGATGAACTAATAGATGAACTTGGTAATAATGTGGCGAAAGGATGTATGAGAAAATTAAATTTTTGTAAATATGCGTGATATTCAAAATAAAGTGTGGTGGTAATTTTAAACTAATAAAAGTTTTAATGCAATGATAAGTAAGATTGATAAGCTATAAATAATTTAAATAATTTGTCACATTTTACATTTTTTTTTGTTCGTGAGTTTCTCATATAAGATATGTATGACCAAAATTATTGACTAAAAGTCTTAAGGTGAATGAATTTTATTTAAAGATCAACACATAAAAATGGATTTTTTTTCAAAACGTGATTTACCGGCTTAAAAGTTTATGACCATGTTTTAATTCTTCTCTTTTAACTCAGCAACGTGAATACGCGCAAACCCAATATATTACGGGCATATCTCATAGCGTTACGAAGACAAAATGAAACTTTTTTTTACTATTATATATTTTTGTAGCCTAAACAAAGTGGTATTATCGACTTTATTTTGATTTCTAGTAAGTCTAGTAAGTTCTAGATATCGTAGTAAGTTTAATTTTCCATTTGTTTACTAATATCTCATTTTAGAAGCATTTTAGATTTTTATTTTTTCGCTTGCATGGGCCTCCCTTTTACTAGAAGCCTGAAATGCCGTCCAGTTAAAAAAGTAGTTTTTTTCCGAATTTCCTTTTTGGCACCCCCCCATTTACTAGAAGCCTGAAGTACCGCCCAGTAAAAAAAGTATTTTTTTCTTAATTTCCTTTTTGGCGCCACCCTCCTTTTACTAGAAACCTGAAGTGCCCCCCAGTAAAAAAAGTAGTTTTTTTCCAAATTTCCTTTTTGGCATCCCCTTTTTACTAGAAGCCTGAAGTGCCACCCAGTAAAAAAAGAAGTGTTCTATAAATTTCCTTGCATGGCGCCCCCTTTTACTACAAGCCTGAAGTGCCGCCCAGTAAATAAATGTAGTTTTTGCTACATTTAATTAAAGGTCACAATACTTATTACAAAAATGAATATTATTTTAATTAAAGCTATTTTGGTATTATAATAGGATATACATACAGACTCCGCGCCCCTTGATCGTGGCGCCCCGATGCGGCGCATCGCCAGCATACCGTCTTGAGCCGCCCCTGACGTTGACTATCACGACAAGTTTCATGACTGGTCTCAGATTCCAATTTGATTAAATCATATTATATGATTCAAAACTCTAATTCCAGTACAGAGTAATCACCAAAAAGTATTTTTTGGACAAAACAAATTCTGACTTACAATTAGGCTTTTAAAATTAACCGATATAATATTGACCGATTTACAACAAAATAGAGATTGCAAAAAAAAAAAAAAATGATAATTTTAATATTACAGTTAAATTGAATCGCTTAGCTGGTCTCCTTTATGAATTTCAGTAAGTTGTTTAATAGAGGATACGCATAAAATTTATATTTCCTTAAAACTACATTTTTTTGATATTTTAATGCTAGTTATGTCACCTAACACAACAAAAATCACATTTTAATTAATATTATAGCCAAATTTTTTAATTAAAATATTGTAAATTTGAAATAAGCCGACCACGACGCGAAGGTTGCCGAGTAAATACGACTCAGACTGTAGCGGTTTGACGTCACAGATACAGACTAAACATAATTTTTACGTGTGTATATTATATTGTTTGAGAGTTTTGTATTTGTTTTTAAACAATTTTTCACGCATTTATTATTAAAATAATTTATAAAATATATGTACTCACATTAAAATGGTCTTCACAAACATAAAGTTTACTTTTTTTCTGAAATATCGGTTTTATTTCGCCTCATAGCTTTTCTGTTGTTTTTCGCCATCAGGTAATGATATAAATTATTTTTTTGGATTTCTAATTGAACTATTTGTGCACATCGGTACTTAACAATATTTTGGACTATGTTTCGAAGTACTGGGGCCTGGATCTTCTATATTTTATATATTTTAATATAAAATTTAATTCGGTAAACATGTACAAATTGTTTTTATAGAATTAAACTTTATTTTAATTAAAATCACTCTAACTTTACATAACCTATAAAAGTTATACAAATAAATAAGTTCACAACGGACTATGTACGCTGGGTAGGCTAGTAGTGTCATGCGTCAGTTAGAAGCGGTATGACGTCACACATCGTTTTCACGCGCTACATACATTTATTATGTTTTCAAGCCTTCAAATTAAAAAAAAAAATAAAATAAAAAATGTTTTTTATGTTTATATGCAACAAGAGGAATATAATAAAAAAAAAATAAAAAAATCATGCCTATCCCCTATTATTCTGGGTTGTCACTCATCGCTTCACATAGGCTGTCTGGGATCTGGTATATTCTTCTTTCCTCCTCATATTTTGGACATTCGGTAATGATGTGTTTTACTGTTTGTGGTCGTCCTGTCAAAGATATGTTGGTGTGTGACTCAGTTATGTCCTATTCTCAGTCTGGTGACCATGATCTCTGCTCTTCTGGCTTTGAAGTATTTACATGATTTCACTGTATTTTTAATTTCTTTAAGTTTACTATCCGTGATGGAGAACCATTCGGTTTGCCTATTTTCTAGGTTCTTCTCGATTAACATAATTCTCCAATCATAGTCCATATTATAGTCCATGTTATGAGAGCACCGTTTGGTTGTTCTATTTTTTTTTTTTTTTAATATAATTGCAGCTTTAATGCTACCCAACATCCAGAATACGAGTTACACAGAATAACCCGGGTACATTTTTCTTAGCTTGGGCAAGAGCTCCGGGTAAGTTCTCTTCTCGTCCTCTTTGAGAGTGATGTTTGTCTCAGCTGGACAGTATAATTCAATGATAAAAATGTCTTTTGTCTCGAAATTCAGCAGGACAATGTCCGGTTTATTGGCAGAGAGAAGCTTGGTAATAGAAAATGCATAATTCCAGTAAATACGATATCTGGAATATTTCACCACTGCTTCAATGTCAGTAGGAGCGTAAGGTAAGACAGGTATTGTGTCAATACTATATTTCTGTCTCTGCAAATTATTATTCGTATTATTATTTAATTATGTCCCTAATTGTGTTATTGAATGGATTAGATATATCTGAAACCACTAACCACATTTAAGCAAAAATAATTTTACATTTGTGTGATTGATATTCTGGAACAGTGATATGATGTTTTAGAAACATCGAGATTCTATTTAAATGTTTAGTAAACAAAGCACTGAAAAAAAAGAATAATACTTTTCCACACACCTAATAGTATAGAAGTGTTTAAGGGCACGTTAAACACCACAATTGTCACAAGTTTCTTATACAAAACTAAAAATCTGAAATAAAATTACTAGCAACCTATACATAACAATCTACAGCTAATCTATAAAATTGGATATTTTTAATTATAGAAACTGTTATGTTATTGTAAATAAACAAATTATGAACTGCATCTAGTAAACTAATAAACGTATATATGCGTACGACGCAGAAAATTGAAACTAAATCATCATTTTACAAATATATTTTTAACTATTTTGTTCTAGTGAAGAAATTAACTTTAAGTTACTAATCGGTTAGATATTGTACTTGATTGTCTATTTTTGCCACCATCTTGAATTGCTGCGATTGACAAATATGGTGCAGCGGGTAAAAAATATTTAAGTTTCGTAAAGAATACATATTCCAAGTGGCATTTCATTATCATCAAGTACAATATTTATGATGTAAAATTTACGTATTTCCGATCGTTTACGTGGTTGATACTTAAGAAATTGCTTATAACGGTTTGGCGTCACGTTAGAACTTGCTCACCATCATTTCAAAATGTAATTTACAAAATTTAAGTATGGTTTGAAAGAGCAATGACGTATAGAACCGTCATTGCTCTTTCAAACGCACGTGTCAAGGACGTGCACAACTACTAGCGCGAACGGTCGGGAGGGGAAGTAAACGCTCGAAATCGAAGCTCGACGCGACAATACATGCTCATAACCTGCGAACTAATAGTCGTATAAAGGTCGAGTTTATTTCGTTTGATAGAGAGTCAATTACTTTACTCGAGTTTGAGTGCAATAAAAAACTAAAGTGTTGTAAGGTGCCTAAAAGTGACTATACTTACTTCCGAGCTTCACCATACCTAAGAAAATTGCTACTGAACTTATGAGAGAGTACCACAAAAATAAGGCTTTGTCAAAGGCCGAAAGAACTAAGGCCCCAAAGTTCCTCAAAACCAGAGCTGAGCGTGTCCGATAGTATATAGCCTTAACTTTTTATTATGTGTAATATAAAAAATTTAAAATCTATCTATTAAATCTAGCGGATGGTGTTTTCTTAGTCTTCTAAATTCTTCGCTGCTGTCTAAAAGTTGAATGGCATATGAGCTGGGATGATCTTCTAGTCGTGATATATATTTGCTTCTTATTATTTTAATTTATTCTTTAACTTTGGGCATCTGGAGGTCATGATATTTGATATGTATCAAGGTGCATTACTTATGATGCGTAATACTTTGGATTTGTTTTGTTTTTTTTTTTATTTATTTATTTGGTTTATAGGGTTACTAACAGGTGCATATCACCCACAACTACAACTTCGTATATATAATTTACATTAGAAAAGTTTCCTTGTTTTTACAGATTACTATGTGTATGACAATAACAAAAATAAAAGTAATAAAAATATATAAATATATGGATTCACAGAATTAAAATATTAAAATTACAAAATAAACGTATCAAAAGTGATTCAACATGAATTATCATTGAACAGACATATACATAGGTATTTAAGAAATATTTTTTGATTTTATTTTTCACATGTGACAGAACGTCTTAATGAATGTCTAGATTAAGTTTTTTAACTAAATTATTAACTGTAAATGGTATTCTAGTACGAGGAGCATTACAGAATAGGTTTGTTCTTGAAAAAGGCACGTCGAATAAGGGCTTAATACGGAGATTGCGGTTTGGTATATTAAATTTTATTTGTGCCAAAAGATCAGGACTGTCGAAATAGGAATATATTATTTTGTAAAGAATTATTGCATCTGTAAGATGTCTACGGTTCTGCAGAGCTAACAGATTAAAATATTGGCAACGAATTAAATAGTTTGAAGAAGTTAGCGGGGCCTTTAATGACAAATATGAAAGAAATCTTTTCTGTATTCGCTCAATGCGATTTATATGGACAGCAAAATGTGGGTTCCAGATGACAGAGCTAAAGTCTATGATACTTAGTACATAAGCATTATAGAGCGTAAGAATATTGTTTATGTTTCTAAAGGATCTAGTTGTACACATGATAAAGCCTGCCATTTTGTACGCGCGCTTACATATGTGGTCTATGTATGCAAGAAAGTTTGGAGTCGAATATAACGCCTAGATCGAAGGATCGAAGTGAAGACTTGACCGACGGTTTGGATAACATTATTATTAAAATGATACAGGAAATCGATGTTGTGCAAATTTTTAGTGAAAGTTATGTGATGGCATTTTTCAAAGTTTAAAAATAATTTATTATTTGTGCAATAGTTTTTAGATCTGCTTGCAGATGGTAGCAGTCGGTTATTGATTTAATTTTAATGTAAATTTTTAAATCATCTGCGTACAAAAGTATATTAGAATAAACAAAACAGTGACTGACATGATTGATATAAAGAATAAAAAATAGTGGCCCGAGATGCGAACCTTGGGGTACACCAGAAGTAGTGTTGAAAAACTTGGTATGATAGACATCGTTGACATCTTTGTATTATTTCTATATTAGAATTACTCGCACTGCCCCAGAACTGTAATCCGTACGTCCATATAGGTTTGAGAGTAACTTATTCAACAATTATTTATTATCCAATGATAGTGCCAACTTTTTTCCTATCATCCAGAATAGTTGGTTCATTTTCATGTTAATTGCTTCCTTTTAGTGGTAATGTGTTGTTTCCACGTTAACCGTCTGAGTGCAGGCCGAGATATTTTGCACTTTCTCATATTGTCCGTACCTGGTCATTTAATTTGACTGGTTTTGGATCTATTTATGGCTTCTTGGAAGAGACAGGATGCTTCGTGTCTTGCCAACACCAATTAATGGATATGTGGTCAGCATATATGAAGACAAGATTGTGTTTTCCCTTATTGGTAGGCGTACAATGAACAGAAGGTACAGCAATGGCCCAAGTAAATAAAGTAACACGACCAATATCACGAAAGTTTCCAAAGTAAATTATATGTCCATAACCTCTTGGATCTCTTCCACGGCGAACCTCCCCTCGAGATTTTTCGACGAGAGTTTTGAACTATAAACAATAATATCGAAAAAAATGTTGACACTTTATTTGAATATTTCACATAATTTTCAAACGCAGAAAAATGATATATGATACCTATCCATTAAATTATTGATTATCATTTTTATGACATTTGTTTTTACAATTAAAAATTATCTATTAGACATACAAATTTTCTGCAAATTTTGATGAATAGATTGTTTCTAATTTTATTTCAAATGGTTAGTTTTGCATGAAAAAAAGTGTAAAATGTTGTGTTATTTCAATAAAATCAAAACTTAGATAATTACGAACCTGGATTAATTCTTTATTTTAATGTTGTAAATATACATATTAGGAAATTTTCAATTTGTAATCCTGGTAACAAGAGCTAGGTAACTGTATTGTTTAAGTTTAAAATTTAAATTTCTAAATGGGATCGTGTCTATGAAATTTGAAACTTCATATGCAAATTAGCGTTGGAACGAGTTAACTTTAGTTAGTTAAGGTAAAATCTATTTGCATTTTGCACATTTCTTATTTGAATTCTAGTTACCTGACATACATACTAAATATCTTGGTGTTACATTCAGACAAGTCTGTTGAAGCGTAATATTGTAGCACCAGTAACAGAACTACATAGTATACAGTATAAGGCGGTTAAATATTAAGCCAGGAATCACATGATGCTTGGGGTCATCGTCAACAGCTTTACGAACATAAATAATTCAAAGGAAACAAACATTTCCTTGATTTCGCTGATTGTTCTATGCGGGAACATTTAAAGAAGATAGACGCATGTGAGGAGATTTGCCATAATCAGGAAATAGCCAGTTATTTCCTTCTATTTTTGTATCGTTATATAAATATTTTACCTTATTTAGAAAAATGGCAGATCACAAAAGGTATAAGTTCATTTTAATATTAAAGATAATTATCTTTAAAGTGAACAAATTTAATCACCTGATTTATTTGCTGTTAAACCTCGTGCATGGTGTTACGAAAAGCCCAAGATACCAACCAACGTGGTCTAGAGCAGCGCTTCTCAAACTATGTAATATAGCGGACCGGTATTTTTGTCTCAACGTGTTGCGGATCGGTATCATATTCAGTTGCTGTGAACTTTTAATGTAACTAGGTCTAGAAACTATTGGTAACATGTATGTAAATGTCCCCAATTTTTATGCAGTTTGTATTGGATGAGATTATTAAATTGAGTTTTTCAAGTTAATAATAAATCAATAAATGACTGCATAATTAGTATTTTATTTATAAATGTCAAAATATAAATAACATTAATAACAACAACACTTAATGGGAAAGGTGAGTCTGCTTAGTTTTGACCAGTTTTTCTATTCGTGGTTGAATTGATGACAGCGCCACGCGGAATGGATCAAGAATGCTCATAATATTTCTATATTTTGTTTTAATTACACTCATTATTGAAAATCCGCTTTCACAGAGGTAAGTTGTGTAAAAAGGAAGTAGTTTCTTCATGGCAATGTCTGAGAGATTAGGATATTCTATTTTAACTTTTACTCAAAAAGATGCGAGTGACTTTATTATCATTTTCGAAGCTTACTTTCAAGCCTAACAACTGCGAGCTCCAACAATTTATTTTCTATGACAGACTCCGTGTGAAATCCTCCATTTCATAACATAGTCGCCGGCTCCGGAGCCGGATCAGGCTCTGGCTTGGCTGGCATGCAACGACCTATTAGTTTAATCCTACTTATAGAATACGTACTTACGGGCCAAATCAGTAAAGATTTAAACACAACAATTTTGTCGCTTCAATTTCAAAACTTGCGACACCACATTTGTACGAAAAGTTAGGTTACTTGGGTGTGGATCTTAAGCAACGTGGTGGGAGTGCTACTTATACAACGTCCTAGACAGAAGCACAATGCGTTTGTATTAATGAATTCAATGATCACAGTTACACAGCACGCGCCCCCGTTATAAAACGTTTACATAAGTGCTAACATTATGTGCCTACAAAACCCCAAAACCACGACCAATGTAATAAAATGATCTACCACCAAAGTACCAGACTTATTTCAACATTGTTCTACTAAGTCTATAAATATAATCTTTGCGTTTCAACGGTAAAGTGGCGGACCGGCCACCATTTGCCCGCGGACCAGCACTTTGAGAAGCGCTGGTCTAGAGATCAGTGGGTACCACAAGATTTTAGGGTATGCAGATGACCTGGATATTATTTCAAATAAAGTTGAAGACGTAATATACCTTACTAACCTTATTGATACGGAAGCTCGTAAAGTAGGTATCAGTAATGAAAAACCAAGTATTTTATTGTTACTAGACGCAGTCATGAGAACACGACCGACTTAAAAATTAATGACAGCACTTTTGAGAGAGTTTCTACTTTCAAATACCTGGGCACCATGATAAATCAGGTGAATATGATACAGCAGAAAATTACTAATAGAATTAAAGCTGCTAATGCATCGCATTTTGCACTTGGTCCTCTCTTCAAAACGAAACTATTGTCTAGGACCAAGATCAGGTTATACCAAGTTAATACGTCCAGTACATATGTATGGTTCCGAAACATTGACAACACTTCCTAGTTTTCGAAAATAATATATTACGCAGAATATTTGGTCCCATTCAAATTAATGGTGAATGGAAAATCCGTAAGAACAAAGATATCCGAGAACTGTAGTCAAGGCCAAGTATCACCCAAGAACTCAGAGACAGACGATTACAGTGGATAAGACACGTTATGAGGATCAGAGAGGACAGAATGGTTAGGAAGATATGGGAAAGACGATTGAATACTCGTCGACCAGTGGGAAGACCTCGAAAGAGATGGAGAGATCAGCTAACCGAAGATCTAACAAGTATTGGTATACAGGGTACCTGACAATGCATAGATCGAGATAGAGGGCTTATGTGAGTGAGGCCAAAAGTCAACCTAACTGATAGTGCCCAAAGAAGAAGAAGAAGAAGATTTATTTGCAAGATAAACAAGACATCTGGACACACAAACAATATGTCTCTCCCTTCTTGGATATTGTTCAGTGTCAGTTCTTTTCAAGTTTCTTGTATACAAATACATACTCGTTTCATCTTCTGTGAGATGATCTTTATGTCTTTCTCTTTTTCTTATTCTCTTGCACTATTCGCAAGGCACGTTGTTGACGAGAAAATTTGGCCGGCTTTATTGGCCTTATATTAGTATGCATAAGTAGATACTAATTTTTAGTGTTTAGTTACTAAACCCTAAAAATTAGTAGTTTAAGCATGACAAAAAAAAGTCATGGTGTCATATTGAAATCCATGGTGAGCAAAATATGACTGGCCTTAAACTTGTCTTAACCTTATGACTGTCTTCACTGAACTGCCCCGAGAAGCTTATATCCGCCAGCTGCCAAATGTCACTTCACACCCAGTAACTTGACCATATGTTTTAATGCAAAATTCAGAAGGCCATTATGACTTAATAAAGTATATAGAACAATCTCATTAGATGAATAACCAAAACAAATGTTTATCTTAAAGACAAAGAAAAATAGTTTTATGTGCATATCAAATTATTCTAGTACCGAAGCCAGGAAAAAAACCAGAAGTAGCAGCTTCATATAGACCGATAAGCCTCGTATCACTTTTATCCAAACTATTCGAAAAACTATTACTAAAGAGAATGCAACCAATAATTCTGAACCAGTTTGGATTTAGGCAGAGACATGGAACAACTGAACAGATCCACAGAGTAATAAACATAGTTAATAAAGCCATACAAGAAAAGCAATACTGTTCAGCTGCCTTTTTGGATATATTGCAAGCATTTGACAAAGTATGGCACTGTGGATTACAATACAAACTAAAACCAGTGGCGAAGGAAGACCTCCGCTAAACTTGCCCTCCCATAAAAAAAATAATAATAAAAAAAAATACATGTTTTTTTTTAATTTAAAAAAAGATTCAGGTAAATCTTCAAAAATACATCAAATTATGTCCTATACAATTTTTTGTCCAAGGCTTGGTTTACTAGTTACAAATTATTTTAAATTTTAATGTTTAATAACTTCCGTTTCCGGTTTTGGATTTTAATAAAAACAATAGGGTTCTTCCCAGTTATTAGGAGAATTTTTTAGTACCAAAACGAACTCTTTAAGTTAAACCGTTTTTCAGTTGTCGTGTATACACACAGACACACAGACACACAGACACACAGACACACACACAGACACACACACACACAGACACACACACACAAACAGACACACACACATACGGACGGCACTTCGAATATAGGTTTTTCGGATTCCCTGGACCATGAAACGTGGTCATCAGTCAAAATCTCGACATCGAAAATTTTCGCGATTACGATACTTGCCCCTTCAATTCGAATATAGATATAATCAAAAGATTCCAGTCTAAAACTCTGCGAACAATTGTCGACGCCCCGTGGTATGTAACAAACCACAATATACACCAAGACCTCCAAGTCAGCACTGTCCGTGAAGAAATAGAAAAGAGGAGCCTCAAACATCTGGATAAACTGGAACAACATCGAAACATCAACGCTATTCAACTCTTAGGCAACAGTAACGCAGTACAGAGACTACAGAGTTATACCCCTCTCGATCTACCGTTTAGATTTAATTAGATTTATCATCATAATCATCTTCATCATATCATTTCATGTCCATCCTAACATAAGTAAATGTACGTATGTAAATATGTAAGTTAAATATCTTTTGGTTATTGTCACTGGACAATATCCATTCAAGCTGTATGTGTATGTATAAACTATTTACTTATTGTTACTATGTAACAGATTGTAAAAAAACAGAGGAGTCAAAAAAAAATGTGCATATGGTCCGAATACATCTTATATTTATTTGACATTTTTGTGAACTCCTATAGAATTTACGATACTCTCTCCATGATGCGCTTTCCAAGTTTACATAGGGTTCAAGTTACACTAATAAACAGTCTGCACTTGAGTGCACCTTGCTAAGAACAAGATTATTTGAATATTGATTAATATTGAATTTATTTATGAAATTTTATTTCTGAAGCAACACCAAAATTACCTCATTTACAATGTACCTATAACTTGTTTCTCTGTCTATTCTGTACAAATTCTGGCTAAACAGTCGAGAATCCGTCGATGAAATTTGGTTTGCATACATCGATCTACGAGCCGCATATAGGAAATATACCTAGTCTTGCCGCAATTCTTGCCAATATTGTGCTAAACATCTTTTGTCAACCTTATCTGCCAGAGAGGCTGGTATAAAATTTAAAATTAAGTAGTGCAAATTGATATGAAATGAAATACTACGTTCCCAATTTGATTATTTTTTTAGGAAATTAGGGAATTTGGGCGTTATTCAAAAATGTATATTTTTTAATATAATGTGGGGAATTAAATGGAAGATCTTGTAACGTTGATTAACGAACACAAATTAATGTTTGAAAATATTTTATTTTGGATAGAATTTGTAAAAAAAACTTTGTTATTCCACTTGCGCAAGCACCTTGCGAAACACCTGCGCAAGCCTAAAATGTATAAAATTTCACACCTCATAACAATTTTTCACATTACAGTATCTGTATTTTAATAATATGAACTAGAAATTAATAGTATAGGGTAGTCGGGGAATCAGTGCAGTTGCGTTACTGGAAACGTCACATGTTTTTGTGATGTCATATTTAGTACGTCTGCATAGCATCTATTTAACGAATGTAATATTCGTACGCTATCACTTGTATCGTAATGAAATGAATATATAAGAATAAGAACGGAATAAAAACAAATAAAATATTCTAATAGGCTAAATAGGCCTAAAAAGGGATGTCCTAAAAAGGGATGTCCTAAAAAGGGATGTGATCCAAAAATGTGATCAGAGAAAAGAAAATAGAAATACGTTGAATTTAACCTAAAAAGCTATGCACTACACTCAATATCAAATGGAAATCTATAAAATATCTATAAGAAAATTTATAACTAAACACAAAACTGCTAAATAAACAACAAACTAAATGAAAAAGATTTTTAGAAATTATTATAAGTTAGATATGTGTACACAAGTATCAAAACATATCAGGACGTATTATAAAATGTCAAATGTAAACATCGTTTTATTTAGCGATACCAATACAAATGACTATCGAACACAAACTAAATATGACTTCAAAAGGTATGTTTTAGTAAAATAAAAGAGTGAAGAGCAATATTAGTCTATAATTCTCATGCAAAAAAAATCGATTTAGTTATTTTTTCGCCACTAAATTTGTCATTGAAGTTATGACGCAAAATGACCAACTGCGTTGATTGAACGACTGACCTATATGAATACAAACAACGTATTCTCGATATATTACAACAAGGAATGTACTACTGCCGTATTTCTTCGAATTTTTATGAAACTTCCGAAATATCCCAATGACGCAAATGCAGAATTTTTCTCGAAGCTAAATGTTATCGTTATAGTTTTAAAACACAAACTGCGAAAAGCAAAATGGTGCAAGTGAGGATCAGGTTAGGGCCACTATAATTTAGCTGACCCAATATGAAACATGTGGCGTCTCTTGGGCTTTGAGATGGGAAGCATTAAAGTAAACTGTGTGACATAGATAAATCTGTGTCACACGTCGAACAAATAACGTTATTTACATTTGATCACCTTTTTCAAAATACGGAGCAATTTGCATGTGATATGGAATTATGGGACCCAATACTTAAATAGTATTTTGTATTAAAACATACACCCTACTATTTTTTTTTTTTTTTGAACACGTCAGCTTATGATATTTTTATCCTTCCTGACTAAAATCCTCTTTTATTTTAAAAGAATGTGATGCATCTAATTCGTTGACTTTTTTAATTCATTTTTCACATTCCAATTTACGTTTTTCAACGTAAAATATTTTATAAAAGAATATTTTTAGCCGTACATAAAAACTATTCAGCAAACAGCGTTTACTGCTGCTAATTAAGAATATATAAGCGTAAAATAATTTGCATTTCAGCTGTGGAAAATTAATATTTCACATCTGAACACAAAAAGTCACAGATGCAGAATTTAGAATTCAGCTCACAGAAACAGACCATTTTATTTTTTATACATACAACATATTCTTATTTAGCTCGTGTTCAGTGGAATGAGTCTGAAAAGAATTGGTATATTTGCATTTATAAATTTTTAGTATCACGCTATACAATATTATTCTTTGGCAAAATTTCAAAAATGTACAATCATGATTTGGCAAACAAGTTTAGCCTTCGGATCACTGTCAACTTACTGAATAAATATGGATTTGACATATTACTAAGAATAATGAAGTAGTTCCGTGAAAATAAATGATATGTTATTATGTAATTTACATTTAATGGTATTGGCTTTTATAATGATATTGTTCTTAATTTTGTGACATTCCAGTTATAGTTCAGAGAATTGTACTTAAAGTGAATAGTAAGCAAAGACCGCAGTAAGCATTTAGAACAACCTAATACGGGCTTGGTACCCCAGTTACGATTTACCTTTAATAATCTACTATAGAAAGCTATCTATATGTTTATTATTATTATTATTATTATTATTTGGGGTCTGTCATATCTTTGTAAGCGTCGACTAGACGCAAACCTTAGTAACCTTTTGAGCACGTCATACTAGGGACCAGTGGAACTAAATTCACAAGGCTGCATCCCAAATCCTGGCGATATACAGTCGCGGAAATGGCGCCAGATCCAGTAGAAAGCGGAGTGACCCGAGCAACACAGCTTTCTGCATCCTGCAAATCAAAAAGGTGGCAGAAGATCTGCAAGCGGGAAAAGATTCGATTTCCCTTCGGTAGGAAGTGTCCATAACCCCCCAAAATACCGAGAGGACTAAAAGCTTAAATTTATACCATAGATACATTCAAAAATAGTAGGGTGTATTTTTTAATACAAAATACTATTTAAGTGTTGTGTCCCATAAGCTTAGAAAAGAGATCAATATACTTGGAGAGAGATATTCTTCTGAACAGAACTTGAATATTGGATCACAAATATCTGTTTGGCCTCGATATCCAGGAGGTTATGTCCGGCTTAGTGGCTCTCAGTAACCTCAAAGTGGGGAAGGAGTTATTCCGATAAATGCGACACTTGACATTTTCCACCAACGATTCTACGTCAGAATGGACGTCCGGTATAACCGGTATTGGATCAATACTATAGGCATGTCTAAGATAGTAGTAGAGCACATGGAGAGCATTATGTCGAGATACGTAGCTCGACACTGCAAAAGATTTAAAGTTATTAATATTATTTTCGAATTAAATCTTCGGCTAGTGAAGTGCAATATCTTTCCAGTAGTATTATATGGTATAGAGGCCTACACTCTAACTAAAATGTTAAGCAGTAGAATGGATGTCGAATTGTCGAATTACAAATACATATTAAGTATTGAACCAGTAGAACAGAAACGAAGAAGTTCTCACCAAGACGGCAACATATCTACTCGACTACGGGTTCTGAAGGCTTGTGTCCGGGGTCCGTGTTTGATCAATTATTTTATTATTACATAATACTGTTACTATTTTATTCAGGTGAATATCTATACCATTAACTTCAAGAGATTTTAAAAATATCTGCTCCCCAGCTCCTTGAATCGTGGACGACGATGAAAAATTACATATAAATTAAGAGCAACAGAATTGAGATTCCTGGACGGAAAATTGGATTTATATCCAAATTATTCATGACATGAATGTACCTAGGTATAGAGATAATCTTAGAGAAATTCCTGTTGAACAAATTCCAATAACCTGACACCAGTATATGATAAAAATGGGTGAGGGTTAAGTAAATAATTATTAAATAATCCAAGATCAAAAGATGGGTACAATAAGGCAGGGGTTCTAAACCGATGGGTCGCGACCCAAAATTGAGTCGCGAAGCATATTCTGTGGGTCGAAGAGAAATATTTGAAATTCTGGAAATAATATTTTCATCCATAAAATTTATTATTAACAAATAGTATCTAATATTAAAATGAACATAAATGCAGGACACTTATTTAAAATAAAAAAATTGTAAGTAAATGAAGCACTTAAAATATTATTTAGTTTTTCAACAATATAGTCCTATTTTATTTTCGTAAATATATTTTTTTAATATTTATTTTTTAATGGCCTTCGCTAATTCGGCAATTAGCCAGGACAATTCTTATTTTTGAAAATTCCATGCCTGAACGAGATTCGAACTTGAGACCTTAACAACGCAGAGCACATATGTGAAATAGTCCTACTATTTTATATGGTTGAATAGCAAGGAAAAAGCTCTATTCAAAATCATCATAACATATATAAGCTACATATGAAAAATTAAAACTGACCCCTAAAACTTCAAAACGGAGCGCGATAAACAAAAATTCAGAACCTCTGTATAATCACAATGAAAAATTGCCTCAAGAAAGTGATCGAAAGTGCCTCAAAACATCGTAAAATGGTCTCTTAATGCGGCATTTTTGGTCTAATTTAACTGACCTCGTAACTCTTACCGTTCTCGAGATCCCCATGCTTAACAAGTTATTTGGGACAATATGTATATGGATGTGCAAATCCGGGTTTTCACCCTTAACTGTAATTAAAAACAAATTACGAAGCTAATTCAAACTGAAGATGACCTAAGATGCAGCCTGACTAATATACCTACTACCTAGATTTGATGAACTGTCAAAACGTATGCACAGCCAAGGTTCACATTAACAATAACAACTAAGTACTAATTTTCCTTTAATGAAATCTATTATACAATTTTTTTAAACTAACTTTATAAAAATGATTCTTTAGTAAAATCCATATCATCCAATTTTTGTTTTTCTGTATTATCTTGTTATCCTCCTTTGGTTCGCGACAAGAACTTAGTTCCCTAATTTGGGTCGCGGCTCAAAAAGGTTAAGAACCCCTGCACAAAGGTATAACAAATGCAGAGGCTAAAAGCTGTTGCTCGATTCTGCCCACAATTATACCTGCGCAAAATATCCGTATACCGTATAGGTACCTGTTCATGTTCCTGACTGACTGATCCAACGGAGTAGCCGAGCTCATTACATAAGTTTTGACTGGTTAAAACAATCTGCATAGTGAGGTTACTGGTTCAATTCTCCGTTGGTAATATTATTCGGGCGAGAATAATATGTTAACATTACTCCCATTTTCACAATCATTCACTGCTCATCCAGGTATAGGAGCTCGCCCACTGGCACCGGCGATTAGCCTCGTTGCAGAAATAGGCAGATGTTAATTAAATAAAATAATAATAAAATGTTCTTACAAGCTTATTCTTGTTGAATTTTATGAGATACTTTTTTATAACGAAATGCTGTCATTGCATCGACGTAGCCGTTATATGTCTTATTCAAATGCTATTTACTAGCTTTCTTTCCCGTATGTTATATTGAAAATTTCCTTAAAAATATGTAAGTATACTATGTAATTTATCATAACATAAACAGTTCGTAACTTCTGTTAGATATACATAAGGTAAACATAATAGAAAGTAGAAGACAACATTTTATTGTTTTATAAAGTTAGTAGTAAATAAAGTGCATTGACAATCAGGAAAAATATGAAATTACAAATGTTTTATTCAGTATTTTAAACTGAATTGTTTTGCAGTTTATTTATTTTTACTTAATATAAATATTGCATATTTGTATTTGGAAACAGAAATTGTAATGACACAAATATAAATATTTGTTGAACAGATGTAACAAAAACAACACATCTATTTTTAATAACGCAATAAAAAAATATAGTATTATCATTTATTTGCTTAATTTATATGTAAACCTAAATAATATTGAGGTAACATCCAGAACAATGAGTTTGGAAATTAGTGCACAGACAATAAAATACATACAGGCTATTCAAAGTTAAATCTGCAGCACTGTGTTATTAGCAAAGTTACGATTATGATTAAATGGGTAAGATAGTTAGTAGTGTTTGAGCATTGACGATAGTGAAAACACCGAAAGAATATCATCAGATGTTCGAGTTATACATATTTTTATCGGACGCCAACAAACATATATAAGGGAGGTATTGTGATCATACCGATTTTGACATTTCGAGATTTCGATGGATCTCCACGAATTTAGGTTCCTACATAACGTTTTGACTATTTTTAGCATTATGTCTGTCGGTCTGTCTGTCCTTCCGTCTGTCCGTCTGTCCGTCCGTCCGTCTGTCTGTCTGTCTGTGTACAGGTACAGAGCAAATTCGGCTGAAAGGATTTTTATGAAACTTCATATTTAAGCTTCTGCCATCAATGGCACAAATTTATCAACTTTTGGTAAAAATCGGTTGATTAAAAATGGGAGTTTACTCGTGTCGATTTTAAGATTTTTGCGAATATTTCACAACAGAAAAATAGTTCGAAAAAATGTATTTAATAAAAGTTGCTATAAAAGTAATAACTAACAACTTTTATTTGAGACATTTTTTGATAAAATGAAAAAATTTTGAAATTTTTTTCGAAATTTATAATTCTCAATTTTTTCATACTTACATGTAACGTTTCCATGGTCATGGTAAATAATATCTCTGTTAGAAAATATTAGGCCAAGTTATTTCTATTCTGCTGCTAGTACTTTATGATGGCGGTCGGTCCTGTGGTGGCCACAGCTGATTTTTTTTTTTTTATGAAACAGCCTATTTATATTTGGATATTCTGAAATAATAATTTATTCTAAACAAAAGGTTTCTATTCAATATTATTCCAAAACTGTAATTTAAGAAATTATGTAAAGTGATTATTATTTGTTTGTTTTCCTTTTGTTATTGGAACTGTATATTATCATAAATGTTTCTAGTTTAGAAATTCTGTCCTCAAATACCCCATTACGCACTATAATATTATAGCCAATTTCGGGCCATTCTACTAAAGTAGCCTGTTCGTCTAGGTGACCTATTTTTACTCCTATAGTGCGTTCAAAGGTGAGTTTGTAGTACAGGGCATATGGAGTAGTTCTTTTTCATACTCTCTAATGGGTTTACACAATGACACTATCCTTTTCTTGCTTCTCGACGTTGCCAGCTCTAAAACGCGCTGATCTGTGAAGACGCACTTTTCTACAAATGGCCATTCGTTTTTGTTGAGTGTTATTTTGAGTTTTATAAGAGTTGTCAATATAATAACGAAGGGTTTCTTGAAAAAACTTTCATGAAGATTTTTAATATTGAGGAGGCTTTTTATAGCTCTTGAGAAAGCGTAGACGATCCAGATGGGTCATTTCCTTGCTTTAGGTTTCGTTTGATGGGGCGGGAGCTATGACAGTACCACCAAGCTTAATTTTTACGAGGAAGGGGAAAAACGTAGGTCAGAATCTATTAGGAAACCTTATTGAAACCGATAGTTAAAGAAAAACTCCTTATTCGCTGGTCACCACTGAAGTTTCTAGAAAGATTCAGCGCCAGTCCAAAAGACGAAGACTAAGCCGCAAAAGCTTTAAAGTAATGTACCGGCCACCATTTATCCTGCTGGTTAGCCGTGTAACAATTCTGACATCAACCCCCCAGGAATAATAATGTTGTCCGTGCTTCAAGATATGGCGTTCAAGAAGAGATACCCTAATATTGCTAGTCTTAAGCGCTCTCTGATGAAATTAGCTGAGGGTTTTCCTGTAGTAACCCTTCGTAATTCTAATGACAAGTGGCCACATAGACCGCAAAAAAATATGTAAAGGCAAGAGGTGGTCATTTTAAAAACTGATTGACGTTTCTTATCTAGTAGAGTATCGTGGTATCTGTTCCATAAATTTGTATTGTGATCCGAAAAATTAATATCAAACATAGCTCTCTTCATCTGCGACTCGAAACGCGTTTCGTAAGGAATCTATAAGCGTTATGAGGGTAAATGTGAGATTTTCCGCCCCATATATAACTGGCAGCATAAATCAATTATTTTTTTAAGTAAATAGCTCGTTCTGTTTTTAAAATGTGCCTAAGGTTGCGATTACAGAGTAAGCGTATCCGCGTTAAGTGTACTGCTTGCATATATGATTGCGATGATATGATTGTACATATGTGGTTCAGTAGCAAGTAAATGGGTGTGTAAATTTAACAGAATATCCTTTACTGTCGTTTATATGTGAGTCAAAAAAGGATGCAGTATTGGATTAACAACACTTTCGTAATGGAGTAAAAGAAAATTTAATCCAGGCAATCCGTAGCCTCTACACAACCACCAGAAATTACATCAGGCAAGGAAATATGCAGTCCGATGAATTTATAACAACAGAAGGTGTAAGACAGGGGGGAGTCCTGAGTCCAGTACTTTTCATCATTCTAATGGATGATATCATGAAAGAAATTAAAAATAGAGTGAAGAAACTTAATATTGGATACAGTAATCTACAACCAGTGAATATTGCCGAATGTGCGTTTGCAGACGACATAGTAATATGCGCAAAAAATAAAGAAGACTTGCAAGCAAATGTAAATATATGGAAGGAGGCGTTACGTAAACGAAATATGGAAATAAACCACAGTAAAACCAAGGTAATGGTCATTGGTCAAGAGGAAGTTGAGATAAATTTAATTCTGGACGCAGTGAAAATTGAACAGGTCAGCAGCTTTAAGTATTTAGGAGTTATATTAGAGAGCAAAGGGGGATACGAAGAAGAAATAAATAGTAGAATTAAAGATTCAGCAAATGTATTCCAGGCCCTCAATAAAATCTTAATAAATAAGAAAGAAATAAACAACGACACAAAACTCCTAGTATACAAAACGATTTACCTACCCACATTAACATATGGTTGCGAGTCATGGGTACTTTCCGATCGGCTCAAGAGCAAAGTTCAAGCTGCAGAAATGAAATTTTTAAGAAGAGTTAAGGGTGTCACTAAACTTGACAGAATAAGGAGTGAAACAATACGAGAAGAGCTACAGATAGAAGCAGTGGAAAAAACAATAGACAGACAGAAATTAAGATGGTATGGACACATCACAAGAATCAAGCAAGAAAGACCGACAAAAAATATATGGCTAGCCAGAACTTCAGGAAGCAGACCAAGAGGAAGACATCAT